>JAFIRS010001541.1:0-338937 GCA_018342105.1 Gonioctena quinquepunctata | reverse complement strand
ATTTAATGGTAATCAAATTGCAGAGCTCACATGATACTGAAGTGAATTATAGGTGATAACTATAGAATTAGAGGTATTGAACCTCTATGTTAATTGTGGAATGATTTGTACGCGATAAAGTGATCTTTATATAAAGGTATAAATAAGTCGAGTTCGAATCAACTAGACGTCATCCGATGACGTCATGGAATTGGACCTTTCAAGGACTATTTCTACAATATATTATGAGAGAAACAAACTTGAGAAGTACTAATTCATTGAGTAATCAGTCTGCAATTGTCTGTGAACTTTGTCCAGTATTCTCACAATTTGATCTTCGAGGCAGTTGCACAATTATTCTAGAAAAAAAATTGATTTTCATAGGTTCATGTGAGTGACAGAAGCAGAATATTAACATTGATATGTATCAATCAATTTAGTAGGGAATGAAGAAGAATGAAATGTTCTGTCATAGAAAAAATTGCCAATTCCCTTACCCATCATCCCATTGAATGAGTTTATCAACCGAATGTTCAATACGGTAGAAATAACAAATTCATGATTTTTATATATCATCGTTCTGATCTACAAGCCATTGATGTAGTAAATATAATATGTAGTCGACAAATGTTTCACTTTGATGCATTTTGAAATATTTTTTTCAAAAACTAACTGATTTTTTTATCCCTTCACTATTAATCAATGTGGACATGTAATGATGATATATTTATATCTTCAAATAATAGAATAGGGTCGCGATTGAAAATGGATAAGATTGAGATCCAGTTCATTTCATACTGCTTTTGATAGCACATCCAGTAGCATATAATCAAGGATGTCTCCAATATCACAATTAATACATACATATTCCCTAGAAAACTCCTCTCGAAATAACCCCGTTCAATACAAAAATAGATTTAATGGGATAATTTGTCCGATCTGCTCCTTTATGTGTATTTTGAATCCCAAATTCATGGCTATAGAGATCATTTGAACCGAGTGCTGCAACCTCATAGGGTGCTTATCACATTGGGTAAGGTTCTGAATGGGGAGACTCATATAACTTTCAATCAGTACGATTTTGTTAATTTCTCATTTGGCTCATGGTTCAGTACATTCATACATTCTCTTTTTATAATTATATTCGTTGTAACACATTCACGAGCCTCCATAAATGTTGAAAAGATATTTTCATAAGGTTTTCAATGATAGATAGAAAAAACCATAGAGGTGGGTAAAATAATATTTACACCAAAGTGATGTTTATATATTGCCGAATCTACCGCTCCACAATAATCATATTATTCTCCTGAACAATGAGGTTCACTGTACAATATGTACATTTCAGAGTGAGTTATTCAGTATACTGATAATATTCACAATGTGTATGTACCTCATGGGGTTTGAATATGAAATACGTATATGATGTGAGATTCGAGTGAAATATGTATATCGATATTTCGGTACCATTATTTTTCATGGGAAATATATTGATATTTGGAAAATGGTTACCTTTCTACATCATCATTGATTATGGAAAATGTTTTCAAATAAAAATGAGCATGCCAGTTCTCACCTTGCATACGTCTCCAATACCGAATTATAATTATCTTTTCTATGTTTCACGTTGGTGAATTGCATTCCCACCGCATCTATATCCATAATTGTTTACGTAAACGATAATATTTTAAACACCCCTGTTCGGGATGATTTTGCTAATCTATATAATTATTTCCATTAAGGAACGCGTAATATGTATTCCAACAATATTTGGCAAAACTTGAAGTTCTTCTATAGTTTTCAGTCGTTAAAATCAGGAAAGACCATATTTTTTACATTTGTTCTTTCTTTTCTTGTAACATTTCGAACTGAACCAGCAAACATATATTCAAATTCATTGGAATAACCCTCAACATTGCTTGAAAATCACTACAAAGCTCAATTGACATGATATCTAGTGTTTAAATATCCCAAAAATATCGAATTTACGATGGCGACCTTCAAGTTGTTTGACAAAGAATTATCATCTTTTTATCAACCGATCCTTTTTTTGTGATCCATGAGCTATTTGGCATAACATAGCACGTAAGGTATCAATTCCGATCTCATCGTCTCTGTTGACGCCTAGTTTAACCCAGTGCCTACGCCTATGTTGTGTGAGGATAGGAACTGACATATAAATAAAAAAGAGATTTGAGATATTATTCTTGTCTTGTCAGATCTCAAGAAATATGAGTTCAATATTCGAATATATACAATACAGTCCATTATTGAAGTAACATATGGTCCATCGAACCGATGTAAATAAAAAGGACTAGTTTAATATCAATTTGGTAAAGGTGAAAAGTGCAATTGTACAGTGGGCCAACGCAGTCGAGAACTCAGCGCCGGTCCTTGTCCTCTTGGAAGAGTTGCATACCATAGCTGTACTACTGAAGCAGGCGTAAGATCAGAAGAATGAGTCCTTACATTCCATTCCCTTCCCCTCAAATATTAGCAAAGCGTATTGATTCACGTTGTAATTAAATCGTTTGAAATGGCCACTGAGGAAGAAATATCCACATTAAAAAGAAAGAGGCGGTTTGAAAGCAAAGTTAATTTATTCAAAACGTTTGTAGAACAAACATAAATCTATTTTAAATTATGTTGATTCAATAGAGCCCGTTCAGAGAATTAATCGAATTGATCCGTTATTAGAAGATTTTGATCGGGTACAAGAAGCACTCGAATTTGCTACAAATAACCATGAAGAGCAACTTGCTGAACGTGAATCATTTGAATCGAGTTTTTTCGCAGTAACTTCAATAGCAAAGGGTTTATTATCCAAGGCTAGGGCATCAATAACTTCGGGAGAAAATAATGTCGCATCTGACAATGTTTCGGTTAGATCAGTAGGAAACATTCAAATAGGTAATGCATTACCACATGTTCCAGTAAAATTACCAATAATAGCTCTTCCCAACTTTGGTGGCGACTACGAAACATGGCTCGAGTTTCGTGACACATTTGACAGTTTGATTCATCAGAATAATTGTATAGGGGAAATAGAGAAATTTCATTATTTAAGAGCTTCGCTTCGTAGTGGGGCAGCCGAAGTTGTGCGATCGTTGGAATTTTCTAGTAATAATTATAAATTGGCATGGAAGGCTTTATGCGATAGATACGATAATACGCGTTTGTTGGTCCACAACCACGTATCATCATTATTTGGCCTGGAATCCATCAAAAGAATCGTCCGTGGAAATGAGAAAATTAATTGATACAGTCTCGAAGAATTTAAGTGCTTCGTCAAAGTTGAAACAACCCACCGATCAATGGGATACCTTAATAATACATATAGTGGCAATGAAATTGGACAATGTAACGAGTAGGGAATGGGAAGAGCATAAATGCGCGAAGGAACTTCCGACGTGGAGTAATATCAAAGAATTTCTCAAAAGTCGCGCGGATTTACTGGAAAATCGCGAACAGAACTATAAACAAAATTATAGTTCGAATCAAAGGAACGGCAATGGATCGTCGAAATATACTAGAGGTTCTTCAAATGTAAAGGATTTACTTACAAGCAACATTCGTTGCGCTTTATAATAATAATAATAATAATAATAATATCGTCTTTATTATTTCCATATGTGTACAGTATAATTACATCAAAATTGACAGACATGAAATATTAGGAAATAAAGGGCGAAGTTCATTTTCTGCAAATCAAACACTTGCAGACAATGTTCTTCCACTTAACCCCTAAAAGAGAGAAATGGATTGATAGACAAAAGAAAAAAATATAAACAAACCTATCATTTACAATTCAACATGTTGTTTGTGAAATTTGAATAATTTCAATCTGAGCAATGCAAAATCAAGTATTCTCCTCTGAGAAATTAACAAACAGTTTTTAGTAAATATATTCAGCTCTGAGAATTGAACAAATAGTTTTTAGTAGTTAATTTGTATCTATTTGGATGAAGAGCTTTGAAGTTATCTGGTAACCAGTTGTATAGTTCGAAAATTTGATATTTAAAGGACCGTCTGAATAATTCAGTTCTAAAAGCAGGGATTGTGAGCCTACCTTTATGTCTAATGTTCAGATTATGTATATCCGTACGATATGTGATTTTGTTATAGAGATAAGCTGGTGTTTTTGTCAAAAGTATGTTGTGAAAGAAACATAATGCATGATGTACCCTTCTGTTTTCCATATTCAACCAACCGATTTCCTGGAGTTTATATGACGTTCTTTGTGGTCTACGGATTCCATAAATCAATCTTAAGCAGGAATTTTGTACTTTTTGAATCTTTTTTGTAGTATGTCGTTAAATTTGGGCCGTAGAGTACATCGGCATAATTGAATACAGACAAGATGATGGAGTCACATAAGGATTTCTTCACTTGAAATGGCAGAAACTGCCTGTTACCATAAATCATTTTAAGAGTGGCGTAAGCTCGTTGTATCAATGTATTTATATACTTTTCAAATCTCAAATTGGTATCCATCACTACACCTAGATTTTTCGCTTCATCTACAATTGATAGAGATTCTTCCAGAATATGTATATCCATACATTGACTAACCGCTTCTCGGTCCTTTTTTGGACCAAATATCAGAACATTCGATTTATTTGAATTGATACATAAACAGTGCTCGGTAGCTGCCTCAACAAATCTATTCAAATCTACATTGACTAGTTCCATTGCATTATCAGTTGTTTCAACCGGGAAGCTGTAGTACAACTGGGTATCATCAGCATATAAATGGGCTTGACACAATTGAAGCTTAGAGAGAAGTTGAGATGTATACAAGGAAAACAATAAAGGACCAAGTATAGAGCCCTGTGGTACTCCAGAAGTAAGGTTTAGGAATTCTGAACAAGCATCACCTATACATACTTTTTGTTGCCTACCTTTCATGTACTCACCTATTAACTTCAACGCATTGAAGGAAAAACCAATATATTTCAAGATACTCATCATCAAATTATAATTAATTGTATCAAATGCCCGGCTGAAATCTAACAAAATTAATATGGGTGCACTTCTTTTCATCTATCGCTTTTATTATGTCATCAGTAATATGGAGTAGTGCACCCGTACAACTATATCCTTTTCGAAATCCCGATTGTACATCTGGTATTAAGGAAAAGCGCTGTGCATAGGCCTTTATTTGAACCTCCATAGCTCTCTCAAGGATTTTCGACATTGTGGGTAATATACTGATACCCCTCAAATCCTTCATTTCTGTCGGACTTCTCTTCTTAGGTAACACCTGTACAACCGCTCTCCTCCACATTTCCGGGCAGACATTTTCTATTAAGCATACATTAATTATGTGCGTGATATATGTGGGGACAGCAAAGTCTAATAAGTTTTATGTTTATGCCATCACAACCTCTCGCATTAGTTTTTATATCCGATATCGTTTTATATACAAATAGATCATTTATTTCCTCAAATTTAAAGTTTCCATTATTAACAGTATTATTATTATAAAAATTCAATAAATTTTCCGATGGCTCTTTATGCGGGATTGACTCCAAGAAAAATTTATTTAGTTCATGGGGGTTTTTCAGATTTTCAGCTATGTCATTGTTTTTATCAGGAATAAACTTATTGGTCCTTAATGTCTTCCACGTTTCCTTTGATGAGGTATTATTAAATTGGTATGTAAAGTATGCTTTCTTCTCTCTTTGAATGGCTCTATTAGTATAATTGCGAATTTGTCTATAAGAGTCCAAGTGTGTCTGTAGTTTATGTTTTTTATATTTCGCTAAAGCTTTATCTCGCTCTTTCATCATAATTTTAATAACATCTGTTAACCATGGAGCTTTTGCTTTCGTAAACCCTAGATGTAACTATAGGAATATGCCTATCGAATAGCTGATTCAAACAATTAACCAAGTAGGATAGTTTTTCATCTACATTTTGTTGGTCGTATATTTTAAAGAAAGACGTATTGAATAAATCTATCTGAAATAAATGTTCATTGAAATTTTGAAATTTCTATATGTACACATCTTTGGTTCTCGTGAATTACCATTTATATCCAACGTACAGTAAACAATTGAATGGTCTGATATACTATTATGAATTATTCCTTTTTCTATCTCAACGCATTCTTGGACTATGATATAATCCAACAAAGTTGCTGATGTAGCTGTGACTCTTGTAGGAACATCAATTATTTGACAGAGATCTAGTGTTTTAATACTGAGTGGAATTTTTTCACACAATTATTTTCATAATCTAACAAATCCAAATTGAAATCCCCCATGCAAATAATTTCATCCACCGTTAGCCCTATGTCAATTAAGCTATTTTCAAATTCGTCTAGAAAATCACTAGTGTTTTGTTGATGTGGCTTATAAATTACTCCAATGGCAAATGATTTTTTCTTTATAGTGATTTTAATCCAATATTGTTCCCACACATAGTCCTGTCTACTCTCAATGATTTCACAGTGAAATTTTTGTTTAGCATATATACACAATCCCTTTCCTCTGCAATTCCGGTCCGCCCTGTATAGATTGAAACAATCAAATTGCAGTTGGTCATTACTAATAGTATCCTTCAACCATGTTTCGCATATTAAAATTATATCTAAAGAGTTATCCAAAACTATCTGTTTAATATTTTGGAATGAGGGTAATAATGATCTCGCATTACAACAGCCTATTTTTAATAACATTCTTCAAAATAAATAAGGAAATTCTAGTTACTAATAAGAAATATCAGAAAACAATGAAGTGAATGCAAAGGTTTTTTGTTGGGGACTGATAAAACAGTAGGTACAAAACCTGAACGGGACGACTCAACTGCCCACAGCGCTGCTATCTTAAAATAATATGCGCACCAAAAAGAAAATAGTACTAAATGTCTACTTACAGTTCAAACAGGGAAAAAAATAAGTTCAAAGAAAAGAAAGAGAGAACAAAAAAAAACTTTTTATAAGATTCAGCGAAAATCAGAGTTCAGACGTAATTCCTTTACCCCATCCAGACTGCTAATTCTGTTAGGGCCATGTTGATTATTTAATTTGACGTAAATTCTTCCAGAATTAGTCCATACTGTGCCGATGTCCCGATTTTCTTTACAGCTTCGCTCACAATCTTTAAATGTTCAATCGTAAGATCCTCTCTTATGACAATTTTCGTTGATTTTAACAGCTTTTTATTATTGTAGACAATATTCTTGAAGTAATTTGACGAGAATCTCAACATTATCGGCCTGTTTTTATTTTGTTCCTTTTTGTTGAGTCTATAGCAAAATTCGATACTGGATTCATCTAACCTGAGTTTCATTTTTGTTGTGAAAATATCCAAGATATGATTGGTTAAGTCCTCATTGCCTATAGCTTCAGGGATTCCATAAATTCTGAGGTTTCTGTTTCTTCTGATTTGTTCTTGTTTCTTTTGATGTTCCATCAAGGTGTTGATTATATCTTCCTGATGTTCAGTTTTTTATTGATGAAATCATCTGCTGTACATAATTTCGTAACGAGTTCTCTGATTACTGAGTGCAGTTCATCCTCTCCCTTGCTGCTCTGGCTTTGACTTCGTGTACCGTCTCGACCCATTTTAGGTAAAAACTTATTAATCAAATTCGTTGCGGTGTAGTTTCTTCAATATGATTTAGATTAATAACATATATCGTTTGTTATAATCACTGCTTGTACAAAACTTTTAAGACTTTTACGTGCACTTATTCCCACACATTCGGCTATTTATTCGCAGCACTGCTAATAGGTCTACTCTACGTGAACATCTCTCTCTATGTGAGGGGGAACATACTATTTCAAATTGGGAGGAATTTCTAAAAATGACAATAACTGACCGTGTACAAAAAATAAAGAGTATAAGTTTGTGCCTCAATTGTTTGAAAGTGGCTCATTACAATAAATATTGTCGGTTGGGACATTGCAAAAGGTGTAATAAAAAACATAATGTTTTATTGCATGTCGAACCGCAAAGTTCAGAGCCTGAAAGAGATTGACAGCAATGAATTCGAAAAAATACGTATTACTGTCCACAGCTCCTGTAAAAGTTTTGGATGTCAAAGAAAATACCCACATAGTTAGGGCCATTCTAGACTCAGGTTCCAAGTCAAGTTTTATAACCAGGAATTTATCTGAAAAATTGAACCTGAGAAAGGAAGAAATTAATATGTCTGTTTCCGGTTTGAGTCAGAATATGTTAAAACTAACACATAAATGTGAGATAGAAATCCATTCTGTTCATAACGATTTCCATACAAAAATTTCTTGTTTGATTCTACCAGAAGTAACAGGACATATTTCAGTATTAAGGTTGACACTACTGAAATCAATATTCCCAAAAATATAGTATTAGCAGATCCAACTCATTATAAACCGGAAAAAATAGAAATGTTGATTGGCGCAGATTTATTTTATAATCTGCTATGCACTGACCAGATTAGTCTGGGGGCTAATGGTCCAGTTTTGCAAAAAACTCGGTCTGGTTGGATTATCCCTGGGCCGGTTGAAAACGTTAAGCGAAACAACCAATTATGTTGTAACTTTAGTACTCTTGATATTCAAAACCAACTTGCGTAGTTTTGGGAAATCGAAGAGTGTCCTGCCGAAAAACCTTTGTCAAAGGAAGAAAATGATTGCAAGATTCATTTTCAACAAAACGTGGGGCGTTTATCAAATGGTCGGTTTATGGTGTCGCTGCCTTTATAAGATTCTATCGAGAATCTAGGAGAATCATTTGATCAAGCAAAAAGGAGACTTTGGGCACTAGAGCAAAAGTTTTTGAAAAATAGTAGATTTAAGCAAATGTATGTTAATTTTATGACACTAGGGCACATGACCGAAGTGGAGAGTTTAGACAGAAACGAAATCGCCTATTATCATGGAGTACTACGTGAGCAGAGCGTGACTACCAAACTTCGAGTAGTTTTAGACGCTTCAGCTCCAACAACTTCCGGAGTCTCTTTGAATGATATTCAGATGGTTGGAAGCACTTTACAAAGTGATATTTTATCATTATTACTGAGATTTCACCAATATAGGTATGTAGTATCAGCGGATATCGCAAAGATGTACCGTCAAGTGATGCTAGAACCATCCCAGAGATCTCTACAGTGAATATTGTGGCGCGCAAATCCATCGGAGCCGGTTAAGGTTTACAATTTGAACACCGTTACCTACGGACATGCGGCACCGCCATTTCTAAGTATCCGATGTTTGTTTGAACTTGCAAATGAATGTGAAAATTTCATGCCGGACATAGCCGAAATCATACGCGACAGTTTTTATGTTGATGATTTTTTAGGAGGAAGCGATAGTCTTGAACACGCCTCGTACATCGTAGAACAGGTATCAAATGTTCTCAAATCTGGTTGTTTTGATCTGAGAAAATGGTTTTCAAACGAACCAAAAATATTGAAACATGTAGATAAATCCACTGAGCCTTTTAATATTCTCATGTTTGGTGAGAATGAAAATACTAAAACTTTGGGGTGTTGACTTGGTCATGTAAATCAGATTACTTGACCCATAAAATAAACGAGCCACTGAAAGGTGAGTCTATAACCAAACTAATAATTCTCTCACACACTGCACAAATATTTGATCCACTCGGACTCTTAAGTCCATGTACAATTATTTCTAAAATCAATTTACAACATTTATGGCGCGAAGAGATGTTATGGGATGATCGGGTTCCCAACGATTTGGAAAAGGCTTGGCGTGGATTTCGTATCGATTTACAGGTACTGAATAAATTGAAGATATCACGTCACGTTATGTGTATCAATCCCATCACTACTGACTTACATGGGTTTTCGGATGCCTCAAATAATGCGTATGGTAGATGCATTTATGTTAGAACAGTAGATAATATCGGGAACATAACTGTCAGTTTACTTTGTGCGAAGTCCAAGGTACAGGAGTGAAGGTCCACGACGCGTTTGTCAGACAAGGTATTGAAATCTCTAAAGGTAAATTTCTTCAGTTGTTTATTCTGGTCAGATTCAAATATTGTTTTAGGGTGGTTGAGGATGCCATCTAGCAGTTTGAAAATATTTATTGGAAACCGCGTTAGTGAAATTCAATCATTGACAGAATCTCATGAATGGCGCCATGTTTCCACTACTCATAATCCAGCAGATTTGTTATCCAGAGGGGTAATGCCCAAACAGTTATGTGACAATGAGATGTGGTGGCATGGCCCAGAATGGCTTAGTATGTCTGAGGAATTTTGGCCAAAATATGAAATCCCCCTGGAAAACTTGCCTAGAGGGTTTGGTGACAACAAATGAATTTTCCACATTTTTTTTCGATAGGTATTCAAATCCGGATGAATTGGGTTACTATCTATTTATTAAGAATTGAAAATAAAATTAAGGGTCCTCTAACCTTATTGGAGATTACTAACGCAGAGAAATACCCAATTAGACTCTCTCAGAAGAGTTCTTTTCCTGTGGAATATGACAGACTTCAAGGTAAAAATCAGATCGGCACGAAAAGCAGAATTTTGAATTTGAATCCATTTATGGATACAAATGGTATAATACGTGTGGGCGGTAGATTGGAAAATTCGAATTACGAATTTTCAAAAAAGCATCCGATATTAGTTTCTTCCAAAAACGCTTTTACAAAACTTGCTGTACGAAATGAACATTGAACGATTGATGCATAACGGTCCCCAACAATTACTTGCCTCGATCAGAGAGAGATTCTGGCTGACACAGGGGCGTAGTCTAGCGAGGAGCACGGTACGCCAATGTGTGAAATGTCACCGTTTCAATGCACCGGCTATCCAACCCATTATGGGAAAACTACCTAGACCGCGTTTGGAGTCCGGGAAAGTATTTGATGTGGTGGGAGTGAACTACGCGGGACCCTTTCAAATAAGGGATAAAAAGGGTCATGGTTTATATCCATGCTATGTAAGCCTATTTGTCTGTTTTTCAACTAAGGCGGTCCACTTTGAATTGGTAACAGATTTGACTTCTGAAGCATTTATTCTCACTTTGCGAAGATTTGTAGCACGTCATATTTATTCTGACAATGGGACGTGCTTCGTAGGAGCCACTAAAGAGTTGAAGGAGTTAGGGGAATATTTATTGAAAAATAATGTAGACCTTCAAACATTATATACGCGTGAGAATATTCAGTGGCACTTCATTCCAGCTAATTCTCCACATTTTGGAGGACTTTGGGAGGCTGGGGTGAAGTCCACTAAGCATTATTTAAAGCGGTTTGCGGAAATGCATGTTTAACTTTCGAACAATTCTACTCTTTGCTGGTTCAAATTGAGTCTATATTGAATTCCCGCCCCCTCTATCCATTATCCTCCGATCCCAACGATATGAATCTTTTGACACCTGCCCATTTTCTGATCGGAAAACCATTGACTGACGTTCCTGATCCGGAGCTGAGCCACATTCCAGAAGGCAGACTACCACTACCAAAAAATTCAGCAGCTGAGACACCATTTTGGAAACGTTGGAGCAAGGAATGCATCGGAGAACTTCAGCAACGGCAGAAATGGCAAAACCATTACGAATAATTAGAAGGGGGCAATGCGGTTTTAATAAGCGAAGACAACTTACCTCCATTAAAATGGCGACTTGGGCGAATCATCAAGATATTTCCAGGGAAGGACAACATCAATCGTGTTGCCAAAGTGAAAACTGCCAACGGAGAAGTGAAAAGGGCATTTTTCAAAATTTGTCCATTTCCTAAGACGGTATAATTTATGAATTTGTGGTTGAAATTAAATTCTTCTAGGTGGGGGGCATGTTGACGCCCAGTTTAACCCAGTGCCTACGCCTATGTTGTGTGAGGATAGGAACTGACTATAAATAAAAAAGAGATTTGAGATATTATTCTTGTCTTGTCATCAATCGTGTTGCCAAAGAAACTGCCAACGGAGAAGTGAAAAGGGCATTTTCCAAAATTTGTCCACTTCCGAAGACGGTATAATTTATGAATTTGTGGTTGAAGTTGAATTCTTCGAAGTAGGGGCATGTTGACGCCCAGTTTAACCCAGTGCCTACGCCTATGTTGTGTCAGGATAGGAACTGACATATAAATAAAAAGATAATTGAGATATCATTCTTGTCTTGTCAGATTTCAAGAAAAATTTATTTAATACACGAATATATACAATACAGTCCATTATTGAAGTAAGTCTCTTTGAAGTTAATTCATTATTTGGTTCTCATTTCCCATCAGTGTGTTCTTAGGTTGAAGAAATACAGTTAATTGCTAGAAGTTGATGTGAGGTGATATATCAGTAATATCGATCTATTTTCAACAGTTTGCCCCATGAATATACATACATAATTCAAGTATGTTTCCATATCTCTACTTGAGTTCTTACACCATTCCATATTTATACCCATGAGCCGATCGAAAGTTTTTTTAACACCGCTCCTTCATGTGTATTGTTTAAACTCAAAAATGTATAAATCTGTATAGATAATTTGAACTGAGTGCTTAATTATATTGAGGAAGGTTTTTTGGATGGAAAAACTCATATTATTTTCAATTAGGTAGTACAATTACGTTTAGATTCCATCCGGCTCATGGTTCAGTATATTCATAAGAAATTCTTATTTATTTTTTATGATTGTATATTTAATTTCTATATGTAGAAAAATACAAGAGTATGTGAACTAATATCTCACCAACTTGTTAATGCTGATGTTTATATATTGTCAAATCTACCCCCATAATAGTTATAATATTCTCGTACACAAAGAGGTTCACTCAATGGCCTCAGCATAACAAATGTCTCATTCAGAGCGAGTAATTCGGTACATCCAGTATTTGGAAGTTAATCATGAAATTCGAATGATTGCATGAAAACCATTCATATAACACAAACATACACATATATGTTATTGTAGGCATATAAGTATTTAAACGAACCAAAAATTATGAATGTACTTCTATAATCAAGTTATTTTTCTCTGGTCCAGCGAGTTCCATTGCGGTCATGCCACTCTCACGGATGTTCTGTCATCCGATTGGCAATTCTCTGGTGGTGAGGAAGAATCGGGGCATAATATTCAATATAGATTTGATGAATCGATCAACAAATGGCAAACGAAATTCGAAAATGTTCTTGAACGTAATTTGATGCTTCGAAAACCATCAAATACAAACATATATTTCTATACAACGTGCATCGTACTCCTAACAAACGCTCAACACTCAACTATGTAGCTACATTTTCACCGATATTGAATTTTGTATCACATATATTGCTGGAAACCCATTTGAATATCACTTCTTAACCATCGAAACATACCTCAAATATGCTAGTAATTCAAAGTCATCAAATTTGACTTTTAACAAGTGATCTCGGTATATTATCACCATGAAGAAGGCATCATATCTATATCGATATTCCAAATTGCTTTTATTGAGAATATTGAGATGGAATTTAAGGCTTTTCACTCCACCATTGAGTGTGGAAAGTAATATACAAAAACTATTTTTAGAATGATATCAGTGTATGCCAGATGTCCTTGCCCTGCACACGTCCACAATACTGAATTCGGATTCTTTTTCCTACGTTTTACCTTCGTGAAATGCATTTCCACCATTACTGTTTCATATGAACGAAGTTATCAACTACTGTTGAAATACCCCTTTTTCTGATTGATTCCCCTAATCTATATAATCAATTTCAATGACAAACGCATCACTCATATAAATTCTAGCAACAGTAAACTTGATTTGAAGTACTTACACCATTTTCCGCGTTGGAGTTATGAAAAACAAACAACTTTTTGATATAATTTATTGCTATTCTTGTAACATTCCGAGCTGAACAAGCAGACGTGTATCTATTTTCACTGGGAATTGTGTAGATTCCTCAACGCTGTTTGTGGTATCATAGCACGTTAGTTATCAATTCTAAGGACATTGCCTTTCCGAATCTAATTCATCATTTGGTTCCCATGACTATTTACTGCGGTTGAGGAAATACCACCAATTGCTAAAGGTTGATGTGTGCTGATATTGCATTAATGTCGATCGATTTGTGAACAAGTTTTTCCCTCAGACTATACCTGAAGATTTGTGTATGTTTTTAATTTTTCAGGGCTCTATCCTAATCGACTCAATCATATTTCGTAGCATATTATAGCAGCTACCATAGAAAAAACATTCCCAAATATATATTTTCCGTAAGAAACGAATTAATTAATGAATGTTCTATTCTGCAACATTGGTGATTTGTGAATGATCTGGTTGATTCACATTCTGATAATTATTGATCCTATGTATATTATGGAATGATATAATATTGATAATTGAGATGTCGTCGAATTAATTTTATGGTAGAGATTGGCTGGGGAATAAATTTTTTTCGATGAATAATTCTCTCCATATGTGTTCTACCAAACACCAAAGTGTCTCGAATGTATTCTGCAATACTCAACAAGCATTCAATCACGTGGATTATTTTCAATCATAGTTCACTAAAGCGTTCTGGAGCAGATATTAACATTCAATTCTCAACAAACCTCTGTAGAATGTTCGATCAACAACCCCAAATACCACAACACAACTATTCATTGTTCTCATTTTATTTGTATGTATCGAAACATGTATTATAATACATTAGCGATCGTTCCGTTATCATTCGTTAATTTGTTACCGTTACCTTTAATTTGTCACCGTTATCATTCGTTAATTTGTCACTCAACTGTCTGCGCGTTTTTCCATGAAAGTTTTTTTATAACATTAATTCATTTAATCATTTTCCTCAATGAGCTCTAAACCCATGAAATATTGCAATCCAGAGTGGAATACTCTTGATGTGATACATCTGCAAGTCTGAAAGAATCATAGATCTTTTGAATGTATATGTAAAATTTATTATTGGCATCTGGAAAAGATATGATTCATCCTGGAAAGAATCATTCACTGTGTCCGATGTTAACATATTCACAATATGAATCTATATAAGTGGACACAGTATCTATATATCATATATAGCTTTCGATAAGGGGGGAATGTGAGTAATCTGTTCAATTCCCTTCAGATAGAGAGGTTTAAATCAGCGCAATGAGGCATTCACCCGCTAAGTTGAACTAGTTCGAGTATCATATTTCATTGGATGAAAATTTCACTAGAATCGTGGCTAATGAGCTGAAGGTCGTTTCAATTATGCTTGTATGACTTTGAGGAAGAGACGTACAGTTGAAATGTGCAGAGTGTAGAAAGGAGAATGAGTGATGAACACATATATAAATATATATATATATATATATATATATATGTTCAATGTCCTTCAATATATGCTAATACCTGAATTCTACTACATCCTCCCATGTTACATTTTTCTATGAGGCGAATGAGTAATGAATGTATATTTTCAATGTCATTCAATATGATCTAATGCCTGAGTCCTACTACTTTCATTGAATCACCTTCCATGTTACATTTTTCTATTAGAAGCAATTAGTTTATTCACGTTTTCTCTTATGATAATAGTTACATTATTTTCACAATAGTTACATCATTTTCACAATCGAAAGGCGTGGAAGTTATTGTTTGCCAGGGTTCAATTCTTTCTTTTCCCATTCGTCAGAATAACAAACGGAAATCTGGTGTCTCGAGGCATGGAAATATACATTCTACTCTAACTCATTCCTTTGTTCACTACATCTCATTTCAATGCCCTATAATCATCGTCGGAAATTTGCTTGTAACAATATTAATATTTATATCCATGGAACTGTTTTATTTTGTATCAACCTTTGGTAAATAATTTCAAATATTTCGCCATCGTCACCATTGCCTCAGTTCTACCACTTCCGTTGAATCATACATTCATAATAACATTATGTTATTCCAAGTTATCACTTCATTTATTGGTACAACCCCACTTTCATCGTTGCAATATTCAAACAAACTTCTCCTAAAGTGAATGAACTGAAGGGAATAATGATTATTCCCAAGTGTTGGGGTGATTAAAATGTTTTCATGTTTTTTCATCAATAAAAAAGGTGCAAAAAATATGTTTTCGGTGTTTTAATCGTTCTCCTTCCATATATCAGATTAACAAATAAGAATCAGATATTTCGAGAACATGCAAGCATATATTACCAATCATAGTTTACTGTAGCGATATGAATCACATACACCTAATTTTCATGGTATATCCATCGAATGCCCACACACCTCCAGAATCTGCGTATACTCTTCACTTTTTTTTTGTCAGTTACAGACAATTCAAATGTCATTAGTACTATCGGAAATATGCATGTCATTTGATCATTCACATGAATATGACTTTTTTATTTTGCATCCACCTGCGAGTGAACTCTGTATATCATTCACAAATACCAAGCAAGTTTAAGATTGATCCATGGATACCATGAAAATCATTCACAAATGTTATATTCCATTCACTATTGTTGATTGAATGCTCATCAATCTAATCCCCTGTTCAAGGAAAACCCGCCGACTGCACATAAGACAACAAATATCTATCGGTATTCGAATGTAACACCCATTCTTCGAAAAATATTCACACATATCATCATAATCCGCTATTACAGTCTCAATGCGCCTCCCATCATCCTCAATTATGTATGATCCCAGGTCCTTATCTGTTATATATTGCTTTTTTATATCCCCCAAAAAATTTTTTTTAAACCTGGCATTTTATACACACACTTGTGAGAGTGCCCAACATAAAAAACTTTGTTTTTATGTAGCGGTCGATATCGAGCGTACCGGCCTGTATCGGGCAGTATTGAATAAATGATCTTCAAGTTAAGAGTACTTTTATTGATTCGACTATTGTTTATAGTAACAAATAGTACAGTGGCGACGAGGATGGGATTATCTTTGTTAACTCACGTGCAAGTGCAACATAGTGCAATTGGTACTGAAATTCAGTAAATTTTCGAAAGACTTTAAAAATGCCGGAAACTCAACAGTTTGTCGGACTATTGGGTTCACTAAATACCTTTGATCCGAGGAATTCCGACTTTTCAGTATTTCTCGAGAGACTTAAGCAGTTTTTTATTGCAAATAAAATAACGGAGGAGGAACGTAAAAAAGCAATTCTTTTAAATACGCTCTCCGAAAATTGTTACATATTGATAAGAAACCTGTGTGTTCCTCATCTTCCCGAAAGCAAATCTTTCGAGGAATTGAGTAAATTGTTAGCAGATCATTTGGCTCCGGTGAAGTCTTACTTTGCTGAACGGTTGAAATTTTACACCGCAAGACGCGAAGCAAATGAAAGCGTTTCGGACTGGGAAGCAAAAATCAAAAAGCTTGCTTCGAATTGTGAGTTTGGAAACGAACTTGAAACGGTTATGCGAGATGTATTCGTAATTGGCATCAATGATGTGAAAATCATGGACCGATTATTTGAAGAAGACGCTTCGAATTCTACGGTAAAGCTGAAAAAAATGGTGAAATTAGCATTATCCAAGGAATCAGCGTTGAAGGAGCACAGCACCAGGGCGAGTTTGGGAGTTGTCAACATCAAGACGGAACCGGTGAATTTCCATCGCCAACGAGGGAAGGTACAGCGGCCTGCTCATCGTTCGAGTCCTTCAGAGAGACAAAGTCCTTCTTCGTACAATGTTGGTAAGAATCAGGGACGGACTCAAATGGTAAGCAAACCACAAACTACTAAGTGCTCAGTGTGCGGAAGGAAAAACCATCTGAATAGCGAGTGTAGTTATAAAAATTGTATATGCCACAAATGTGGAGTGAAGGGTCATTTAGCACCTGTGTGCAGAAAAACGCCCCAACATTTTTTGTCTGTAACACAAGAAAATGAAATTGCAGATGATTCCATTTTTAATATTCGTTGTTTGGACTCTGAAACGGATTTGAATGGCAATGTAAAACCAACTTTGTAAAATTATTGGTAGAAAATATTCCGATAAGCTTTGAAGCCGACTCTGGATTTGCTCATGCTGCAATTTCTGAAAAACTTTATTTGAAACATTTTCAAGACAAAATAATTTTCAGAAATGATTTGGCTTTAAAAGATTATGTAGGTCTCACTTTCGAACCTGTAGGTTTTCTAAATTTGAATATCAAAATTGAAGAAAAGGATTTCATTCTCAAAACTTATGTTATTAAAAATGGAGGACCACCACTAATCGGAAGAAATGGCTTAAAAATGTTAAATTTAGGTATAGGCAAAATCAAATATGTGTCTTGTGCAGAAGATGATTTTGGTGTAGAAAATGTTCATCATACAAAAAATTATTGTAATGGCGGAAATTTTTCTATGAATATTGATACCTTATATAAAAAATATAGAGATGTTTTTGATGGAGGTTTAGGAACATTTAATAAATTTGAAATCACCCTGAAGGTCAAGGAGGGTACTGTTCCAAAATTTCATAAAGCCAGACCTGTACCATTGGCACTAAAACCGAAAATTGAAAAAGAAATTGAACGTTTGGTAAATAACAAAATTTTAATACCTTCGGAGTTTTCTGAATGGGCTACTCCGATAGTTCCCATATTGAAACCCAATGGCGGAATTAGAATATGTGGCGATTTCAAGATAACCTTGAATCCAAGTTTGGAAACAATCCATTATCCTTTGCCACGCATTGAATATTTATTTTCTCAATTGCAGGGGGGTAGGAAGTTTTCAAAAATTGATCTTTCGGAGGCATACCAACAAGTGGTACTGACGGAAAAATCTAGAAAACTGGTAACTGTCAGTACCCATAAGGGTCTTTTTTCTTATACAAGGCTACCATATGGTATAACCTCAGCCCCATCTTTATTTCAAAATATCATGGAGCAAATGATTGTTATACCAGGAGTGGTATGTTTTCTGGACGACATTTTGATAACCGCCGAAAATGATGAATTACATTTCGAACGCCTCGAAAAAGTTTTGAAGCGCCTCCAGGAATGCGGGCTCAAGGTCAAACAGGAAAAATGCTCATTTTTTCAAAATTCTGTCAAATATTTAGGTCACACAATTGATAAAGAAGGCTTACATACTTCGGATGAGAGAGTTTCAGCTATCAAGCAGGTTCTAGTTCCTAAAACCGTAACCGAGTTAAAATCGTTTTTAGGAATGGTAAATTTTTATTGTAAGTTCATTCCGAATGCTTCCGAAATAATGAAACCTCTTTATAGTTTACTGAAGAAAAATTCTACGTGGTTTTGGTCTTCAGAGTGTAAGCGAAGTTTCGAAAAAGCTAAAAATATGTTGTTGTCGTCATCAGTATTGGCACATTACGATCCGAAAAAACAAATTAAGTTAACGGTGGATGCTTCTCAATTTGCTTTAGGTGCGACTTTGAGTCATATATTTGACGACAATTCAGAAAAACCAATCGCTTTTGCCTCGCCGTTGCTCAATTCTGCGGAAATAGGTTATTCTCAGATCGAAAAAGAGGCCGCAGCGATAATATTTGGCGTAAAAAAATTTTTCCAATACCTATACGGAAAACATTTTTATTTATATACAGATCATAAACCTTTGTTAGCTATTTTTGGAAATAAAAAAGGCCTACCAATTTTTGCAGCAAACCGATTGCAAAGATGGGCCCATATACTATCAGCTTTTACGTATGATATACGATATGTTAAGTCTGAAAATAATACGGCTGATTTTTTATCTAGATCATCTTTCATAAATGAAGGAAAGGATCCTAACGAACCAACTTCGTTAAATTCAAATACGAACATTTCGTACATTCAATACGTGGAAGAATCAAAGTTACCGATCGATTTTAAAGCGATAAAAAGAAACTTCAACGGATCCCATTCTAGGTAAAATAGTTTTTTATGTTCGGGGCGGTTGGCCTGTTTTTTGTCCTGATAAATTGAAACCGTACTTTCTACGAAAAAACGAAATTACTGTAGAACAGGACTGTGCCATGTGGGGATATCGTTTAATTATTCCTGAAAAATTCAGGAAATACATATTACAGGAATTACACAGCACACATATGGGTATTGTCAAAATGAAGTCGTTGGCCCGATCATATGTGTGGTGGCCATCGATGGATAGTGAAATTGAAAATACAGCAAGGATGTGTAACTCTTGTTCAGTGTATTCCAGTAATCCACCAAAAGCTTCCTTATCGGTTTGGGATTGGCCTAAGGAACCATGGACGAGGTTGCACGCGGATTTTTTTGGACCGCTTTTTAATAAAAATTTTTTAGTTATCGAAGACGCGACTTCAAAATGGATCGAGTGTGTGGAAGTCAGCAATATAACAGCTACGACAACTATTAAAATTTTCAGGGAAATATTTTCCAGATTCGGGTTACCGTATGAGCTTTGCACGGATAACGCAAAAACTTTCACTTCTGAGGAGTTTCAAATTTTTTTATCGGTTAGTGGCATAAAACATTCAACTGGAGCTCCCTACCATCCTGCCACAAATGGACTAGGAGAAAGTGGAGTAAAAATAATGAAAAATGCTATTCTTAAAGCAAAAAATGATGATTCGCATTCTTATATACATTTGATTATAAATCGTTTCCTTTTTCAATATCGAAATACACCCCATACAACCCCATACAACGACAGGGGAAAAACCTAGCAAATTATTGATGGGTCGTGCTTTACGCTCAAAATTAGATTTAATAATGCCTTCAGTTACACAAGTAATTCACAACAAACAAAATTATCAGAAAAAATATTATAAAAGGAAGAGAGATGTGTACTTTAAGGAAAACGATCCGGTATGGGTGAGAGATTTCAGATCAGGTACGCCTCCTTGGTGTTCAGGGGTTGTCACAGATGTTCTGGGTACAAAAACGTATAATGTAAGAACAAATTGTGGAATGAAATGGAAAAGGCACAAAAATCAAATGAGAGTCAAACATTCCAATGAAGAAGAAAGAGAACCACTTTCTTTCATTCCACGATCTAGTTTAAGTGAGGAGAACATTGTAAATAATAATATTGTAAATAGTGAAACTGTAAATAGTGAAATTGTACATGGTAAAACGGTGAATAGTGAAAACAAAAATATGGGAAGTTTTTCACCAAAGACATTGAGGCGTCGGAGCCGTATAAAACAACCAGATAGATTAGGAAATGATGTTAATTAGAATAAGTTGATTACAAACAAACAAAAAAATATATATAAGGGAAGAGGTGTTATATATTAGCATTTATTTATATCCACTCTGTATACACACACTTGTGAGAGTGCCCAACATAAAAAACTTTGTTTTTATGTAGCGGTCGATATCGAGCGTACCGGCCTGTATCGGGCAGTATTGAATAAATGATCTTCAAGTTAAGAGTACTTTTATTGATTCGACTATTGTTTATAGTAACAAATAGTAACAAATGTATGATATTCATTTTCGAACTATGCATTATATTTTACTTTGAACAACAATTAACTATCGAATACTATCATATCCATTTGAAATTCATCAGTCTCATTCGTCCAATCATTCCAGGAATGCCCAAACCAATTTAATATAATAATATTGTGTAATATTGTGTATATGTCAAATATCTAAGAATACTGTGAATCAAATCTTTACATCAACCAGCAATCAATAATATTACCATTACTAAGCTTCATCCGATCACTTCAACTCCTACAATCGCTCGAGTCATGTCCAAAACAATTCTATTTATTTTGAGTCAAGTACTGAATCCATATATCATCATCAATCAATAATTGCACCATTATTGAGCAACAGTTTGATACATCCAATCGTTCGATGAATGTTCAAACCTTCTACATATGCTTTGTGTCAAATACCGAAGAATACAATGTACCGAGTCTGTACACTGATCATCAATGGATATTATCATGATCATCTTTCAGCTAATCTTTTCCATCGACAGTCAATAATAATTATGAGTCGTCTTTATATTTTATTTTGATGTCAGTATGCATTTCCTCACCCCATACATCTCCGATCAACCATTGAACTCCATCACATATTAGTCTCCGCGAGCGTGGATACACATTAATTTCAAATACCTCACTATTATTTCCCCAATCATTCGTGAAATATCAACTCAATTCAATATATTTTTCCATGTTTAATATCAGAGAATACTTACTATACATACACCGACGAACAATCAATAATATTACAATTACTATACATTATCCGATCACTCTTATTCCTACATCCGCTCGAGTCATGTCCAGAACAACTCCATATATTTTGAATCGAGTACTGAATAAACCGAATCCATACATTAATCATTAATTAATAATAACACCATTATTGATTCCTTCAATCGTTTGATAAATGTCCAAACCAACTACATATGTTTTGTGTTGAATATACCGAATCCATACACCAGTCAATAATCATCGCACTACCATTAATTAAGCTTCAGCTGAATCCTACCCATCTAATTCACAAAATCGAAAAATGCCCATATCAACTTCATATTTTTCATCCAACCAATCTAATCATTAAGCGCTTGACGCGAACACGCTGGGAGATTTTGGGCAAAAATTACCAGGTTGGACCTTAGATTTCCTTATGGGAATTAACATGGTAAAATGGGTGATTTTGCACCAGAAGCCCCTAGCACAACTATTTACAATCTTCACAATATAAAAGCAAGTGAACTGAAGTCTAGCTTGGATCTGAATGAAATCTGAAGTCTAGTCTGAATCCGAGTCTGAATAGGAATCTCGAATAGGAATCCCTCTGCGCATGTCTTGATCCTGGCCTTATAGATTTCTAGATGCTGGCTCAAAGGTCTTCTGGCTGGTGCCGGAGTTCTGAAGTAAACATCTTATCTCCTGCTTAGCTTGTGGGATCCGAAGGTTAATATGAGGAAGCTGACCCAACTGCGTAATTGCGTTGCGTAGTTGTGATCAAAAGACTATTGTCCAGTTTGGATATAACTTATGTGATTCTTTTTATTATTTTATTATTATTATTTTTTCTCTTATTTATCTGCTTTTCAAATACTTATCACAACAATAAACTCCGGCTATAATATTCTCAACCTCTTTCAATATACCATTTACCTTTCTTTCAGTACCTTTTCCCTGCTCAGTCAGTATGCCTATGGAGACTATCTCAGGAGGATTGCAGTTGCGCTATCTAGTTGTTTTTCTTGAAGTCAATATACTGTTTTATGGAAATATAGCTTGAAATATGATCAAAAGATGAATTATTAGTCCAGAAAATAATCAAATGATTGTTCTTCTATTCAATAGAATCCTCAAATTACCCATGCCTGCTGGATTCAGGTAAGTATAGCTGAAGGTCTTTTTGAAGACTGAAGAATCAAAGAACGATGAGTTATTTTTATTGATAGTCAAAACCATTATAACTTTTTTCAGTTCCAACCAAATTATGATTTCTTCGTTTTGGAAATTAATTAGTTGGAAATTATTATCGAGTACTTCGAGAGTGATATTGTTTATTTCGTCTCTGCCTGAAATCGGTAGATATATGAGATGATGAAGTGTTTCGTCAATAGAGTATCCGGGATCAGCGTCGATAGCAAATTCGTAAATCGTATGAGACGGTCTGTTGTTGTAGAAAGCCCCAAATGTAATGTTAGTATCTATGTGTATTGTTCTGACTTTTATGGAGTTGACGGTAGATCAGACACGTGATAGACGTTTGGTCTTGGAATAGTGGAAGAAAATCCCAAAATGGATGCTAAACTATTATCTGATTTGAGATCAGCGTGTTTTGCACAAAATATTTCGCTTTTCAGTGTATTATTATTCGGATTTGAACAAAAACTCTGGCTTCTCGTACGTTGGAGCAAGATGCTTTTGTATCAACTTTTCAATTTCTTAAGCTCCAACAGGTATATCAATATCAGAGTTTTCGTAATAGTAAAACTTTGTGCCTTTGCCTTTTTCAATGTTTGGGATACTATTATATGAATGGAAACTCAGTAAAGCCAAACTATATTCTGCATCAGCATTCAATTGAATCAGTGGTGTAAAATCAAAGAGAGCGTTCAAAAACGACTTGTTAGTGTCAATATCATGGACATGACTGATTTTGAAGATGAGTTGGGGTTAAATGAAACAATATTTTCAGGTTATTAGTTTATTGGAATCCAAAAGGAATGCTAAACATAAATGTCCACAATTGGTTGATTGTACGTCTGATAGATATTATTATTGTCAAATATTTTTACGTTACCCAAGTAACTAACTAGTTCCTTTGAAGGTCGGAGATTTTCGAAACTAACAAAATAGTCCACAGTGTTACCAACTTCATTGAAAGCTACCCAATGCGTGCCCGTACTGTTTTTAGTATACAAATTCAAGATTGCACTATCCTTGCGCGAAGTGGAACGCGGTAATGTATCTCGCATAAAGACTCCTCGGAAATTCGGTGTTTTCAGTTGACGAGCATACTTCGATATTTCTACATCGTATGACGCTCTGTTGGGTAGCTTCAATGGGAGTTTTTTGTTTTTTCAAGTACAGACTTGCTCCGTGGCTTTTCAAGAATACTCCGTATCCCTTCGGTGTTTTCGAAGATACAAACCGTGTTCCATGGTTCCATGGTTTTATTATGTCGTTTATCTCCCTCAAGCTTTTTTTTTGAACTTTTAGCGTCTATTACAGTTTTTGCGATGGTGCTTGCTCCGCCTGCTAGCGAACTCAAAGCAGAGAGTCCGGCAAAAATGGGTATGAGTGGTAAAATGCCTCCGGATTTGGACTCAAACGGAATTATTCTTGGTATTCGTACTTTCTTGCATCCATCAGCTTGTTTCACAACCATTTTCGCTGCTCTCAAAGCTGAGCCAGATGATATTTTGATATCGTTATTTGATTTCCAATTCTTGATAAAAAATTTCAAAATGTTGCTTCGGAAAGATTTGGATCTTATCCCGAGGTTTCTTTTGGCTTTCATACCTGTTGTTACCAACCAAGCAGCGGTTTTCTCACCAAACTTCGCGTCTTTGGACCTTTTCCCAGGCTTTGTTTTCCAATACTTGGTCTGCTTTGTGTCAATCTTCTAAATTTTTGTTTTGTGAATATGCAATGTCGGGTTACTTGCACGCTTCGTCTGAGGATTAATACCTGAATCCCGCGTTGTAATCGCTTTTGTAATTTTGTACCTGGACCTCAAAATGAATAGCCCGGTAGATGTAATTCAAATGGTAGCTTATTGATAAGCGATAAGTCAGCATGGAGAATGACGAATTCCCTGGAAGATGTTTATATATAATGTATCATAGCAAATTACAAGCCAAATCATGAAAGTCGTACAACGAAAAAACACGTTACCTATTGAATATTTGGATTATTTAAATAATGATAGTACAGAATGTAGTAAACATGGTGAATTATTACAAACTCTTTTCGAACCATTGTAAGCGGTCCGAGTGGTGCAGAAAAAACGAATGTGGTATTGTCTTCATTATTTCATCCTAATGGTGCCCGATTCGAGAACGTTTACGTTTATTCCAAGTCTTTGTATCAACCGAAATAATAACTGCTCCGAAACATCCTGGAAAAAGTGAATTATGTGAGTTATTTGTCATTTGAAGACAATGAAGAAATAATAGCGCCCAATGAAGCGAAACCAAGCTCCATTTTCAACTTCGATGACATATCTTGTGATTCACAGCAGAAAATTCGAGAGTACTTTCGCATATGCATACATCGTGATATTGATGTGATATACGTAAGTGAAACATTCAGTAAAGTACCCAAACTTCTGAGAGACAATTTTAACATGTTTGTTCAGGATGAAATGAATTTAAAGCATGTTTACGATGAGCATGACGTTTGATCAATTCAAACGCATCTGTGCCGGATGTTGGGAAGAAAAAATTTGGTATCATAATAATCTTTAAGGATTTTGATTTGAATTGTGGTCGCTATCGTCAAGGATTTGATAAATATATAAGTGTTTAAATGTTATGCGTCATATAATTCATAACCATGAAACCGCATAGCAAAGAAGTTGATTAACATCAACTCCGATTACCATCGGAAGAATAAAATCAAACAAATTGCAAGAGTTATCAGAAAAAAGTATTTTGCATTGAAATTAGGTAAATCAGAAGATGAGTCTTTACAAAAATTATTCAAACCCATTAAAGAAAACATACAAAATAGCAAAAAGGAACCAAAGGTAATGAAGGAAGAAATATTTTTAGTCATTATCAATGAACTCAAAGAAGCTAACATCATCAGCTGAATATATTTTGCTGCAAAATATCATATAACGCATTTCCATCATGACTATCGATAAGTTTGGACGTAGTTCAAATAAAAAACCAAAAATTCATCCTATATTAACACCAGCTCCAGCTATACTCCTGATAGTGATATTGATTCTGATAACGTGAAATGATGTAATGTAAACAACCAATAGTTGACAACGATGCAACGAACAAGAAATATGTTGATGACATTAAAACCAACTTGATGAAAATTACACAAGGTATTCAATCACAACTCAAAACTCTTCTTGTAGAGATTGAAAATTGTAACAAACAAATAGCTGATCTATCATTCACCATGAAGACAATTGGAGAAAATATAGCCACAATTCATACTAATTCACTTATACACAAGACATATGCAGAAAACGCTCGTAAGGAAATTTGGAAAATTACAAAAAACTATGAAAAATTTAAGGGTGAAGAGCAGCAGTTGGATGTGTTATTAAAAAAATTCAGTGATGATTTACAAAAAATAGAAAAGCAAATGAAGGATTCTCCAACACAGCCGACAGATTTCATAAATAAAAAATGGGAATTCTAACAAAAAATATTCAAGGCATTGACGTCAAACTGGCTCTTTTAGACAATATGGAGCGAAAATCTTCTGAAGCTGATTTGGTGTATAAAAAAGTTGATGGCTCTGAGACTCTACCAAAACAAAACATTGAAAAACTCCAGTAGAGAGTTTTCTGATAAATACCATAAAATATTATATTCCCGATCAAACAATGGTTTCCTATGAAAAGATACAGTCGGTTGAAGAATTTCATAAACCAGCTAGAAAAAAATATCCTGGCGTTGAACCATAATCAAAGGTTTGGATGACTTATGGCAAGTGGACTTAGCGGAAATGTGATCATACTCACGTCAAAATCGGGACTTCAAGCTGATTTTCATTGTCATAGACTGTTTTTCCAAATACGTGTGGACAAAACCATTAAAAATTAAAACAGGCAAATAAATAACTCGAAACGATGTCCGAAAAATATACAAACAGATCAGGGGACGGAGTTCTACAATTCTAAATTCCAAAATTTGATGAGAAATGAAAAATTAACCACTATAGTACATACACCATTCAAAAGCTGCTATAGCGGAACGCGTAATAAGGACGTTGAAGGAAAGGTTATTCAAGTACTACAGTTTAAACGGTAATTATAAATGGATAGATGTATTGCCTGACATCACGAGGTCATACAAAGATACGAAACATGTTACGACAGGTTACAAACCATCTGAGGACAATAAATCTAACGAAAAACGGATTCTCACCACAGTATTCAGTCATTTGAGAAAAGCCGGACCACGGAAATTCAAAACAGGTGATATTGTTCGAATTTCAAAAACAAAATATGCCTTTCAGAAGGGCTATACACCTAATTGGACTACAGAGTTATTTAAAATAATCAAAACCAATATTACGAATCCTGCTACCTATATGTTGAACGATATGCATGGTGATCATATAAAAGGAGCATTCCACGATGAAGAATCACAGGAAACCGCAAATCCAGACATTTATCCCGTGGAAAAAAAATTGCGGAAAAAAATAAACAGAATTTTTGTGAAGTGGTTGGGTGTGGATGGTAAACACAACTCTTGGATAAAAAATACTGATTTTGTATAGTGAGGGATTATAAAACACAGTTCCCAGTTGATTCCAGTTCTCAGTCGATTCAGCTTCAGTGTCAAGACAATATTTTAATGATGGCGGAATATTCACCATTCAGTGAAGACTATGGTGACTTAGAGAGAAAATCGGAAATGTTCGAGACAGCTGCCAAAACTGAACATCAATTATTGAGAGTAGGCATCTCACCAGCAAGATCATTCAGTCCAACCGTCACAATAGCACAGTATTTCAAACCCAGCAAAATATATTTGGGTCCCCATGAATGGAACGACGTGATTGTACTACTCCAAGGAAAGGTGGATACTTTTTCGTTGACGAACCACCTGTTGATCCCAATGCCAATAGAAATCTAGTGGTACATAGACTTTCTTTATTTGAAAATTTGAATTTTTGTTCGTATTCCTATAATTGTTGTTAATAAGAGACTTTACATCTGAGAGAAACACTGACTTGGGTAAATTGGAACTTTTTTATTTGCATTGTAAAATGAATTATCCTTAGGTAATATTCTGAATGAATTATTATATCATTATAAAATTGAGGTTGTTAATGATTTAGAAAATGGAAGAAAATAAAAGACACGTTGATTTATTGAAAATATAAACAGGATGTTCATAAAATCAAATGTGGAATCATCTGCGACTGAGAGATAACTTTAGTCACTATCTTTCATTGTCAAGATAACCTCTTGTGGGGTATTCATGTTGAACAGGGAAACATTCTCAATTAAATATTGATAGAAAGATTTTTCTGTGAATTACAACATCCACAATTAAAATGAAGTTATTTTTTGTGAATGTCTAACAGAAAACAGCTACTTCCCCGGCTAAAGCCACGCTGGACATTGAACTACATCTGATAGATATTCTGAAAAGGCCCTAACTCAAAAAAAATAATCTGAAATTGAAAATTTGCATTTTCATTCAGATACTGATTTGATGGTTTTAGATGGTTTTGATGAATCATACCCATCCATATACTTATTGCTGGCCTCCGAGAATCTATTAATGCAAACTGAAATACCACCACGGTTCGCCTTCTCAATAAACATTATTTTATCAACGTCGTGCGATAGTTCCAATTTACACTTAGTGTATTTTAACATATAGTACCATGCCGGATCCAACCCATAAGTTGCAGAACATTTTTGACGAAATTTTTCAAGACATCAGCTAACAACAAAACATTTGTTTTTAAATACAGGTCTGAATAAGATGCCAAGTTTCGGATGTTAAATGACTTCCAAACATCTTGCGCATGACCATATTTTTTTTGGTTGGAGGTTGATCTTCCAAATTATTATAGGAACGATGGATGGGGGTAACAATCGATATAATCATAACAGAAGACTCCCTTTTGAGTGAAAAATTCGCTTTTGAGAATTTTCAAATCCTTTTTATCTCTAATGGAAACTAGTTCATCCAAAGATGCACCCACGAATCTATGAATCTGAATTTGATGTTTGTTCCTTTGTCATGTAGGGTGGATGATATGTATTTCTCTTTATGAATTGGAAGTATCATCAAACAACCTTTTTTGCTTAGATTACCAATCATAAAATGACTGTCGTACCCGCTTAAATTATGAAAGACAATAGGAACGACGTATAACTTCCGGAAGTTCAAATTACATTGCGCATGCGCAGCACCCCCTACAGCCCCCGTGAAGTTATTAGATAGATAGATATACAGGGTGTCCCTGGACTTCCTCTTTTCCTCTCGGGAATGTATAGATGGGGTCAAAATATCACCAGTACTTCATATAACTTTTGTTCCTAAAAGCCTTCGTCACCAAGTTAAGGGCCCTCAAAGTTACAAAATGAAAAATGTTTGTCTTTGATAACTTTCAAAGTGAATATTCAAAATCATCTAAATTTTCGTGATTGACTGAACAAATGAATTCCTTCGATGAGCTTTCATGCAGGAGTCAGTTGTTTTGCTACAAAGTCAGGAATGGACTACCACCGATGGTCCACACCCCGAAACTTTGAAATGATTTGTCAATATGTTTTAACAAAACAAGGTTACCTGGACAATTTCCTGAATGAAAGTACTCGTGTGGAAAATCGATCGGAGCAACGATTTTTGATAAAAATGCATTTTTGTTCGACGACATCCAACCTGAGATGTCTACCATTATTCGAAAAGATTATTTCGTAATGAAAATAGAAATGATAGGTACAATGTTCATAACGAATTTTTTCATGCAAACACGTTTATCCAAAACTCATGGTGTAAATAATCAATCGCAAGCCTCAAGAGCAAACAGAAATGCAAAATCCGTTACAAAAACTGCTCGATATGACCCCCGTCTCTCTCAATACATTTTCATAGTCGGCGCAAACACTTGAAATAGCATGCCAGGGTCGTTTCGTATGGCTTCAACAAGGCATCTCTGGTGTGAATAGGTGTAGCGTAAACAAGGATTTTCGGATGCCCCCACAGAAAGAAATCCATTGGATTTAAATCCGGGGATCACGGTGGCCATGAATATGGCCCACCTCTACTAATCCATCTATTGGGGAAAATCTGGTTCAGGTGGTCCCGCACAATCAAACTAAAATGAGGAGGAGCACCATATCTCTTCGGGTTTGCAATGGAACATGTTCCAAAAGTCCATTCAAATCGTTCTGAATGAACTCTAAATAACGTTCTCCATTCAATCAGTCATGTAGAACGAATGGTCCTATAAGATGGTTTCCTATGATACCAGCCCAAACATTCACGTTGAATTCCCGTTCGTGTTCGGTTTGCAATATCCCATGGGGATTTTCTTCGGCCCATATGTGGAGATTATGAGAGTTGATTACTCCATCTCTACTGAAACCTGCTTCATCAGTGAATAAAACTCGAGTAATAAAAGTCATATCCTCTCTTTGCTTATCCAGGAACCAATTGGCATATTCCAGTCGTGCTGGAAAATCTCCAGGTGTCATGGCATGTACCTTCTGGATGTGATATGGGTGGAGGGAGCAGTTGTTTCCTGATTATTCTATGAATAGTGGACTTGGATAAGTTTCTGATGCTCATTGAAGGATCATCAGCGACAGCTTCCAAAATATTTTCCTCCAATACAACGGTACGCACAGCCCTAGGAGCGCCCTCACCACCTCGTTTCGGCTAAACTGAACCTACAATAAAATCGAAATAAAACAACAGGCTCCAATTACTTATCCATTAGACATACCTGTCTCCCTCAAGCTACGATCGACACGCTCGAACGTTTCTCTTGCAAAACACGAAACGTGCAGTTCCACTCGTACATACAAAATATGGACTGAATTCGATATTTCATAGTGGAGTAGCTTGTTAATTCAAAACACCACGAATCTACATAACTTTTATTCCATTTGAAAAAATATCAACATTGTGAATGAAACTTTCAACTAGGTACTGTACTTTTTGTTACCGACTTTATTTTAGCATATTTTGTATTATTTCTGTTATAAATGTTGTTGAATTAACGTTAGCATTAGTATTTCTACTGTGAAAATTTTTCATTTTAAATAATGGTGGACGATCGGGTTTGATGTCGTCGAGTAAAACTGCATTTTTATTAAGAATCGTTGCTCCGATCGACTTTCCACACGAGTACTTTTATTCAGAAAATTGTCTACGTAACCTTATTTTGTCGAAAACTATTGAAAAATTATCTGTTATTTCAAAGTTTTGGGGTGTGGACCATCGGGGGTAGTCCGTTCCTGACTTTGTAGCGAAACAACTGACTCATGCATGGAAGCTCATCGAAGGAATTCATTTGTTTAGTCAATCACCAAAATTTAGATGATTTTGAATATTCACTTTGAAAGTTATCAAAGAAAAACATTTTTCATTTTGTAACTTTGAGGGCCCGTAACCTGGTAACGAAGGTTTTAGGAACAAAAGTTATATGAAGTACTGGTGATATTTTGACACCATCTATACATTCCCAAGAGGAAAAGATAGATAGAATTTATTGGTTCCATAAAAATCCACATAAAGGGATGTAGAACATGTCACAAAAAATATTATTATACATATTTCATTTGTAACATTAGCACTTAGATACGTATAATTGGAGAAAAAATGTACAAATTAAAATTCAAAATATACAACATTTCGCAATGCAGACTAGAATCAGTAGATAATTAAGATGATTAAAATATATTACATAATAATAATACAATAAATGATGAAGACATCTAAAAATTCACAATTGACACATTTGATGAGATAGATTCAACTGATAGGTATATTTTCATTGAGAAATGCGTTAAGGTTATAATAGGTTGATTTGTTGAAAATATAAACAGGATGTTCATGAAATCAGATGTGGAATCATCTGCGACTGAAAGATAAACTTTAGTCACTTCTTCCATCGTCAAGATAACCTCTTGTGGGGTATTCATGTTGAAAAGGGAAACATTCTCAATTGATTATTGATAGAAATATTTTTCTGTGAATTGAAAAATCCATTAAAATGAACTTCATTTTAATCGTGGATTTTTCAATTCACAGAAAAATCTTTAATTTTTTAACCTTTTTTTATTTGTCTGTCATCTAGGTTCCTTAATGATATAGGAATTTTATTCCATATTTTTATGATTGAGAAGTCAACATTTTTCTGAACATAACTGTATTTTGTTTTGTCTGCACGAAGGTCATTTTTATTTCTTGTGGAATAGTTATGAATTATTATATGCTCCTCAAAAAGTTCTGGGTTTCTTTTTACAAATATGACAGCTATATATACAAACTAATTACTGTTTAGATACCTCTTTGGATAAAAATTTATAACTTACTCATGGTCCCATTCCAAATACATATACGACTTACATGTGTTGAATTCCCCCAAAAAAATATTCCATATGCCATTCTAAAGTGAACAAATGAGTGATAAGCAATTAATGCAGTATTGACATCTACATTATTTGAGATGACCTTCAGTGCATAACTATATCTTGCCATATTTTTTGCTGTATTGTTTATGTGCTCATACCCATCCAATTTGTGATAGAAGCTCACCCCAAGAAAATATACACTGGATACTGATGATATTGCTCGATTGTTAAACTGAACTTGTTCTATTGAAACAGATGTTTCCATTCGGGATGATGATTTTTGGATCATGACATCTAAAAAGGGGAGTTGGTTGTTTTGTTCTGATTCTAACGTGAATTTGATCGTCGGTTCTTAACCGTTTATATGATCCAAGAAAATGTTTAATTCCTCTTCACTTCGCTTCCAGATAGCGAAAACATCATCCACGTATCTCCACCATATTTTTGGACCATTGTGGAATGTTTCAACGAAGGATTCTTCAAAGTTACTTGAAATGGGCGACAAAGGAGAACCCATCGCCATACCAAACTCTTGTTGATAAAATTCGTTCTTGAATTGGAAATATATTTTTTCTGTGCATAGTTTGAGTAATTCTATGATGGCCCTGACATCCAGTTTTGTTTTTGTTTGGTGTCATTTTCTAATCTTCCTTTCACGATTTCTAGTGCTCTATCAATAGGGACATTAGTAAACAAACTTTCAACACAAAACTTACTAGATCTCCATCTTGAATTTGTAATTCATTCAATCTCTCCAGAAAGTGAGGGGTATTCTTTATAAAACTATTTCCATTTCCAGATAGTGGTTTCAGAATGTTGAGTAGGTATCTAGCGAGTTTTTGTGAAGGAGGTCCAATGGAACTTACAATAGGGCGTAGAGGATGAAGTCTTGAATAAGTGAATTCAGATCTCGTGAATCACCAAAATGAGTGAAATAGAACTTTAATATCTTCGTAACTTGTTGGATTTTGAGAAGTGACTAATATTACTGCTTGTTTTCTGAGTTTGTTTTTGAAATGAATAGTCAAAAGGTATTTTTGATCATTTGTAGGAATTTGGTAAGCTTGATCGCAATCATTCAAAAATGTAGTTGATAAAACACCATCTCCGTCATATTCAGGAGTAAGCGAAAACAATTCGGAAAGTTTATCTGGTTCGATTTCTGGTGGATGATCGTCTCCGTGTTCTGATATTTTGTTTCAAGTGAGATTACTCAGGAGTTGTGGTATATGGGAAAAATGGATAACTTTGAAAAATAATTATAGACAATAATTCAAAGTCACTTACATCAATTTTGTTGATGGAATCAGAACCTTTTGGAATGGTTCCCGATGACTATGTGGGTCAGGGGTCTTGTTTGTATCTTTCTTGAAGATTTATTTCCTCTTTGGTTGCGTGGAAAGGTTTGGAAAACACCACCCTAATGAGGACGTCACCGTGTTCCTTCCAACTTCTGCCTCCGGTGAGGTCTTTTTCGTGTTCCGTCGGGGATAACTGGAGGTGAGGTTGCCGTGTTCTAGGATGTTGAAAAATCCGAACGACTGCGCCAATTGTTATATCGTGGCTTGTGCGTTTGTCTTTTTAAAAACTTTATTATTTTTATTATTACAATGTTTTACTGATATAACAATACAATAGTAGTTGTGCTAGAAGGCTTCTGGCGCAAAATCACCCATTTTACCATGTTAATTCCCATAAGGAAATCTAAGGTCCAACCTGGTAATTTTTGCCCAAAATCTCCCAGCGTGTTCGCGTCAAGCGCCTGCAGGTGTTCGGATATCGCGCCGCGTGGAAGGGTCCGAACCACCGACCGTCGGTACCTGAAGCTTAATTAATGGTAGCGCGATGATTATTGACTGGTGTATGGATTCGGTATATTCAACACAAAACATATGTAGTTCGTTTGGACATTTATCGAACGAATGTAGGAATCAATAATGGTGGTATTATTTATTGTTGATTAATGTATGGATTCGGTTTATTCAGCACTCGACTCGAAATAGATGAAGTTGTTTTGGACATGACTCGAGCGGATGTTGGAGTTGGAGTGATCGGATAATGTTTAGTAATTGTAATATTGATTTTTTGTCGGTGTATGTATAGTATTCTCTGATATTAAACATGGAAAAATATATTGAATTGAGTTGATATTTCACGGATGATTAGGGGAATAATAGTGAGGTATTTGAAATTAATGTGTATCCACGCTCGCGGAGACTAATGTTCAATGGTTGATCGGATTGGAGGTGTATGGGGTGAGGAAATGCATACTGATATGAAAATAAAATATAAAGACGACTCATAATTATTATTGACTGTCGATGGAAAAGATTAGCTGAAAGATGATTATGATAATATTCATTAATAATCAGTGTACAGACTTGACACAAAGCATATGTAGATGGTTTGAACATTCATCGAAGGATTGGATGTAAAATTAAAATGGTGCAATTAATATTGATGATTACTATATGGATTCAGTACTTGACTCAAAGTAAATAGAATTGTTTTGGACATGACTCGAGCGATTGTAGGAGTTGAAGTGATCGGATGAAGCTTAGAATGGTAATATTATTGATTGCTGGTGATGTAAAGATTTGATTCACAGTATTCTTAGATATTTGACATATGGAAAAATATTAAATGTTTGGGCATTCCTGGAATGATTGGACGAATGAGACTGATGAATTTCGAATGGATATGATGGTATTCGATAGTTGATTGTTGTTCAAAGTAAAATATGAGAATGCGTAATTCGAAAATGAATATCAAACATTTTTCAAATATATTTTTACAGATATGATAAGGATCTGGGATCATACATAATTGAGGTTGATGGGAGGCGCATTGAGACTGTAATAGCGGATTATGATGATATGTGTGAATATTTTTCGAAGAATGGTGTTACATTCGAATACCGCTAGATATGTCTTATGTACATTCGGCGAGTTTTCCTTGAACAGGGAGATTGATGAGCATTCAATCATTAATAGTGAATGGAAAATAACATTTGTGAATGATTTTCATGGTATCCATGGGTCAATCTTAAACTTGCTTGGTATTTGTGAATGATATACAGAGTTCACTCGCAGGTGGATGCAAAATAAAAAAGTCATATACATGTGAATAATCAAATGACATGCATATTTCCAATGGTACTAATGACATTTAAATTGTCTGTAACTAACAAAAAAAAAGTGATTCTAGATTCTAGAGGTGTGTGTGCATTCGATGGATAACCATGAAAATTAGGTGTATGTGATTCATATCGCTACGGTAAACTATGATTGGTAATATATGCTTGCATGCTCTCGAAATATCTGATTCTTATTTGTTAATCTGACATATGGAAGAAGAACGATTAAAACACCGAAAACAAATTTTTGCACCTTTTTTTTTGATGAAAAAACATGAAAACATTTTAATCACCACAACACTTGGGGATAATCATTATTCCCTTCAGTTTATTCACTTTAGGAGAAGTTTGTTTGAATATTGCAACAATGAAAGTGGGGTTGTACTAATAAATGAAGTGATAACTTGGAATAACATAATTTTAATATGAATGTATGATCCAATGGAAGTGGTAGAACTCAGTCAATGGTGACGATGGCGAACTATTTGAAATTATTTACCAAAGGTTGAACAAAATAAAACAGTTTCATGGATATAAAATACTAATGTTGCAAAATTTCCGACGATGATTATAGGGCATTGAAATGAGATGTAGTCAACAAAGGAATGGGTTAGAGTAGAATGTATACTCAGCTATACATATCACGAAAATTATGCATGTTTGCTGCAGATAGTTAACATGAACATATATGTAGGATGTTTTCATGCTCTCGAGACACCAGATTTCCGTTTGTTATTCTGACGCATGGGAAAAGAAAGAATTGAACCCTGGCAAACAATGACATCCACGCCTTTCGATTGTGAAAATGATGTAACCATTGTGAAAATAATGTAACTATTATCATAAGAGAATCCGTGAATGAACTAATTCCTTCTAATAGAAAAATGTAACATGGAAGGTGATTCAATGGAAGTAGTAGAACTCAGGCATTAATCATATTAAATGACATTGAAAATATACATTCATTACTCATTCGCCTCATAAAAAAAATAGGAAGTGTGATTAAAAAATATAATATATATATATATATATATATGTTCATCACTCATTCTCCTTTCTACACTCTGCACATTGAAATGTGCAGAGTGTAGGTACTGTCATCGATAGTGCGCGCTCAACATCAATAGGAGTACTGCTCATACCTCGCAATGGAATATTTTTTTCTGAGCGGTGTAGTCGTCCAAACCCATGAAATTTGACTCAATGAAATCCAATTGTCTTGAGTGTCGGTTGGATGAATGGTTGAATGCATTACTATATATTAATCTCATTCGAATATGGTGGAGGAAACGGATGGGAAGTGGACCAGTTGGAGTCGGAATGTCATCTGCATTATTGAAATATATCTCTCAACATAGTTATTTTATTTGTGATTATCAAATATTTCCAATATGTATGGTAATGTATGGGATTAATCATTGTCAGTAGCATATATTTTCTCAGGTCTGTTTTTTTTGTTTCGGTGATGGACATATCGAAATGATGAAACAATCCTCTCAAAGATGAATTGAATTTGAACTGTGTATTGAAATATTGACTCATAATTGGTGAAAGCCAATCAGGATAATTATTATGGTATGCAGGATATTCACTTGTGGAGATTTAAACAAGTGAAAAATTTGAGCAAGGGTTGTGTAGAAGTGATGGATTATAATATGTGAAATAATACATCAAAGTTCGACATATTACTTGATGAAAGCGTCTAATTCAGTGCATTGAACACTTGTATCATCACCTTCCATCAAGTTGCTCAAGGTAGTTAGATTTTATTTACAAAGTATCCCTTTTTGAAAATTTGATTTTATTCGATAAAATACCAACAATGAAAATATATGGATGATACTATTTGATCAAAGGATGAAGTCAGACGTATATAAATTAAATGAAAGTCGTCGTCCGCTTGCGGGCTTATCTCTTGCGTTGCATCTTGCTGTCTTAGCGTGACATCATTTTGTAACTTCTCCATCCCCTGAAGATGTTTTGTAAGGGACGAACAGAACTGGTGGCTCTGATGGTGGCGTCATGGTAGCTTTCATCTGGCATGGTAGGCAATGGTAATACTTGAAACAAGAGATGCCCACGCTTGCTGCAATGGCGATGTATACCGGAGTTGTCCAAAGATGGGTATAGTCTGAGTCCTGCTCGTAGAATAGGGGTGTCATGTGGTCCTGTATATCATGTAGCTTATGGAGTTCATCGAGTGGTATTTTCTCTAAGTGAATGGGTTTGATTTCTTCCTTGGGGTGTACTGGAACAGTTTGGATTTTTGAAGGGTCAGTGGTTGTTCTCTGATGACTTTTTGGAGTTGATGTAGGCGTCGCGTGGTGTTTCAAATCCACATCCAGTTGGCAGCTCTATCAGAAATGTCCCGTGTAGAACCAGAATTCCAGTGGCGGAGCAGTGGGTTGATATTTTTGTTGGTTCTGGGAATAAAGCGATATAGTGACCTGGAGTCAGCTGTTCGATTCAATATCAATACCTGGCGCTTTATTCCGGGGTAACTTTCTGATCACCCCCAGAACCTCCTCGTAGCTTGCTAGGACTCCTTGGAGCTCTGCGGGTGCCAGAATCACCGCTGGTGTGTTTTTAATGTTATTTGCCACATTCGTGATTCTCGTGTGTTCTATTGAGTTATCCGCTTCTATAACGTGTACATTGCTGAAATATTCCCCGAATAAATCAGCTTTTTCCTGCGGCTCTGCCACCGATCGCCCGGGGCCGCTCACCATGGCTGGTATGGGCTCTCTATGTCTTTGGACCCTTTTGGTCATATCCCATAGTGAGTGGTCCCTGACGTTGAGGTTTTCGAGTTTACGATTCCACACCTCATTTGTATTCGTATTAATGAGCTCAGTTACCTCCACCCCAAGCTGCATAAAGTTATCTTTATGCACCGGGTTTCTGGTAACTTGCCATTTCTTGTGTTCTTGATTTTTTATTCTAATTAGGTTTTTAATGTGCTGCGGAATCGCAAACTTTTCGCCCCTCACAACTATCTTCTTGGTGGTTTTGTCTCTGGCTATTTGTAACAACTTAATGAACTTTTTTGTTTCAAATTCAATTTCGTCCTTCGCAATATTTGTGTTTAAGAACGTTATTCTGTTCAAGATAGCTCTGAATTCCTTCCAGTTACAATTATAATAATCGTATCTAGTTCTTTCTGTACGTTTATATTTCTCTTGATTAATATAAAATGTAACTGGAACGTGGTCAGAGGTCATCTCATTCACAGCAGTGAGTTCGCTCATATCCACTATTGATACCAATTCCTGCCAGATTGCTGCATTGGGTAGTTTGTCCGGTGCTGCTGCAGGTATAAGCAGAGCTATAATTTCGGCAAGTACGAGCAAAAATGATCTAAAAGAGGTAAAACATCATAACAGAAAGATGGAGGCGATAACTTTGGGAAAAAGGGTAGTGGCATATTCTTGAAACCATTTCGCAAAGGCCTCGGCATCTATCTCAAACCGTATACATAAAAAAACTAATTGATGCCCTACTTCTTAAACCTCTCACAGATATCGATCTGACACATTATGCCAAACAATTGAAAATTCCACATTTTTGTGGTGTGTTCATGCGTGATAATTTGCCCACCTCAGGACCACGTAATCATGGAACAGTCATCATCGATTTGGATGGAATCAGCGGTCGAGGAACACATTGGGTGGCATACAGGAAAATTAAAGAGTTGCAACATATTTCGACAGTTCTGGAGATTTACCCCCACCAGTAGAGTTGGTCCATTACTTCCGAAAAGGTACAGACGCAGTCGAAAAAATCATGTATAATTATGAACGTGAGCAGAAATACAATACAGTTGTGTGTGGACACTTATGCTTGAAGTTTCTCTCTCTTCCAATCACCCGAAAAATCTAAAATGGATTTCACACCAGAAATACATCGAGACGCTATTAAGAGAATGGGGCATACCCTCATCGCAGCTTGAAAAAAATGAGTAAAGTTCAACTTGCAGATATTTTCAAAGAGGTCATGATTTCTTGTGCAGCTAATGAAATTGCATCGGTTTGGTAAATACTTCCCAAACACCTTCAAGAGGATATTGATATTTTAAAATATAAATATTGCTATGAACATCATATGGACAATGCAAGTGTTGGAATATCAAATTCCAGTGATGTGAATGAATACTTCGGAAACTATTTTGCTGTTATTGCACCATCGATGATTGTAATATTGGCGCCAATAACAATCAAATTGAATTGGGGCACTCAATGCCGCCAAGGAAACGATGAAAATTATATCACATGTGTTGTGAAAACAATAATATGATTTGTTATCATATGAATTCAATCAGTCATGTCACGATAGTTCGAGCTACAAGCTGTTGGATCCAGTGTCTTGAGTGCAGGCTTCTACCCACCCATTGATCTGGATAAGAATAGCCGTTATGGATTGGGGCTTCTGGGATTCTATGGATGCAACACAATCCACAATGTCACGGAAACAAACAACTTGATCATATTTTTCATTCCCGCAAATGAAGCCCTTACAGTCAGCACTATACATGATATAAAAATACCAAAAGGTGCATATGAGATGGAAGAAATAAATGCTGTTATCCAACGAGAACTCAAATTGCAAGTATTTCATGGCGCGAAACATGATGACACCACACTGGATGAAGTGTTCAGCCTTCGAACAAACAATAATACATTCAAATGTATGATGCAATCAAAGTATGTGGTGGACCTGAAACATAACAACTCAATGGCATCCCTGTTGGGATTCGAAAGAAAATAATTCAGTGCAAATCGCATTCATGAATCTACATCTCCTGAGAATATTGTACCCGTGAGACTCATCAATTGGATTGCAATATCATTTCAGGATCATAAATAAATGACGAAGAGAATCATATTATTTTTTCATTTGATGTTGATATTGAGTCGGGCTATAATATAACAAAAGAGCCAAACAACATTATGTATATGCCCATCAGCCCGGAAGGACGTCAGTTCTTCGACAACATTACTCTGCGCATATTGGATCATCGAAATAATCTCATTGATTTCGGTAGTGTGGAAGAAATGTTGTCATATTGGAATTGAAGAAATTGCAATAACGAATGTAATGGGTTTTTGCTACAACAAACGACAAAACAGTGAATACTCCATACAGAGGTCATCGTCCATCAAATATCTTCAAAAAGAAAAGTTTTGCCAGGAAGAAAGTCATTCCACAAGTGTTTGCTGAACATTGTCAGCGAGAGATCCTAATTTTCTGAAATCTATTGGACTCAGAATTCGACAATAAAATGGTACTCGTGAAATGGTACAGTGACAAGTTGAATATTTTCAATGAACCAGTGGTCGATCATTCTCTCATAAGTCTACACGAGCATACCTATAAACTGTACGGATCACCATTGTTCAAGAATTCAGATGAAGAGCATTCTGAATGCAAAACAAGAAATGATTTTGATCATAGCTCGCTCATTCAGGAATTCATATATTGGAGAATTTGATGCAACTTTGGAAATCTCAAAGATTGAATGGAATATAAAACATGTTGTGCCCAATGACAAGCAGAAGCTCAAATTATTCACTAGGATAAATAAGAGTGGTCTGAATTCAAAAACCAAGTTGTGGGATCTTTATGAATTACCCTCATTGCGTAGCACATCTTCAGACATATGGGCAATAAAAACAACCTTTAAAAAACAAACTTTGGAAACACCTCGCTTCATAATTATTGGTTTTTAAAGTACCAACGCATCCGAAAACAGAGCACTGGATGTGACAAAATTCATAAATGCAGACATAATAACATCCGAGTGTATTTGAACTCTGAAGTCTACCCATATGAACGTTGGAACCTGGACTTTGATGAAAAACTATTCTCATCAACTTACTATGCATATGAGGACTTTCAACGTAGTTATTATGACAAAGATATGAGTGAATCTCTTATGGACCTTGAGGCATTTCAACAGTATCCATATGAATCTGCCACATCCATTATGTCCAGGTTAGTAATTTCTTCGCTAGTTAACCATGTAAATTCACTGGTAGGTAGAGGTTGTGACATGCTATGACCATATAGATTTGTTGCATCCAAATATGAAATAAATTATGACGGTTCATTGGGATCGGAATCGGGTAAACTTGTTATTTGCTATATGCTTTCTTTCACTGCATCGACTAATCCCCCCACGTATACCTTTTTGAAAAAAATTGATCATATCAATGTCGGTCAAAAGTTCAAGTTCAACATTTGTATATTTCATTTTTGTATCTAAACATATCCGTCTGGAATTCTCATATACATCGCACAGCAGTAATACATCAGGCTTTAAATATAAATCCGAATATTCTCCCAAACTCTTACACTCGAACAGATCCCAAACACGTTTAGCTCGCGAATAATCTTTATCGAATACATGTTCCTCATTCAAATTGTCGAAGAATTGATTTTTCGTTGGTAACATTGGTAACATTTCGTTGAAACATTCAACTTTTCAACGTCATCCACAAAACTATAAGGAAAAAACACCTTTCTGTCTCATCAAATGGAATTTGTTGGTTTCAGGAAAACACTTCAACATCTCTATACATTGTTCATCACTCAAATTAGCTCCCAATTTCTCCAACGAATTCGACATGAATTTGAAACTATCTATGAATCTCATTTTCAAATAATGATTCTTAATTTCCTCCTCTTCAATTTGATAGCTGTGTGTATAGATATGTTTTGGGAATGATATGTATTTTTCCTTCGTTTGAGAAATCACATCAATCCTGTCTTTTTCTCCATACAATTTCTTCATGAACATATGACAATCATAACCGCTCATATTGTGACATATTATCGGAATGAAATTTAGTATCTTGAAATTCAAATTACATGCAGAATGTGCAACTGGATATCTTTTTTTTTCCTGTAAGATGGCAGTAGTCTCTGACTCTGACATAACCCTCTGAGATAGGTTTTTCACATATACCACATGTGGTGGCATTATGAAATTCAATTTCCGCTTCAGGCGTTTGTTTATGCATCAGTTTCACATACCTCAAATGCTGATTGTATATATTCTTTAAATCGTCTTCTATTCGCATTGTAAAAACCTTTGAGGCATCACCGCCTCTATAAGTCACAAATTTTGTCAATTTATCGTTGAAGAAACATTTAATCAGATAAGCAAATGAGTATACTTCGTGTTAAAAGGTTCTATTCGGTTCACTCGTCAGAATAGGTTCCAGTACAGATTCTAAATCTGCAAACACAACAAAAGGCATTTTCATTTGTCTTTCGAAATTTTCAAACATCAAACTGTTACCGGCCAAAATCAATATGGCGGACAAGTTTTGTGATTATTGTTCGATTCTATTCTCAATTGGTATGTGGGGGCTTTCGGGGACAGAGATCACGAATGTTTTGTCAAAATTCATAGATGAAAAATTGCGGTGAGTTTTGTGGTTATAGCCCGATTCCATTGAAAATTGTTATATGGGGGTTTTTGGTGTCTGAGATCATGATTTTTTCGTAAAAATTCAAGATGGTGACTTTAAAATGGCGACGAGTTTTATGATAGAGCCAGATTCCATTCAAAATTAGTGTGTGGATGTTTTTGGGGTCGGACATCATGATGTTTTTGTCAAAATTCATGAATTCACGATGACGGCTTCAAGATAGCGACGTGTTTTGTTATTATGGCCCGATTCCATTTATTTTTGTCAGAATTCAATAAGAATGACTAAAATAATTGAATAAAAATTATGAAAAGATATTTTTAGTACAAGCTTTTATACCCACGCACTGAAAAAGAAAAAATAATGTCTTTGTTTGACCTAGCTTATTCTGTTAGTAGCAGATTCAAAAGCTTGCCGCGAATATTAAATGGATATTCTTGCACGGCACGATTTTGAATCTGCTACTCAGAGAATAACCTAGGTCAAACAATTGAAGAAATAATTGTTTCCTTTTTAGTGCATTTATATGTCTTATTTTTTATAGTTAATTTCGACTCAATATAAGTACTAGGACTAGATGGCATGAAAGTAGTAAAATATGACGTCACCTCCTCAGAGGACTAGGTATAGCTTGTTGTACAAGTACTCTGCGTGAATTCATAGCTATGCATTTTACAACTTCGAATGTCTTTAGCACTGCAGGCCAAAACCTCTCAAAGTTTGGAGAACAGCTTTATTGCAGATAAATATTTGCATAACACAAAGTAAACAATATATGTATATTGTTAAATTATTTAATATAAAGAAAATTCATTCAAGTATAAAATTCAGTTTTTTGAATGTATGTATTGAATAATAAAAGCGATGGACAATAAAAGTGTTTACATTTCTGCTATGTGCAGAATTGATCTAGGAACAATACTTTATTATTGAAAGCTCAACAAGTTATGATCCTATAGTGCGACAAAATCAGATATGCATGTATGAGTAAAAATATTAATGGTCAGTACAATTTCAGAATTACATGAAAATATTATTTTTAATACATATATAACATCATTAACATTCATTTGTATATCTACTGGACTAAATAAAATATATACATACACTTAATTTGATGTAAATTTTTTAAAACTTGGGAATAAATATCATCATTGTATTCCTCACACAATTTGTATGCACTAAATAAACATAAAATATGAGAACAGATTTTGCTTTGATTTATATTTCTCATACATTATTTTTAACAATAATTCAAAATTATGTATTGAAAAAATACCAATTTCAAATTGTTTAGAATTATCCAGAATAAAAATAAGTAGGTTATCTGAAAGTTTTTCAACTCATTTTAAACATATTAGCATATAAGTTCATTGTTTCAGAAGCTATGCGGGAGATCCGAAAAAAATCATGATTAAACTATTTGAGGCTTACTATTGCTTGACCGGCCTCACAGTTGCCAAGTATTGTAATCGTGCAAAAAAAATCAGCTATGACACACCCCAGAACTTGACCGGCACGGCCTCGGAAGAATGGGGTTATTTTAAAATAATTTTTTTTCGGGCTGTATGAAGTCAATTTTATCGGACAATTCAACAGACAATTTACCGGTCAATTGACCGAGGGAGATATTTGACCTCAGTCATTTGAGTCCTGCAGCAAACGCAGGTTGTCCTTATCAAATCCCGGATAAGCGGCCGTCTCGGATGGTAACGCCCAGGAGAAAAATTAAACATTCGCAGAGCCAGACTGGGAAACGGTGGAAAGTTCCAACGCAGACTTATTTTGATTTTTTTGTTGTGTTTCTCCTTGCCGAATTTAGTTCTAACCCATCGGATAGATTTTGAATCACTGAATGACAAAGTAATAAACTTTGCCATTTTTTTATTTTTGACAGATATCAGTTGCAGAAATAATTTTAACTGTTCTGGATACAGTTTTTCAAGGACTTTCAGATGACTTATTGCAAGTCAAGTTCGGTGCGCTATGCTATATTTTTCAATAGTGACACGTTTGACAGATGGTAGCAAAAAACTAATGGTCGCATTCGGGGCATAAACTGTATCTTCATACCAATTTTCAGCTCGATTGGTCAAACTGATCGGTAGTTATTGTGGAAGATTATAGACAGACAGAGAGACACTCTAGAAATGGTCTCAATCGTCTCGGGGGACCTCGAAACGGATATTTCCGTCGGTATCTTGTTTTTTTTCGCACAATTACATTACTGGGATGGTCAAGTAAAAATCAAGATATCGACAGAAATATCCGTTTTGAGATCCTCTGAGATAATTGAGACCATTTCCTGAGTGAAGTCTTTCTGTTTGTAATCTTCCATGATAACTGCCAAACCATTCGACCAATCGTGCTGAAATTTGGTATGTCCCGAATGCGACAATAAGGATATATTCCGTTAATCAACCATAGTTACCGATGCTTTCAGGGCTGGTAACAACGATTTCGACAGTGGTTATCTGCTGGTGACCACGGTTGGGATTTATTTACGGAACGCCAATCATTTGTCAAATGTCAGTGATCCGTTCCATATGTTTTGTGTTTTTCATTTTGGTTGTTAATTTGTTACAGTTTTTTGTGTATTGCTCTAGTTGCATTTCATATTCGTTTTATTTCTACATCCATTACATACTTATTAATATATGATATGATATCAACTGACAGGAAATGTTTTTTTGTAATGAAGGAAGTACAATGGAAAAAATATATATATTTGAATAACATAATCATCAAATGTTTAGAAAACTAACCAAAATAAAGATCACAGATTCTTAGGACAATTAACTCTAAAATAGCAGTCTGCAATTCATTGACTAGAAAGCAAAATATATTCTTGGAGAAAATAAAACTTAACAATAAATTTTTGAAAACACAAAATGAATAAATACATTTTTGATAACAATACAACTTAACAATATATTCTCAAAAAATCAGCCCAATATAGTTCCAAAATATGTGATACGGTTACAGACTTTTGGACAATTAACTCAAAATTATCACAATCAGCAATTGATCGACTAGAAAGCAAAAAATATTTAAAATAAATATATTCTGGAAAATAAAACTTAATTTATGTCAGCAGTTCTTGGCATATTTCATAATAAAGAGTGGCCAGTTCCTAATTCATGTGCGCAGTAGGCACAAGCGAAGGATGTATTATCCTGAAAAAAAAATCATCATTAAAATTAAAATGTATCAAATAATATTAATCTACCTCAGTGAACGAATCCATCACAGTCAATAATGAAAAATGTTTTGTAAATATATAACCTAAAACTAAACAATAATAAACCAAAGTTACCATAGAAAATCGACGGTCGTTCTGGTGACAGAACATCTACCGGTTTTTCAGCAACCAAGTTCCGTAAATAACAATTGTTTCAGGAACCAACCGAACATTTCATATTAACGGAATGGAAAACTAGTAACCGAAGTAACCAAGTTGATTTACGGAACATATCCTAAGTTTTTGGCTGTCATCTGCCAAAGCCAAACGGAAGTATCTCTATTATAAAATGACAGAAACTATAGCGCAAAGAACTTGACTTATGTCATTAGAAAGCCCTTGAAAACTGTATCCAGAACAGTCAGAATTATTTCTCCTACTGACATCTGCCAAAAATAAAAAAAAGCCAAAGTTCAAAACTGGGGTCAAATATTTCACTTGGTCAATTGACCGGTAGGTAAAGTGACTGATGAATTTACCAATCAAATTGACTTCGACAGCCCTAAAAATATTTTATCAATGTTTTATTTCAAAATAACCTTATTCCTCCGAGGCCCGTACTGGTCAAGTTCTGAGGTGTCCCACAGCTGATTTTTAAATTATATAATTTGAATTCTACTTGGTAATTATTAAATTTTACCTCATTAAAAAAAATCAGTATTAAAGCTTCTCATGGCATCAACCTTTTCAGGGGCAGATAAAGTTGATGACGGAGATCTGAAAAAAATAATACATTATTTCAGATGTCAGTATTTGGCTAGGGAATATTATACATCTTTTTAGAAGTATCTATGGTCATAACTTCTGAGGATCTGGGAATTGATGATGCAGAAGACCTGGAACATAAAATACGTGTCAATACATTTCTATATATTACATACAATAATTTTTTTTCTATTTCATTTTATAATGTGGATAGTTATAAATTCTTTGTGATTTACCTGATCTCACTGAGTACAAAATTTCATTGGGCCGTATTTTGTGGTGTCCACTCCATTAAAATCTCAATTTCTAGAGTCTCGGGTCAATGCTGAAAAAAAAATCATGATTCAAATCTATAAATTGAATATACATAATTACCAGGTGGAGTCTGCCTTCACGCTAAGGCTAACCTTTCATGCCAGCGTGAAAAGAGTTTGGAACCGAAAGACTTTGATGTGATGTGGTTCAAGCTATCTGATACCAAACTGACTAAGTTCCTCTGCTGCCCTTTACCTATCACCTAATGAACCTTCATATGACGACCTCTTTGAATTTTTATCACTCAAACTGGACTACATTCAGGAGAACCATCCAACAGCTGAAACCATAATCATGGGAGACTTTAATGTACATAACGCTGCCTGGCTCAAATTCTCTAACAAAACAGATGATGCGGGTCGTCAAGCCGAGGCCTTCACCATCACTCATGGTCTAGAACAACTGGTCGAGCTACCAACCCGCATCCCTGATGTCAACAACCAGTCTGCCAATACACTAGATCTTTTCCTCACCACCAATCCTGACCCGTATAGAATAGAAGTTTATGCCCCACTTGGAAACTCTGATCACAACCTCATCTCCACAACATGCTCTTTCCAACCCCGTCTCATGTGGCATTACAATTCGGCCGACTGGGAAGGTCTTCGTATGTTTTTCTCAGCGTTTCCATGGAAGAGAGTTTGTTTCTCTCCAGTAGATCCAACACGATGTGCTGAGACAATTTCTGAAATCATCATGTTGGGGATGCGAACTTACATACCGAATACCGAAAGAAGAACATCATCCCCTGGTTTAACAGAAACTGCTCTAGAGCTGTGGCTTCCAAACAGGCAGCATACCATCGATGACTAAAAAATCCGGGCCCTGAGACCAGAAGAGCAAATGTCGAGGCTAGAGGCATATGCAAAGAGACAATAGAATGCTCAAAAGATGCCCACAATGCCAAAATAAGATCAAAACTTGCTAAATGTCCTAACGGATCCCGTTCATTTTGGTCTTTCGCCAAAGCTGTGGGAAGAAACTCCACTTCCAGTTCATTTCCCCCTCTAACCAAAGAAGATGGAACACTAGCAACGACTGCCCAGGAAAAAGCCACTATCTTTGCGCACCTATTTGCTGGAAATTCCACTCTGGATTCATCGGGAAAACAACCCCCGAACATTACACCTATTGACAGTCACATGCCCGAGATCACCTTTCGCCAACGTACTATCAGAAAGATTTTGCTGGGTCTCAACACCAACAAAGCCTGTGGATCTGACGGAATCCCGCCGATTATTCTCAAGAAATGTGCCCCCGAACTAACACCTGTTCTTTGCAAGTTGTTCAACCACTCTTACAATTTGGGGGTATTTCTGTCCAATTGGAAAATTGCAAGAGTACAGCCAGTCCCTAAAAAAGGCAAAAAAGCCCTACCTAGCCACTACAGACCTATCGCACTGCTATCTATTATTTCAAAGGTCATGGAAAAAGCCATCACCATCGAGCTCATGAAATATCTGGAAGACTCAGGAATTGTCAACGATAGGCAATATGGCTTCCGCCATCAGAGATCGACTGGTGACCTGCTCGCTTACGTCTCACATATATGGCAGCTATCTATTGAAAAGTATGGAGAAACTTTAGCTGTGGCATTAGATATATCCAAGGCGTTCGATCGAGTTTGGCACCAGGGACTCCTCGCCAAGCTTCGTCTTATGGCTTGCCCCCTCAGCTGTGTTCTCTGCTTGCTAGTTTTCTCTCAAACAGGTCTCTCCATGTAGTGGTCGATGGAGTTTCATCTGACACTCTACTCATAAATGCTGGTGTTCCGCAAGGATCTATTCTCGCACCAACACTATTTCTACTTCACATCAACGACCTGTTGAAAGCAACTTCATGTCCAGTACACAGCTTTGCCGATGATAGTACCCTCCATACCGCTTTCTCTTCCAGGGCCCCTATATCAGCCCGTGAAACCAGAAATGAACGAGGAAGAAATGTTAATAATATAAATATGGACTTAGCAACAATTCTTCAGTAAAAGTGACTGAAATGGATATTGAAGGTGATTGTATCTCTCCAAGGACTGAGGGATGTGGCACAAATTGCAAATGTATTACTAGAAGAAAAGGCGACGAACAGTATTCAGTTTTGTTTTCAATGTTAATCTTTGTGATAAATTAATTAATAAAAAATATTTTCTCTGGATTAAAAAAAATATGTGAAATATATTTTACTGATAACATATATACCAGTAGGTTGTTATACTCCTTATTCAGTTAGTGGTTAGTTCATATTATTCACAAACAATATCCTTAAAATCCTGGTTGGTGGTCCAAACTCACCCAACCCTGATTGCAAAAAACCTTTGTAGGAACAAATTCCAAATATAATTCAAATTCTCCTGATTTCTCTGTTATCTCTTGAACTTCAATCATAAATATTTTGCCGAGCTCAACATGTAAATGGGCTGTAAATAATTGGATACAACTGTACTTATGACTCCCTACTAACACATACCTTTTAACTGCTGTACATCAGGTCTTAAACATTTCTCCCTTGAGGCTTTTTAATAATCTGGGATTTTTATAAACTGCTTGTACATCAGGAAGGGCATCAGGTCTTAAACATGTTCTCCCTTGAGGCTTTTTAATAATCTGGGCTTTGGAAAAATGAACAGAACAGATAAAAGAAATTTTTTTTAGGCTCAGTGGGTCTAATTCAAGAGCATCACCCCATACTTGTAGTTTTTCCTTATCAGTGGGGAATCTGTGAATAAATTATCATTATTAGTACTCTACCCCAAAGAAAACAATATCTTGGTAAAAACACCACTACAAAATTAAATTCTACTTCAAAAAGTCGTTCGCATTCGACGCCACTGTTAGCTTACCGCGGAATGTTTGTTTACCATAGTTTGTTTTGCAAACAAAGCAGTATTTCGACATTTTGCACCACTAAACCACTTCACAAGTATAGAGAAGTATTTTAAATGTCAGTAAAACCAAGGAAATATTGTTTTATGGAAATGAAATACCACTATAACACAAACACACCGGAATTATCTGAATATTACTTTACGTCAAATACGTCAAAGCAAATGGCCGATGGCAAAGGAAACAGGGTTGCCAAGAATGGTTCAATTTATCGAGGATTCTTACAAGTTTCCGAGTGTCTTATGATTTAACTGTTAAAAATTATATTCGTTCTACCTAGAGAAAATATTTTTAAACCTTGTTCAGAGTTGATTGACCTTACCACCTTACATAAAATTTAGATAAATAAATCTAATAATATATAATGTGAATGACTACATATAAACTCATGTACATTCCATAAATTATGTACATCTGACAACAATGATTCGGTATTTGTAAACAGTAGATGGTAAATAAAAACACGGTTATCTGCATCAACGCATATGTTGTTTACGTAGCATCAGGCCTATCTAGGGTTTCTTATTGATCTGAGGGGTATGATAACATCTCCGACACTTGATTGTTTGTGGGAAATAATGCGGATGTCACAGCCCATCCAAAGCAGCATTGGTCTTCATTTTTCACGTTGACCACGTCTTTTTTCAATCCGATGTATTCCGACAACTTTATGTATGATGATCGACCAATAGGACTATATTTATTTATATTCACCTCAAGGAACAGAATTTTTTCACAACTCCATCCTAGAACAAATACATTTTAATGAAGGCATTTTCCATACATGCAATAATTTTGCAACTAACCTGAATCACGCTCCTCAAATTCTGTAGTTTGAGCGATGATGATATCGCGAAACGTCTCGAATAATCCATTCAAATTGCTGGATCGATCGGCAATTCGGTTTGGAGAGTTGAATGATTTGATGTCTCTCAATTCCTGAGTTTGGATCACATAACTGCCAAACGCCTCCATGTTGACCTTGATCGAGTGGTGTAATTCGATGTTTTTTTTCAATAGTCCAATGACTCTGTGCTTGAAAAATACTCAGTATACACATTATCGCTGCCATTCTATAGCTTGCAATGCGGCTCTTGAAAGCATTTTTGATCATGTGCATTACCCAAATGGACACATGAATTCGTCCTGTGTTCTATTGTGCGAATTGATTTGACGATTGGTTATTGTCACATTACAACATTCACATGTATGCAATGGTGGCGACGGCGGTGGAGATGTATCTGGCGATGAGTTATCATTCCCATTATCCAATTTCATACATTTCGTTGAAGGGCCACCTCGACTTTCGCGATGATGACGGCGACAATTACAAGAAAACATCTTTTGAACTCTTGATAGTCGACACACACCTCTTTCATGTAGCGGTGCCACGAATGTCACACTCCTCCCACTTTTAGGATGTATGTGATGTATCCCAAAATGAAATAGCGTTAGGGTAAATGAAGGCCACACATATGAAAAATCAATATGCCCCAACCTCTCACATACTATGGCGCATCGCTCATTTTGATATGATTCACTATGATCGTTCAAAATGGAATGGTGTTTGGATATGGAGGCCACGCGAAAATCAATATGTGCTCGACCCCTCTTACTTGTTTCGATTTCATAATATACATACTCGAGAAATCAATAGTCCTATTACGCAGTGTCCAAGGTCATCCAAATCGCCTTGATGAATCATCGCGATGAGAGTTGTCGAAGACTCTGAAAAATCAATAGACCTGTGACGTTGATCTTGGCTCGAAGGCCATGCAAACCCCCCTTGATGAATCATCTCGGTGGTTAGGGTGGCTGAAGAATATGAAAAGTAACCTGTGACGCTGATGCTAGTTCGAGGTTATGCATCACACTCTCGTGCACACAGAAATGAATGCGCAATTTTTCGTAACTCACTTGGCTCGTTCCGCAGAAATTTTCTCATTACAAAAAATAGTGCTTTTCCCAACTGGTTGCACGAATAACTATTACAACAATTACAACATATAAACGAAGACATAGTTGACAGTTCGAAGCAACGGGCGGTAAAAAATTGAACTCTGAATAACGATGCATATGTCCATCAGAGGCGCTAGGAGTAAGTTTTTGAATGTGATAAAAAAATTAGAATTTTGAATTTCGAATCATTGAAAACATAAAAAAAATCAATTACTTAGTTTGTTGCTTGGCTGAGCTTTCTAGGTGGTAATCTTCATAGGCAAATCGAATTATTTCAGAAAAGCGGCTAATGCGTGTTCTCTTGTCAAATATCTACTAATTTGTAGGAACAAACTTCGTTTTGTGGGTCGAGGAACATCTTGTCAACGAAAGACAGGATGTGCGCGCACATTTTTAGTGGGATAGATTTGTAACGTCCGTGTAATTTATGTGGCCTTTTTGTGTAATTCAGGTTTCTCACATTGTTAGACTTGTGAAATACAAGTATGCGATGTTTCATTCGGGGAATAATTTTTCGAAGGACAAGTATCTTGCAGTGATGCTATCTTTACTCAGATTATATTTTCACGTATAATCCTTGTAAATTATATGAAAACAAGTACCTACATAATGTTGAAACCTTCTCGAAAAAACAAACAAAAGCTATAGGAACAGAAAAATTAAAAAAACCTTTACTAGTGCTCAAAAACTTGTGGTAGTAGACTCAATGCATTTTCTCAGAGGAAAATGAAATCTGACATGTCTATGTCTATGTACAGTCTTGTAGTCGAAGTGAAAGAGATTTCAGTGAAGTACATTTTCTCAAATGTTCTCCTATTATTTAAAAAAAAAACATTGATTCAATGTAACATGTCACCATATACCTATGGATTTTTTTTTTAATGTCAATTGATTTGCTTGATATAGTAATAGAATATTAATAAGTGAATATTATTTGAGGCTGTGACAAGGAGCCCCCTTGTCACATTCCTCCTTTTGAAGGAGGAATTTCATATGCCGCATCAGTGAGGGCCAATGATCGCCAAGGTGGGCGTGATAGGCGACAAAATCTGGATTATTTTTTCATTCATTTTATTCCTTGTGTTCCTATATAGGCTGTGGTAGCTTCTAAGTTTTGACAGTCATACTCTATCTGAATTACGTTTGAAACATCCAACTGATTCAGAAGTTGAATATACAGGGAGTGAAAACTTTATTCCATTACAAGTCAATGAAATTGAAGTTTCAAAAGCAGTGAAATCTTTCCGTACTGGATCTTCTGGTGGACTTGATTCGTTGAGGCCATCGCACCTTCAAGATTTGCTTTCCAAAAGTTCTGGATCCATGGGCGAGAAACTTTTGAGTTCTTTGACTTCGTTCTGCAACTTCTTACTCACTGGAAAAGTCATACAGGATGTGATTCCCATACTTTACGGAGCCTCATTGGTTGCTCTTAAAAAAAAAGATGGTGGCATTAGACCTATTGCCGTCGGCTTGATTTTTAGACGGCTTGTGGCAAAACTAGCTTGTTCGAAGATAAAAGAAACTTTAGGTGAATTATTTCGCCCTATTCAATTCGGTTTTGGAACCCCGGGAGGATGTGAAGCCGTTGCTCACGCTGCTCGTCGATTTCTAAATCAACATCCAGATCCTGCCTCCATAGTATTCCTGAAAATAGATTTTCAGAATGCTTTCAATATGATTCATAGAAATATCCTTTTAGAAAGAGTAGAAGACAAGATTCCGAATCTATATCCTTCCATAAGCCAATGTTATAAGAAACAAACCTTTTTAAATTTTGGAAATAACACTATTTTGTCAGAAAGAGGTGTCCAGCAAGGAGACCCTTTGGGCCCAGCACTCTTCTGTTTATGCATTGATAATTTAACCAAATCAATCAAGGCTGATTTCAACTGTTGGTATCTTGATGACGGCTCCATAGGTGGTAAATCTGATGTAATTTTAGAACAGTTCGAGAAAATAATTTCAACATCAGAAAAAATTGGACTTAAATTGAATTTTGAAAAATGCGAACTATATTTCTTGGACGACCTGAAAGATGACATACCAGGAAAATTTTATAGTTTTGCTCCTGGTATGAAAATTATGAATAAAACCAACTGGACCCTCCTTGGTGCACCCATGTCAGAAGAATCTTTGGCACAATCCCTGAACCAAAAGACTCAATCTTTGAATTTGATGGCATCCCGCATGGATTCCATTCCAAAGCATATTGGGTATTTTCTTCTGAAGAACTGTCTAGCTATACCCAAATTGATATATACATTGAGATGTTGCCCGACTTGGCGCTGTCAAAATGAACTTGATCTCTTCGACTCAACACTCCGTATGATTTTGGAGCAGATTACTAATAATAATTTCAGCCTTTCCACGTGGCTTCAAGCAACACTTCCCGTAAATAAGGGTGGTCTGGGTATACGACAAGCATCTTCACTTGCTTTACCAGCTTTTCTTTCTTCGTTGAACAGCATTCAACATCTAGTTGATCAAATTGTACCTGATTATTTTTCCAGTGTGTCCGATGTTTACTATATAGAGTGTGGATCTGTATGGTGTTCTGAAACTGGAACCTCTGCACCTGATAATAAAATTTCCCAAAAATCCTGGGATCTTCCTCTCATCGAATTGTCATCTAAACAACTCCTTGACTCGGCTGTTAATTCTCCTTTTGAAAAGGCTCGACTGAAGGCAGTTAGTACGAAAGAATCTGGAGCTTGGCTCAACGCTCTTCCAGTTGCATTCCTTGGAACTCTATTAGATGATGAATCTTTCAGGATTTCTGTGGGTTTACGTTTGGGCTGTTCTATTTGTGTGAGTCATAAATGCAGATGTGGATTTATCGTCAACGAAAAAGGGACGCATGGATTGAGTTGTAGATTCAGTTCCGGGCGTTCGTCTCGTCATTCAACAGTAAATGACTTAATCAAGCGAGCTTTATCAACTGCTGATATTCCCGCTGTCTTAGAACCTTTGGGAATCATTCGTGATGATGGTAAGCGTCCAGATGGGATGTCTCTCATCCCATGGAGTCATGGAAAACCTTCAGTCTGGGACTTCACCTGCGTAGATACCGTTGCAGCATGACATATTGATTCAACATCCAGAAATGCTGGTGGGGCTGCAGATTTTGCTGAAAAGTCTAAATTGAAAAAATATTCTACTTTAAAAGATCAATATATCTTTTATCCGGTAGCAATTGAAACCTTCGGTTCATTTGGTAGTTATGCCACCGAATTAATTAATCATATTGGACAAAAATTGATCAATAAAACAGATGATCGAAGAGCAAGGACTTTTTTGATACAACATATCAGTATCGCCATCCAAAGAGGAAACGCAACGTCAATTCTGGGTTCTATTCCTGCTACTCAACGTTTGGATGATATATTTATTCGTCCACAAAGAATAAATATGTCAAGTAGTATCCATAAGTATATTATTCGGAGCCAAATACCTGAAAAGTATAATTTGGATTCAACCACTTTCAAAAAAATCGAGTTCCTTATTGCGGCCCTTCAATGATAGAGAAAATGATGGCATAAGAGACTGTTCCTTTGAAGATAGCAATAGCGGTGAGCGCATCTCCCTCAGTTATGATTCCATCAAACCACTTGTGTTTGGAAGCTCCGAAACTCTTGGTCTTAATGGTTTGAAAAACATTGGCAATACCTGCTTTATGAATAGCGCAATACAATGTTTATCGAATACCAGATGGTTGCTCGAGTATCTGAGAAAAGACGAACATTTGAAGGATGCATATCAAGTATGAAGGGTGCTTTGATAAAAGCATTCGAAGAAGTGATAAAAGAACTTTGGTCAGAAGATTCGTCTGATGTGGTGGTTAACACTGTTTCTTTGAAAAGCCTGATACAAAGATTTGCACCTCGTTTTATGGGTAACGCTCAACAGGATGCCAAGGAATTTTTCAGATATTTATTGGAAGGTCTTCATGAAGATGTAAACAGAGTAAGAGAAAGGCCTAAACCTATGTTCATAGAAATCGATGAAAATTTGAGCGATAATGAAAAGGCAAAAGAGTCTTGGTCAAGATATCTTAGAATGGACAACTCGAAAATTGTCGATAACTTTGTTGGTCAACTGAAATCATCGTTGAAATGTACTTTCTGTGGCCATTGTTCTGTCACTTTTGACCCATTCTGGGACCTTTCACTCCCTATTCCGGAGAGCACTGGCAAACTCAGACTGTCGCAATGTTTAGACTTGTTTACTAGGGAAGAAATTCTGGATGATGACGAAAAACCCCCTTGTTCTAAATGCAAGGAAAGGAGAAAATGCACGAAGTCATTATCTATACTTAAATTCCCCAAAATTTTAGTAATTCACTTGAAAAGATTTTCGCAGATGGAGAGATTCAGAGAAAAACTGAATGTTTTCATTGACTTTCCTCTCGATGGATTAGATATGAATATTTAAGCAGTAGATAACGCAGCTCTGTGTCGCTACAACTTGTATGCTGTATCCAACCATAGTGGAACAACTTTCAACGGACACTACACGGCTTACTGTAGGCACCCTTATGCAGGCACTCGGCACGAGTACAATGACTCGAGAGTATCACCGCTATCACCAAAATATATCGTGAGTGAAGAAGCATACTTCCTCTTCTATGATCAAGAGGACACCAAATCAAAGTTTTGAATAGAATATTTTACTTATTTACATTATTTATTTTATATTCATCTTTACCTTAATAAATCTCCCAACACTGGAAAAAAATGTGTACTTATTTTATTGAAATAGGCCTTATCAAATTGTAACTTATTTAAAATTTGTAGAACTATTTAAATTCAATTGAAAAATTTGGGTTATATTGAAAACAACCCAAGATTAGGCAAAGAAAAACTAAATTCAGATAACACATTATTCAAAATATCAAATAAGCATTGTTTCACATTTGTTTTTTTGGGAATAATGTACATTGTTTAAAGAAATATAAAGTTATGAAAGTTGTTCCCAGGAAAAAACTAATTATATGATAGGAAAGTAAAGAAGTTTATTTATATATAGTATTTACTTTTGATTATACAAGTACTAGTGGAATACATTCTTCCATTCTTTGGAAATTGTGATTGAAAATATTCTCAGTACTGTAAGTAAATAGCCAAAAATTTAACAAATGTAAATATATAAATAAATTGAAAATCACAGGGGCTCAATTGTTCTCCAGAGAATTATTTCATACTTTCAAATTTTCTTGGTGAAGGAAACGTAGGAATAGTTATTCTTGGACGAGTTAGGAATGTGTTTCCAAAAGGAACTATATAAGTGACGTATATCGAGTAGGATTTTGGTAGAGTTTATATTTTAACCAATCACATTATCAGAAAACGAGAGGTTTTATTGTTAACCCTGTAAATTATGAATTTGAATGTGAGGGTTTATTGGTTAGAATTTTCGTAATGAATTTTGAAATCACAAAGTGAAATTTTGTGAGCGCTAAACAAAAAACTCGTTTGATAGTTATTATTGAAAATAATGATGAAAGGCAAACTTACTAATAAATTCACCCGAATGAATTCTGTATACAAACCGTCTATGCTCTTGCTGCATAAGCTGCTCTCTCCTGTTGGTCATATTATTGATAATGAATGTTCCTTTTTGCAAGTATTGAATGAATGATTTTTTTTGGGAGGAACAACGTTTCTTGACATGTTTTTCGGGTAACTTTCCACAGTCTGAAAATGAAAATATAATCAGGAAAATCTATACAAGTGTAGAAAGGGCAAACTAATTAGTTCACCCCGATAAGTTACTGCGTTCACCAAATTATCTTTCCTATAGAAAAATTATTCGATTGGTCAGTAACTTTTCGTTCCCTGAATATGCCTATAAAAAAATTGTAAAAATTCAAAAGATATTTCTCTATATAGTTTTTGATTGACGTTTCGGGGACTATATCTGCCCCCGTTCTCAAAATCTTCTGAATCTCCCTTAATTGTTAGAATAATTTGGATTTTTTCTTGCAGTCTTTTTGCTTTTTCCTGATTATATTTTCATTTTCAGACTGTGGAAGGTTCCTTCTTGCATTTTCCATTTTCCCGATTTTGTCAATTCGAAAACAATCAAATCTCAAGAAAAAACAACAAATAATCGTATTCAGCCAATCAATCTCACCAGTGAATTATATATCTCCTAGTGAAAACTTGGAGAAAGTTTTCCCACAATTTTGAAAGGAATCAACTCCTTAAATAAATTTCAAGAATAAATAGATTGAGAAATGATCATTTTCTAGGATATTCGATTAAAATGGTAGATGTCAATATTCTGTTTCTACACCTCATGTGTTCAAAGATTCTTATGTCATAGTTAAGACTGTTTGCCTCTCGCATAAACCTTGACATGGAAGAGTGTAGCCATGTTAGTCTGGTGAATAGGGACAGTGAAGAGATCGTTGTTTGCAGGGGTGATACCTATGTATGGAAAAACTAATTATAAATATTTAATAATATAATTTGAACAATTGGTGATATTGACCCCAGCTGACAACGTAGTTTTCTATGTAGCATTAATTTCCGTTTTTCCATGGAAGTCTCTCCAAGGATGAGAACACGCTTTTAACGCACAAAAAAGGACATGAACTTTCCTACTTACGTTGGAGTATGGTAATGCGTTTGACAATTAATATCGTCAAGTTGACCAAGCAAGATCTAAGCTCTGATATAAAAAACTGGCGAGGGTTCGAATCCCAAGCCTGACGTTTTTTTCAGTCGAACTTGAGAAATATTTTTTTTATTTGAATATTCATCCCAAAACTAAATGATTTCTCAATTTTAAAGTGAAAAATAAAAAAAATCGTCAGGCGTGGGGATTCAAACCCTCCCAAACTTAGACCGCTCGCTTAGACCGCTCGGCTAACTGAACGATATTAATTTCCAAACGCATTACCATACTTTAACGTAAGTAAGAAAGTTTTTATGTACTTTTGTACCTGATACCTGTGAAGAAGCCCCGCTTTCAAGCTAACAAGTACGCATACGTTCTCAACTACATATCAATATTCATACTTGAAATTTCAGCTTTGCTAAAATGAGGTGGTTTGCCGGCTCTGGGATCTTACTCCAAAAGTAGGTATTATGTTTCTCGAAAGTACGTAACCAAAAAGTTCCCCATGCTTTTCGGCATAGTCGTTGAATATCTACTAATTTGTAGTAACAAACTCCGTTTTGTAAGTCGAGAAACAACTTGTCAACGAAAGACAGGATGTGCGCGCAAATTTTTAGTGGGATAGATTTGTAACGTCCGTGTAATTTATGTGGTCTTTTTGTGTAATTCAGGATTCTCACATTGCAACACTGCATATTAGGCAATCCAAACCAAAGAGAGTAAACGTTATCTGAATAAGATGTACTAATAAGCTCTAACCAATCAGAATCTTGTAGCATTAACGTGTCATAGTGACGTACATAGACATGAGTACAGGTGGCCCGCGTAACATACGGAGTGGTCCAATACACAATCAAGAGCCTGTAACTCTCAGATACGGAGTCCGCAAGTCCGCCACTGTGCAGAGAGAATGGTGGCCATGACATGTACATATACGTCACTATGACTCACAAATGACCTTTCATCCCTTTCTATTAGTGTCACCATTGTCTTATGGGGAATGGACCAGTTTAGTGTGACACGCCGCAGGAAGGTCATTATCCAAACAAACCGTATTTACCCTTGCATTTATGTGTATGTGATATATTTTTTGTATTTTTGTCGAAATGAGTGCAGAGAAACTAGTGAAATAATCAAAAACACTGCAATTTTTATGTGGGTGCATAATTATCCTGTATATAATGGAGCATTGTTACATAATTGAAATCCACAATCTGTTCATCTGGATCAATAAATCTGCCTAATGTAGCCCAATTATTTCTAATCAATTTGATCATATGGCATACATCCAATATAATATATATTTGACTTTGATCTACAGGATGTAGAAAATATGATTGCACTTCATCTATGTTAGCAACCTTAGCACCAAGAGCTCCCATCATAGAGAAGTTTACATTTGGTCCATCACAAGACACTGATGTGATAATGACGCCACATGCATGCAATTTAATTAAAGCTTCTTTCACTATGTTTGCCCGTTCTTCAGCATTCAGTCCATCTATGAAGAAATAAGCTATGGGTAATTTCCAATGTCCGTTAACAGCCACTACCATCAACACAAATGCCTCAGCTGCATATTGTCTCCTATCATCTTCCATGGCATTTGTACCCATATTGACATAGCCCCAAGATTTTCCATCATATAAGTCAATGTGTTTCTTTATTGACATTTCATCGAACATCAAACTGCATAATAAAGTTTTTCCCCTAGTTTTATAATCTGCCACTTTAGTTTTCAAGGAATCAAATGCTGGCTGTAAGAATCCAGGTTCACATGATATATTCGAAAACCAACCTCTAATCACTCGGTGTAAAGGAAGTGCTAAGTTGAATGTTTTCCGGACATATTCATAAGCTTTGCTGGAGTAAAAATGTAGAGTCATAGCAAAGCTTCTTATAACTTCATCATATTTTTGCCTAACAGTCTTTCCTCTTCTAGAATTGGTCAGCATTCTTTTCATTATTGCCAGTGGTAAGCCAGAAAAAGTTTTTTCTAGCAAATCACATGCATTAGGACTCAATAAATCTTTTCTCCTAATGTCATTTACCACTTGCTTTAGATGAGAAACCTTGTTTCTGAGTCTTCTGTTTTTCTCTTTTTCCAATTGATGTTTATACCTCAACTGGTGATACTTGGTTCTTTCATTCATGTATCTGGTTTTGAACATATCTGGAGATGATCTGAAGAATATAATTTTTATATTAATTGTTGAGGGAATTGATGATGAAAGAGCTTTTTGTGCAATACACCAAAAATATTTTTTCAATTATAAAAGTGGAAAAAATCCTTTATGGATATTTCTTCTCCACTTAGAAACTGCTATTATTTTGCAGATTTGTAAAAAAAAAAATTTAATTGATTACTAGCAAAAAGTTCTTGCATAAATCCATATAAATACTTACGCATATGTATGAAACGTCCTAACCAACTTTCTGTTTCTTTTTTGAACCCCTTGCCATCCAGCACTATCAGATAAACTCCTATAATTTGACAAAAAGAAACATTATACCTACATTTTCATAACTATAAGAGCCTGCACACACTGGTGATTTTTTTGACAGGGTGACCATTAATTCATTTTCACTGTCAAGTCACTGAAGATTTCTTGACTGCACACACAGTGACAGTCACGCAATTTATTTGTTATTTGTCAAGATGGATCTCGTGGAATCAGTTGTCTGTGCACTTGTTAATAGAAACAGGAAAAGTTACAATTGTAAAGAATATTGGGTTAATCATATTGGGTTAGAGTGATAGACTGATAAGTGGGAAGTTCTACTCCACGTTTGCAAAGTTACTTGCTTATCCAGACAATTTTTTTCTCTACTTTTTGAATGAGTATTAGGTTTTGAGGAATTATTATGTTTACTAAAACCTACCATATCTTACAAAAATATAAGAATGAGATTATCCATCCCTGCTGAACAAAGACGTTATCTAAATACAGCTCGACTAGCTACGTGAGGTGACATTTTGTTACCAATGTGCGAACTGCAATTTAAACCTACCGATGTGGTGATAGTTATGTCACTAGCGTATCGCTAGACCCCACAATAAGTCACCTAGCTGTTAAATATTCAAGTGCGTGCACCACCGTAAGGGTCCCTAGCCACGGTGAAAGTGACGAAACAGTCAAGGTGACAAAAATAACCAGTGCGTGCATGCTCTAAGTATGCAAAAAATGTAGAATTATAGATCTTTAAATTTTAATCAAAACACAAAGTTCACCTGAGACTTCAAGAGATATGTTTTGTGGTTATTTAATTGGTATTTTTGAATAAGGTTCCACTGGAAAAATTCATGTGAATAATCAGATTCCCATTCATATACTTTATCAAAAAAATCTCAAAATTCTTTGGAAATTTCATTTCCTACACCTTGTTTTAATTATTTTTTGAGTGGAATATGAGGCGACAACTCAATACTTTGATATCCTATTCCACTAGTAAGAACAATTCTCCTATCCTTCACAAGTGAAAAATGATCATACGTTCATGATCATGGACGATTTATACGTTCATGATGACTGAATAAGTGAACTTACGTTATCAAAGGTTTAGGGTGTGACCCTGAATCACTGGATGAAAGGTTTCCATCGATTCTTTGAAGGGAAGCATCTGTGGGAACAGGGTCTCTAGAAAATTATGAAAAACTATAAACAATCTGTACCATGGGATATATTTTTATTTTAGTACCTCGATATTGGTCCGGGTGAAGACATTTTTGATTGTGACGTAAAGGGTGCATTCTTAGGTAGCAACAGCTTCGGAACTGCATCAGTTTTCAACACAGCCCTTTTTTGTTTCACCACAAAGTCAGATTCCGGAAAATGTTTAGAACAAATAACATTTAAGGGACTAATGTTCTCTTCTGGATTCCTACCAATTGCTTTCAACCAAGAAGAATATCTAACCTTTCCCAAACTGAAATAAAAGTAGACAGTTGACAAATATTTAGATACTATTGATTTTTTTAGTTAATATTCGGTTTGCTTGAATGGAACTAGACTAAATGGGACATATCCAGAGTTGTTCCGGAGCCATTTTGAATTGTGCTCAAATTGGCCACAAAATAGTGCTCGGTTGTGCTCATAGAGAAACTAAAAATAAAGAGAGTTGTCAAACCTGCAGTAAAGCTGGATTTATAGTTAGACGGACTGTAACGTAGACGCACTGTATACGTAACAAACGGACTGTAAAATATTATTGAATTTATAAATCGACGGAACGGAATTTTTGCGCATGGGTAGAAGTGATAGTGATATTCAACATAACCTACACATTATACGAATCATAAACAGCCTGTGTTGGTTTGGATTTGTATTATATTCTAAATATTTATCTATACTTCGTTTTCTGTGTCACAATGGATTATAAAATACATGAAGGTATGCTTCTTGGTGCCGTGGGACTGTTGTTGTGTGCAGTAGCATTGGAAAAGTGTCGACAAACTCGAAGAACAATAATTATGCGACTAAGACGTTACAAAACAAGACCCATAAACCGTAATAGAAAAGTAGAGAATGCCTACAATAATTTTTTAAAGATGAAGACTGCTGATCCAGATCAATTTTTTAAGTATACGTGAATGACTGTTCCAGTATTTAATGAATAATTACGTCTTGTAAAAAACATAACACATAATTCTTTATTTTGATTGGCCGGACGCAAGAAACGTAGTGTAAAAGATGAAAGTTGGCCAACTCTTCCGTTCCAGTCCGTTTCACTTACGTTACGTCATGCGTTTACGTTCATTTATAAACAAGAGTACATAAAATCTATAGTTGATCTTTTTGCAGTGCGTCTACGTTTACAGTCCGTCTAACTATAAATCCAGCTTTAAAGTTGGCACCACGTTTAGACAGTGGCGACATATCTCGCAACTGGCCGAACTAAATACAGTTGGTAATACCGATTGAAATAAGGCGGGTTTTTCAAATGTGTTACTTTTATATGATTGATATGATATATATTTTATAAGTCATCGATTTGCCATTCTTGTATTCCATATGAATGGTTGTATCATATGAAATACAGGAATGGCAAATCGATAACTAATAAAATATATACAGTAATCGATTCGTAGAATGTTAGTTCGTTCGTGGTTAAAATAAAGTTTCAAAGTAAATCTTTATTTAATGATATCAAGAACAAAATTAAAGATCTTATAAGACAAGAATAATAACTATAAAAACACATTTTATTGTATCTAGGACAAGGTACAACTACAGACAAAACAATAATAAAACTACAGACAAAACTAAATTAAAAATATTCTTCAGTCTCATCATCAAATCAACCAAAATAAAAACAAATTACATTTACAACAAACCTTCAATAATTTTGTTCATTTATTAGCACAAAGGAGAACGAGTAGATATACCTAACAAGTACTCCAGTTTGATGATAATCTTCGTACTTCCTCAAATGGTGATAGGAAATGGAAACTTCTTCTTCTGCAGGTGCCATCTCCATTTAATGAAGGTTGGCGACAATTTCGGCATACTTATTGCGGTCCTGAGTGGTACGAATTAAAGATGATGTGTTCATACCGGTCCAGTCGCGTATGTTTCTTAACCATGAATGTTGTCTGCGTCCAGGACCACGTTTTCCTTCGATTTTTCCTTCTACTATTAATTTAAGTATATTATACTTGTTATTACGGTATATGTGGCCCAGATAAGCGGTCTTTCTTCGCTTTATTGTTGTAATTAACTCTCTCTCCCTTCCCATACGTCTAAGCACTTCATCGTAGGTATATGTTGAGTCCATGATATTTTTAGTATTCTGGGAAGATCCACATTTCAAACGCCTCGATTCTGTTCATGGTGTCCACTTTTAATGTCCATGCTTCTGCTCCATACAAGAGAACTGAGTGCACGATATGACTTTACAAAACGGTATCTTAAGTTTAAGTTCAGGGTTGCGTACATAATAGGCTTTTCATCTTTAGGAATATGGCTCTAGCTTGTTCTATACGTGATCTTACTTCGACGTCAGGGTCTACATTTGTCGTTATGTTGCTGCCAAGATATTTGAATTTCTACTTTCTCTATTGGGTATCGTAGATGTTTATGTTCAGTTGTGGGTTTGGAAATCTTGTTATGGCCATTACTTTTGTTTTGTTACATTAATTTTCATGCCTAATTGATCTCCCACTTCTACAACTTTGTTGATTAGGCGTTGAAGGGCTTCTGGATTGTCTGCAATGATAACCGTGTCGTCTGCATAACGTATGTTGTTTAATGTCCTGCCGTTAATTTTATTCCATCCTCGTCATCGCCTATTGCTTGGTTAAATATGTGCTCAGAGTATATATTAAACAGTATTGGTGACAGAACACAACCTTGTCGTATCTCCTTTTCTATACACACGGTTCGATGTCGTTTGTCCACATCTAACCGTGCTTCTTGGTTCCAATAAAGATTTTAATAAACTCGATGTCTTGTTTGTCGAACCCTTTTCCTGTAGTAATGTCAGAAGGACGGTGTGATTAACTCAGTCGAAGGCTTTCTGTAGTCCATGAAACAGACATATACCTCTTTCCTCATGTCTCGGCATTTCTGGAAGAGTATTAATAAGCTGGCTAGTGCTTCCCTTGTTCCTAGACCTTCACGAAATCCAAATTGGGTATCGCTTTGATCGGCGTCACATTTGTGGTAAATTCTAGCTTGTATAATTTTAAGCAGGATCTTAAGTACTTGGCTCATCAAGCTTATCAGTCTGAACTCATCACATTTCTTGGCTTTTGATTTTTTAGGGAGGGGAATAAATACGGAGGTAAGCCAGTCTCTTGGGATATTACCTGTTGCATGAACTTTCTGTAGTAGCTGAAACAATGGTAGCAAATTCTCTTCTTCTAACAATTTTATCATTTCAATGTGGATTTCGTCCGGGCCCGTTGCTTTTCCGTTTTTACTCAATTTAAGTGCTTTTATTATCTCTGATTTTAGAATTTTTGGAGCCTGTTCACATTCCTTATTCCTGGAAACTGATGGACGGAAATATATCAGTTTGTGAAAAAATTTCTGCAACTGATGGATGGAAATAAGTATCAGTTTGTGAAAAGCAGCTTATATTTTACCTTGTGAAAGAATATTTCGAGGAATTTCAGCGTCAACTCGAATAACAAAACATTCTATTTTCGACGTTGGGTTCATAATTCAAGTCCATAGTATAATTTCTATAATTAATTTTTCGATGACAACAGTAGAATTATTCTGAAATTATTACGTGGTTTGTCATCTTCTGACAAATGTCGAAATTGGAAAATTATCATGTCAGTCGTCTGTTGATTGCGGGCAGCGCCTCCATGCGCGACTGGCCGTACCAAAAACTTGGTGGTCAAGATCGCCAATGTTTCAAACAGTCTCTTTATTTTTAATTTGTCTATGGTTGTGCTCCTACTTCCGCGCATGCGCATTATTCAAACTTGATTGTTTGAAATTAGTCACAAGATGTCGCCACTCATGTCACTTTTCCAGTTTTTATAAATTATAAAGGATACGTAATTTTTCATTCCACTGGGCTACTTACCTGTCCATTTTATACAGTTATCTATAATCTTATAGTGGATTTGAGAAAGTAGTTTCAAGTATTTCAATGAATAATTGAATATAGCCAATGGGTTTCTTTCCAAAATTCACTGCTTGAAAGTTTTGTTCTGACATATCACTTCTTGAAAGATAAGTGCCATGTGAAGTGGAATGAATAGAAAAAACCGAATTAAACGGTTTTCTTCACATAAAGGATTCAATATAAAATTGAACCAGAAAATGGTAGATCTCAGGTGAAAAACAACTACTACTGATGAGGGCCAAGAAGCCTGAAACCGGTATGCGGATTGTTAGGTGAACACGACATAAATTAAACATAATCGAGCTTATCAGAAAGAAACATTTACATTCAATGTCCATTGATATTATATGGAAGTATGCATGGATTTTCAGGTGAATATCATTCAACGTTCTGCGTGGTATTTGCCAGGAAAGTAGTTGTTTTTCACCTGAGATCTACCCTAAAATAACTTGTCATTTTAATGAAATAGTGCTCTTTTTGGCAAATTTTCCAATTGTGCGTGCTCGGTGCTCGCTCGAATCAAATAGTGCTGCATTTGGCACAATTGTGCTGCATATAACAACCCTGGACATATCGGATATCTCATACTGGTATATCATCTAAAGTGGCGTCATAAAAAACCTAGTACGATTCTGTAAAAATACAAATCTTACCGGTGAAAGGAGATTCTTTCCATATTTCTATTACTTGGACAAGACCAAACAAGACAACTAATAGGCATTTTGAATAAAGTTCACAATGAAGCCCAAAAACAACGAATAGCACACAAAACAAGATAAAAACTATGGTATTTGAAATATGTTATTCAAGATGTCAAGTCAAATGACAACTGGCAGTAGCTTATGCGCAAACTTAGATCCCGCTTATTTCAAACGCAGTCATAAGTGAATTAAAGTGACAGATATATATTACTTTTCCATTCTCCTCTATGTTATAGTTCTGTGAGCGAGCCGCATCTAGCGTAGCATATATGATCGCAGATCGCTGCGCTGTCAACTGTCACTGGTCAAAATCATAGACATATAATGATATGCACTGGTTGTGAGAAAGAGACCATTGATATCGGAACCTGTGAAAAAGGACAGACTGAGTTCAGGCAAAACATTGGTTTCCTATATGTGTTTTCGTGTGGTGTTTTGCAAGTTTTTTATAAATGTACCCAGTGTTTCTGAACTGTTTGACAAGTTATAAGCATTCTTAAATACCTATGCCTTCTGCGTGTGCAGCCTACAATTGTGTAGATAAAGTGAGTTTATAGAGAAAGTAAAATAAAATAAAGTAAAATAAGAAGTAATAATTTTCAGAGTGTTTATAGAGCTGAGTAAATTAATGTAAAAAGTAAGAAAGCTGTCAATCGAAATTTGGGATTTTATGTTGTTACCTCAAACTTCAATGATGAATACTCGAAAATTTGGTCCCCTTTATTGTTTATTGAGTAAAATATAAGCCATTGTTGGCAACACTACCAATATTATGAAACATAATCATTCAAAGACAAAAAGAAATTAAAAAAAATGCCAGTGAACACACCGTTTTCCGGTTATGAAAAAAAATAATATGATGACGACTGCTATTTATATCATGTCATGTATCATCCTATCTCGTCAATTTGTCTAAATTATTCAATCTGTACATATGCCTAACAACTTGTCAAGTAAAATAAAATAAAAGATAAAAGTTAACCATCTTTTATTTTACTTCTTATTTTATTTTATTTCTGTATAAACCTGTTATGGATGTTGTGTAGTTTTAACTTTTTAAATTACTTTATTTTATTTCTTATTTTATTTTACTTGCTGTATAAACTCACTATTAGATACAAAAAGGGCTGGATGTGAAATTTCATAGGTGAAATAGCATGGAACGTAGGTGTGTGGATTTTTCAAAGGTTTCCGAAGAATGAACTTTTAATTTATTTTCTCAGTCACGCACAAACTGGTAACATTTCACGTAATTCTCTTGTTTATATAATTTGGTTTTATTTTCGTGCTGCTATTTATATTGTAGCTGAAGTTGACAGGTATACTATTAGTATCATTGGTGGGTGGTAGGATTTTGTTTGATTCGGGGGTAGAATTTGAATGTTTTTTCCAGAGCAATAGCTTAAACTAATATTGGTTAATAATATTTATGAAAATATAATGTAATTTATTTGATTCACAAAATTTTCCTTTTTTTTCCGAGAACAAACGCAGAAATATATGTTTTTAAATTGAAGAAAGTTTTCTTGGAACGTTATAAATATACATAGAATTTTTACTCCGTTGGAGTAACGGCATACGTTCACTCCGCCGGAGTAAAGAAATACTTCTACAGCGGATTGTCCGTCGATCTCCGTCACCCTCGATAGAAAAAATATAACTTTCATTTCCAATAACACGAACTTACTATTTTCCTCAGTATTTCCCAAAAATAATTAGGCCATTTTTTCTGCAGACACGAAATTTTATAGATTACATAAACGTTTTTTATATAGGCATTATTGATAACAAATTTTGAAATCGTTGGAGTTCCCAATTTAGTTTAATTGCACTTCTAACTTCATGATATCGAATATAAATTCAGTTATCAATACTTTTTTTAGTCCTGAACTTTCTGAAAACTTTGGAAGAGAAATAAAAAACGTTTTTATTCTGATGGAGGCTGAATGGAATCCTTTTGTTTCTGAAAGATATCATGAAAATATGTCGCATAAAGTTCCTCACTGTGATTACTTGAACTTTTTCAAAACTCATCTCAATCAAAGTAGTCAATATTTTCCTTGAAAAAAAAACAAAAAATGTAATGGCATAGCCAATTTGTATCTTTTCCCATGACATATTTCTATCCTTCACAACATCTCTCTCTCTCTTATATAGTCTGCCAGGAACTGCGCGTTAAAGTCACGTGACACGTGACGGCCAGTCCATCAGTTATAAAATAAATAATAAAATAATGTCTATGGTGAAAATAAACAAACGATGGGATATGGCATGAACATTATCCTTATTTTTTGAAAGTTAGATCATGAATATACATCATAGTTTTTGTGTGAATGTAGAACATGTGAAATTCGAATAGCTACTCGAACTGAAAAACAATATGCTGAAAGTTGCCAATGATTTGGAGGTGGCAGATATACTTTCTGAAAGTCCTGAAAAATGTTCAACTCTACATGATAATAAGCCTCTTTCTCCTATTCTGAGTTCCAATAATTTTAGTAGAAAGTTCTTGTCCCACAAGAGAGCAACCAGTAAGAGACCTAGATTGAAATTAAGTGATAAGTTTGAAGAACCCAGAGAATCATATGATGGAGTACAAAATGAGTTACACATATTTTAAAAAAAGGCGTATGCCGTTTGGATAGACTTGAAGAAATAGAGGAAAACAGAAAAAGTGTTTACAAACTCATAGTTGGTAGAGCAAAAACTGATTTCTGTTTCAAAATGCCTATGTCACCAGCACCAAATAGAATTAAAAAAAATTGTAGAATTTCTAGAAAAGAAATTCCCCAGAATATAAACCATTTTGATGATATTGCTGAGATTCCAGAAGGGTCCGTTTTCAAAACGGCTACTGGAAAACAATTATCTATTCCAGAACATGTTATTAAAAAACATGAAAAAATGTTTGACGATATACTTAGCTCTAGGTCGCAAATTGAAGAGCAGCGTATAAATAAATATAGCTATATGTCCAAGACATTTTTATCTAATACATCTTATCCCGATGAAATTAATCTGAAATATTCATGTAAAAGAAAATCAGAATCACAAGTACATTCTGATAAATCAAAGAGTGATATGCAAATTATTGTCAATGGTTCTGAAACAAATACATCTCAGATTGAAAAAACCATATCCTTAACACAAGAAATCTCTAGTTCTGGAATTAGCGATACCCAAATATCATTTGCTATGGATAATGCATTAGATGGAATGCAAAATAAATGCTGTAACACCAATTGGCCAAACTTTGAAAGAGAATTCAGAGGATTTACTCAGAAGGAAATTGATAAATCCAATTCCTTACATGACAATTTGTTGAAAACTCAAGACCTGTTTTACTTCAATGAATATAAAGAGAAAATCCTATCTGATAAACAGTTGTTTTCAGCTTCTTCAGAATATTTTCATTCACCTCCTAAAAAGAGGTTGAAGTTGCAATCAGTTTCCTGCACCACCAAAGATACTGTGCAACAAATGCTTAAGAGAAAAGAAAAAGTATCATCTCTGCAGCGGAACTTTCCCTTCAATGGTATCTCAACAGGTGGTTTTGTTAGTGCATCTGGGAAGCCAATAGAGATATCTCCAAGTACATTGAATAGTGCAAAAAATATGTTTGACAATATAAATCCTGAATTATGTGAAAACAAAATAAAAGACAAATCCCATTTCTTTGGTTCTGAGAGTGGTTCAAAAAATGATTTTTCAAATTATGTAAAAATCAAGGAAATGGATTTTGAAAAAAATAATTGTTATGGAAACGATAACATAAATACAATTGTTGAAAAGGAAACCCTCAGTAATAATTCGGACCAGAAAAATGTTCAAGTTATTTCTGGATCACATAGGTTGAAATCTGAAGGGATGGTAAAATCAAAAAAATATAATACTGTGAAGGATAAAATGAAATTTTTTGATGCAATGATTGAAAGCAAAGGTGATTTTATTCCAAAAGGGAATTGCAGCATGCCCATGAATAGAACTTTGGGATTTTTTAGTGCCTCGGGAAATTCATTGGAAACATCTGACATATTTTTGGAAGTGGGCAAGAGAATCTTTGCTGATATTGATGAGACTAAGAAAGATGAATCAGAAATATTAAAAACATCGCAACTCACAGCTCAGATGGATGCAAAAAATAAACTGAAATATTTGGAGGAAGCTATAAAAATGGCAGAAAGCAAATGTATTTATAATGGTAATGAAGATTTTTTCAGAGGAAAAGAACAATCATTCAGTATGTCTGATGCTGATATCCATGTTTCAAGGACATATTTTGATAAAATGAATTCTGATTCCAATAATTTAGAAAATCTGCTTCCTGACGAACATCATAAAGTAGTAAATTGCAGAAGGGATGTATCTGGAGTAGCACCTCGTGGTATGATATCGAATTTTGACACAAATTGCATCAATGTCAACAGACAATTATTAAAAAAAAAATTAGGGATGACACCCTGCAAGCAAATCGTGATATCAGAGATGAAACTAGAAAAGGCAAAGCAGTTATTCCAAGATGAATTTCCCCAAATGTCTCCAATAAGGCCAGTACAACAAAATATTCTTCATACTTCAACCCCTCTGAAAAAAAGTTATTGTATCACTCCCATACAAAAAAATAATTTGAGATTTACCAACTCAAATTTGTTAGATTTTGATAAAACAAGTGAAACTCCTATTGTAAAAGCCATGCAAAGAGAAGTGATTTTGTTTAAGGATAATTTATCAGTTACCCTCGACGAACCTGTAGTGGAAAATAGTTCAGATTTGAGAAAAGATTTGAAAGATGAACTTGGGAGGTTAGAGAAGAGATTGCAAGCTATTACCAAAAGGCAGGAAGCTCTAGCACTCTTGGAAGAAGAAAAGTCAGTTATGTATAGAAAGTAAGTTTCCATTGCATATTGTATAATATTTAGTAGGTTTTCAGGGATGTGGCTAACAAAATCTTTAATGTTTTTATATCATCACAGTTGAGTATCACAGTTTATTGTGTTATTAAGAGTAAAAATTATCTTTTGGGGGGTGGGCATGGATATTATCTGTCAACCCAGAAGGCGACCATTCGAAAACCAAACTACCTATCACACCAAATAGCACATACTGTTTTTCACCTCCAAATGTGAAAACATACAGACATGAAGGTAAATTGAATAATCAGGCCCGACCAGAGGGGGGAGGGTGTGTATTCACTTATACTTGTAAAATATTGGGACAAACTGGGGGACACCAGCCACTTGATAAAGGGAGTTATCTAGAGTTTCAGATGGTGCCGACGTCGTTTCTTGTCATAATTCAGTAAACTGAAATTACAGACCACACAGCATGTTTTTGTGATTTGTGTCTCTGATCCGTTCTGTGATTGTACTTTTGTCGCCTTCAAGGTTATGTCAATTAGTTGTGAAATATTTTGAGGTTGATCGATCGCTGTAACATATTTTATAACAATCTATTCCATGTACTTATGTCAGTGTTATATAGAATTTTCGAGAAGTGCTCTGAAATAGAGTAGAGTAGAGTAGAGTAGAGTAATTTATTTGACCACTTTATATACAAAATACATTTATGGCAAGTCATATATACTATAGGTACTATGTCAAACACTTAAAATGAGCAACAACGTCTCTAGATAAAAGTAATCAATTTTATAAATAAAACTGGCATAACAAAATTTCTTGAAATGATCACAGTGTCACATGATTGGGAATAAAATAAAATATGAATATAAAAAAGTCATCAAACATGAGGACAGGCTTTATCACAGCTTTACAACATGAATCATTTTTTTCAAGAACTATGAATTGACCAGCTACAGCAGCATATTCTTCGATTGTGTAGAAACAGTGGTTGAGAAGATATCTCATGATATTATTTTTGAAATTTCTGAAATCCAAAGATTTAACTGAAGGATGGAGACAGTTGTATAAATTCAAATTTAGCGAGTTTTTTGACTAACTGCTAACCTATGTCTTGCATTATTCAATGAACATGCGGGTCTTGTTGAATAATCATGATTGTGGGAGTGAATAATTCTAATTATGAACAATTATAGTGCTTACCAATTTTGTATCGATAATTTTCTATTGATACAGCCCCACCGAGTTGGTACTTATGTATTTCTGTCCCATGAACACAAATTCAAAATCGGTGCTTGTTCAAAATGTATGTGGTTAGTAGAAAAAGCCTAATTTTTTTAATAAATTATACCTAATGAGGACCAAGTGTGAAGTTAGCAGCCACTTTTCAGCAGCCATTTTCTCCCCAGCAGCCAAACGACCAGTGGCGGCGGTTATAAATAAAATACATTGAATATATTATTGAACAATTTGAAATGAGTTTCTCATCGCTACCACATGTGATGTTCATATACATTGCCTTAAAAGATATTTGAACCATTAATAAGCATCCAATTATACTAAAAAAATTTAAAATAAAAAAATAAAAATCTGTGAGGGAAAAAAATAGCCGCGTTTGTAATTGGAAGAGAGTGTTTTATACACCAGAAGAGTACTCTGTATGAACGACTTTGATTTGGGAGGCGTCCAAGGGGTGGTTCCACCCTCGTGAAATCTTAAAAAATCGATTTTTCTGTGAAGGAAAAAAATTACCTCGTTTATATTTCCCAGAGAGGGTTTTATATACCAGAAGAGTACACTGTATGAATGACTTCTATTCGGGAGGCGACCAAAGGATGGTTCCACCCTCATGAAATCTTAAAAAATCGATTTTTCTGTGAAGGAAAAAAATTACCTCGTTTATATTTCCCAGAGAGGGTTTTATATACGGAAGAGTACACTGTATGAAGACTTCGATTTGGGAGGCGAAGGGTAGTTCCACCCTCATGAAATCTTGAAAAATCGATTTTTCTGTGAAGGAAAAAATGAAACTTGGTTTGTGCGTCCAAGCGGGGTTCCACCCTCATGAAATCATAAAAAAAAACGATTTTCCTGTGAAGGAAAAAAATAGCCCCGTTTAAGAGAGGGTTTTATATACCAGAAGAGTACAATGTATGAATGACTTCGTTTGGGAGGGGAGGGGTTCCTCATAATAAAAAACGATTTTTCTGTGAGGAAAAAAATAGCCGCGTTTATATTTCTAGAGGGTTTTATATACCAGAAGAGTACACTGTATGAATGACTTTGATTTGGGAGGCATCCAAGGGGTGGTTCCACCCTCATGAAATCTTGAAAAATCGATTTTTCTGTGAAGGAAAAAAATTGTTGCGTTTATATTTCTTGGAGAGGGTTTTATAATTCAGAAGAGTAACGACTTGATTTGGGAGGCTCCAAGGGGTGGTTCCCCCTCATGAAATCTTAAAAACGATTTTTCTGTGAAAGAAAAAAATTGTCGTTTATATTTCTCAGAGAGGGTTTTATAACCTTCAGACACTTCTGATATAAAAACACTATCGATTTGAGGCGCATTTTATTCTTAGATTTCATAGAGGAACCACCCCTTGGACGTCTCCCAAATCGAAGTCGTTCAGACAGTGTAGTCTTCTAGTATATAAAACCCTCTCTAAGAAATAAAACCGCGGAATTTTTTTTCCTTCACAGAAAAATCGATTTTTCAAGATTTTATGAGGGTGAAACCACCCCTTGGACGCCTCCCAAATCGAAGTCCTTCATACAGTGTACTCTTCTGATATATAAAACACTCTCTAAGAAATATAAACGCGGCTATTTTTTTCCTTCACAGAAAAATCGATTTTTTCAGATTTCATGAGGGTGAAACCACCCCTTGGACGCATCCCAAATCGAAGTCATCCATACAGTGTACTCTTCTGATATATAAAACACTCTCCAAGAAATATAAACGCGGCTATTTTTTTCCTTCACAGAAAAATCGTTCTTTTTAAGATTTCATGAGGGTGAAACCACCCCTTGGACGCCTCTTAAATCAAAGTCGTTCATACAGTGTACTCTTCTGATATATAAAACCCTCTCTAAGAAATATAGACACGGCATTTTTTTTCCTTCACAGAAAAATTGATTTTTTAAAATTTCACGAGGGTGGAACCACCACTTGGACGCCTCCCAAATCAAAGTCGTTTATACAGAGTACTCTTCTGATATATTAAACCCTCTCTGAGAATTATAAACGCGGCTATTTTCACAGATAAATCAATTCTTTCAGATTCCATGAGGGTGGAGGTTTTTAATTTTTCTCACATTTAATTTTATTTTAAATGTTTTGGTCCTAAAGCAAAATATATAGGAGCCGCTGTCTTGTATTTTTGAATGTTGGCAATGTAATCATAATATCCGACCTCAAAAACCCTCAAATACCAATTTTGAATCGAATCGGACCATAATCACAAAACTCGTCCGCCATCTTGGAGCCGCCATTTTGTTTTTTTCTCTACCAAGAATATTGCATTGTCACCGGAATTATAAACAACTGCCAAATTTCAAGTTAATCAGACGACTATAAATGGGTCAAAATTCACTTGCAAGATTTGACCCTAACTAACGACTAACAAGTGGAAGTAAATAAAAGCTTGCAGAAACAAATGACAGTCTATAAGCTTTGAATTTGATTCTTATTCGATTCAGGCATGTTATTCACCTGACAGTTATCTGCGAATTCTGTTTAGACTTTTCACAATACATGGATGAGGATTTAGATGAAAATAAGTAGAAAAAATGTTCTAGTATGGAAAAATTAATATATAACCCACGCTACCGAAGTTTTTTTCTCCTCCCTTCCATATTTCCCTCGATGCAAGCCTCTGGGGAAATAATACAGCTTAGCTGAGAAAACTGTCCTTGTCAACTTGTTTCAGAATTACTATTATCCTTGTGAATTTCAATCCGATACCTCAATAATTTCCAGAAATATAGGAGCAGGCTTTTTTCCGAAACGTGCGTTAGATACTTTTTGGTCATATCTTCGTTGTAGTTCAACAAATTCCCATTATACATGATATTGTTGGATATGTAATGATACTCCCTAAATTGATATGAAACAATGTATTGGGAGTCCTATAGGAAATATATTAAATTTTCACCCGAACGGAAACCACCCCATAAATTCATAATAGAACTCACAAAATGCGCCTTCATAGAATGAAATTGAAGTGTGAGAGTATTTTTTCGAAATATCTTCATTTGGCGAGTTATTGAATTTGTTTCATATTTTATCCACACACTATATTGTGATATATGCATACTCTTTATCATATACCTACCTAGTGGAAAAGGGGATACCTACTTGTCAGATATGCGTAATGTAAAAATTAGAAAATGATATGAACATACCCATATTGGTTGAGCATCTTCGTGACAACCTAAAATGTGTGACAAGATGAGTGGATGGCACTCAAGTAGAGTTCATATTGTTCCAGGATACGAGACTTCCAAGACCGTCCTGGAACCAACCGTTAGATATGAAAAACCTCCAGAACTCAAGTATCGGAACTATCGAATCAATCACTAAATTAGTCTCGGAAGTAACCTTTCTATATATATGAATATATACATCATAATATTTGAGACTATGGGTGAATTACATTCAATTTACACGGACTTCTCAAAGGCATTCGGTAGGGTAAATCATAGGGCTTTAGTTCAAAAACTGAAGATGTTCGGTATTGAGGGAAGCCTCCTAGCTTGGATTGAAAGCTATCTTAGAACCGACGTCAGACTGTTCGTATAGCCAATTATAAATCTTATGATATCAACGTTGCCGCTGGGGTACCCCAAGGCTCTCACATGGGGCTTTACTGTTCAACGTATTTGTAAACGATATCAAGTCCTGTTTCCACCACGCTAACTTTCAGATGTTCGCTGACGACCTGAAATTGTATTCCAAGATAACATCCAAACTGGACTGTATGTTGCTACAGTCTGATGTACAAAACGTAACTAACTGGTGTGAGCTAAATGATATGGAATTGAATCCTAATAAATGCCATGTTACAGTCTTCCACAGATCTCGGCTATGACTCAGTTTCAATACAGCATCAATGGTGTTGATCTAAATGTCTGTGAACACGTGAAAGATCTAGGTGTTACTTTTGATCCACATCTAACCTTTACCACACACATATCAAATATAAGTTTATAAGTTTGAGTTTATTCAGCAATAGAAATAGAAATACAGTAATTCAGTAATTTGATAAAAATCAACTCTATTCTAAAATAATATATCTATAAAAGAGTGTTCATTTAGACAATTTGACCTTAACTATTACTGGAATTTGGAGCACTATGGTATTCTAAGATACTGTGTGTGCGACTCTTCTGTTTGTAGAATTATTTCTGAGGTACTGACTATGTCAATGTTTACATAGGCACAATATATTAAGTACTTTAGTTGAGAAAGGAAAAGTAGTTTGATTTGTGTAATTTATTTTAAGTGAAGTGAACATTAGGTAGCTTATTATATTTATTTTACTAAGTCTCTTCAACTTTTAGGCTTTGTGAAAAGGATCACTCAAGACTTCACGAACACCCACACTCTTGAACTACTATATTGTTCCGTAATAAGAACTCATTTAGAATATGCCTCAAGTATTTGGTCACCTTATTACCAAAATTATATAACTAAAATAGACGCAGTAGAACATAAATTCTTGCGCTATATAGCTTTTAAACAAGGGATCAGTGCATCAAACATTGACTATGTAAATCTGCGTTCCGAGTTGAATCTGATGTCAGTTACAACCAGACGCAAGCAGAAAGATCTGAAAATACTGTACGACATCTTAAATTCGTTTATTCCATGCCCCCAACTACTTAATAAAATCGGTATCCATGTCCCACCTAGGATCACTCGCTCAACTATTACCTTCAATATACCTTTTAGCAGTACCAATTACGGGCAACACACATTCATTTCGAGATCCAGCAGTCTAGCAAACCAGTATAACCATTCCCTTGATTTCTTTGATACTCGTAGTGCATTTATATCTCAATTGAAAGATCTTATTGTTTAAATATTCATCTGTTTTTACCTAACTCAGTCAGAATTGTGTTTGTCTTATTTTTTTAGTAATAGTATCTTTAGCATTAGTATTAGTGTTAGTATTAAGGATTTATATTTACTTTGTTTATCTGCAACAAAACAAAACAATGTAATTAACCGAATTGGGGATTTCCCCGTTTATAAATAAATAAATATTTGACCTAAAAAACCCTCACATAGCAATTTTTAATAGAATAGGACCAAGATTACAAAATTTGTCCGCCATCTTTTTTATGATTTTGACAAAAAAATCCTAATCTCCGAGCCCAAAAACCCCCACATACAAATTTTTAAACGAATCGGACAATAATAAAAAAAAATCGTTAGCCATCTTGATTTAATGAATTTTGACAAAAAAATCATAATCTCCGAGCCCGAAAAACCACACATACCAATTTTGAATAGAATCAAACCATATCACAAAATTCGTCCGCCATCTTGATTTTATTAATTTTGACAAAAAAATACATAATCTCCGAGCTCGAAAACCTCCACATAGGTAGCAATTCTGAATCGAATCGGTCCATATTGATCAAGCAACTTCCCGACAACCTAAAATGGTTCACAAGATGAGCAGATGGCAACCGAGTAAAGTTCATATACTTTGAGGGTACAAGGCTCCCAATTTTTAATAGAATAGGACCACGATCATAAAGTTTGTCCGCCATCTTGATTTTATGATTTTGACGAAAACCCCCATGTTCCGGCTAGAACATGTTTTCGGGGTGGATGTTACTCCTATTGAAATTCTTATCATTGTTAAATTTTTATTTTACTAAGAAAATTCGTTTGGGCTTGGCAGGCGTTCTTGACGTTACGTTGACAGAGAGAGAGTCTTGACACACACGCTGGTTGCCGAGTAAAGCTATGATTCGTTTTTGTCGCAAACATGCCGGCACCCTTGAAATACAATATTTCAACATATTTTCTGTTCATGTTACAGAATGATATTAACAAGTACAGAAAGCAAATTTAAAATACATTTCGACTTTCTTTGAACGAAAGCTTAAAAGTGTTCAAATTAAATTGTCTGTCGAACTAAAGTTTTTAATACACACATTTTTGTGACTCCACGCTTAAGCACTTGACCCCGCACCTTCACGCTCACTACTTGTGTAATTTCGTCCTTCCCATGATGAAGCTTCACGTTGAGTCCAACCTTGCCTATTTGGATGTAGCCGTTGTCAATATCTGGATTCTTCCATTTTGTACGGATTTGTAATTCGCTAAGGTAATCCTTGTACCAGCGGGCCCAGAAATGTTGAACAAGTTGCTGAAGTTGTTCATATTTTCTCAAACGATTTCCTGGTATGTCCTTGAAGTCCGCGTCTGGTAAACCAGTGAGATTTCGACCAATAAGAAAGTGGCCTGGGGTTAAAGGAATAATATCGGGATCGGTTGAAAGGGGGCAAAGTGATCGGGAATTTACTACCGCCTCTATCTGAATCAAAACATTCAAAAAATCTTCGTATACTGAATTCGCATTGCCTAGTATTCTTATTAAATGGGATTTTACGTTTTTTATGCCTGCTTCCCATATGCCGCCAAATGATGGGGTGCGTGCAGGTATGAAATGCCATGAAATATTTTCGATACTTAGTTCATCGACGATAGCGTTAGCGTTATTATTCACGAATTCAAAAATTTCCTTCAATTGACTGGAAGCTCCTACGAAATTCTTGGCATTGTCTGAATAAATGTTAAGTGGCTTCCCTCGTCTCCCAATGAAACGCTTTAACGCTGCAATAAAGCATTCGGTTGTAAGATCTGATACCAGCTCAAGATGAATCGCTTTCGTAACTAAACAAACAAATAAATATAACCCTTTACAAGCTTTGCATTTCTAGTGGTTCTATCTTTCAGTAAGAACGGACCTGCATAATCGAGACCTACATTGTAAAATGGAGGGCTAGGGGTGATTCGAGATTTCGGTAAGTTACCCATTGAATATTCGGGAGTTTTCGGTTTGGCCTTGAAACATGTAATGCAATTTCGAACTACGTCCTTTGATAGGTATTTTCCTCTGATCGGCCAAAACCTTTCTCTTATGGATGAAAGTAAAGTCGAGTATCCACAATGCAACAAACGATTGTGTTCATGTTTCAAAATTAGTTTTGTTAAGATGTGATTACTAGGTAAGATTATCGGATTTTTTTTATCATATGAATATGAACTATTACTAAGACGTCCTCCTACGCGAATCAAGTTAGTTTCATCCATAAAGGGGTTCAGGGGCAATAATTTACTTTTTCGAGGTATGAATTGTTTATTCGATAAGTTGGAGTATTCTTTTGGAAATGATTCACTTTGTGCAATTAAAATTAAATTACTCATGAAGTTTTTATTTCAACTGATACACTTTCGCGTGAAACAAACAATAGACTGGTGGCCCGTGGAAAAGTTCGCGAAGTGAATTGTTGGGAATAAACTGATACACTCTTCGCGTGAAACAAACAATAGACTGGTGGCCCGTGGAAAAGAATTGGTCGTCAAAGACAAAATGTGTTCAAGAAAAGTGCGCTTGCGGATTGAAGGTAGCGGAATTGAAACAGGAATTGGAGGAAAGGGAACTAGAAACAACGGGTAAAAAGCAAGTACTCCAGGAAAGACTTGCAGAAGGACTTATACAAGAAGGTGAGGACCCCGAAACATTTTTATTCGAAGTTCCCGGAGGTGACTTGAGTTTGGTAATGAATAAACTCGAAGAAACTAGTAAATCCGTGAAAGAAGAACTGCAACAAAATTCGAGGACTTTGGAAGAAAATGCTAGAAATCTGGAAGAGAAGCTTGAAGAAAATTCTAGAAATCTGGAAGAGAAGCTTCAAGAAAATTCTAGAAATCTGGAAGAGAAGCTTCTAGAAAATTCAAGAAGCTTGGAAGAAAATGCTAGAAATCTGGAAGGGAAGCTTGAAGAAAATTCTAGAAATCTGGAAGAGAAGCTTGAAGTAAATTCTAGAAATCTGGAAGAGAAGCTTCTAGAAAATTCAAGAAGCCTGGAAGAAAATGCAAGAAGCCTGGAAGAGAAGTTCCTGGAAAACACAGAAGGCCTAAAAAAAGAATTGTGTGGTGTGGCTAATTTTCTAGAAGAAAGAATGGGAACCGTTGAGACAGAGATAGATAAAATTAGGGAGCAAATGAACACGAAGGTAGATAAAATCAAAGATGGGGTCGAGGCAGAAATGGACAAAATAAAGGAAGCGATCAGTAAGCTGGAAAAACGAATTAATAGTGCGCCCTCCACAGAGATGGTTAACGAAAATGCAATGCTGGACTTGAGTTTGAACTTGGATAAAGTTCAAGAGGGTATAAAAGATGTCAAGGTCATTTCAGAAATAGGGAAGCTTTCCATGAAGCCCCTCAGTTCGACGGAAAAACTCCATGGGCAAATTACCGCCGGCAGTTTGAAGCAGCAGCCAAAGCAAACGGATGGAATGCAGGGGAAAGAGCTGTAGCACTGACACTTGCATTACGTGGAGAAGCGACAAATATTCTACAAACTCTCACCGCCCAAGAACAGGAGGACTATGATCAGCTGATTAAACATCTAGAATTACGATATGGCCACGCCCATTTTGGAACACGTATACCACTCCCAGCTGAAAAATCGCTGCCAAAAATCGGCGAATCCTTACAAGAATTTGAAACAGACATTGCGCTTGGTTCGCCCGCATATCCAGCCATACGGAAAATGTAATGGAGCGATTAGCGGTTCAGGCATTCTTGGATGGACTCTGTGACCAAGAAACCAGACAAGCGTTGATATTAGCTCGTCCAACACATCTCGTGAGCCTGCGCAGCGCTTTGGAATTGAAGCAGCAAAACAATGCTGCGAAAGCCAAAATAAAGTTCGAACGATTGAGGAAGACTCACAGGAGCCTGCTAACTGGAAGCTGCCATGAGAAAAGTGATTAAGGAAGTGTTGCCTGAGAAAAGACAGATAAGATGCTGGAATTGTGGCAAAATTGGACTATGCGTAGCAAATGTCCAACATTCATCGACTCCGATGCAGGAAAACTAAAGAAGGTCGACGAGAAGGGCAATCGTTGGCATGTGTCCGGCAAGCCCCGGTTAACAAGCATATGTGCTATCCTTCAACCACAGAACAAAGGTGTCTTCGTAGAGCGGTCTCATCAATAACGAGCCTTGCACCATGCTGCTAGATACAGGTGCGACTAGGACAATTCTCAGGCCTTCCTTTGCCAGAACACGGAACGGATTGAACGACAACCTGGAAGCTACGACGCAACAGGGAGCCAGCTACTGTATATGGCGAGCTACCGATTGAAATAATTTTGGGCAGCACTAAAGTGAAACATCAGGCACTTGTAGCGGACATCGAAGACGATGCAATCATCGGAATGGACATCATGAATTCCAGAGGGTTTGAATTGGATTTCAAAGCGGCGTCCCTACGTGTCGCGAGAAGAGCTGGTGCTTCATGGGAGAAGTGAGGAGTTGATCCGTGTGCTGTTGGCTGAAGATGTAAGCGTACCTGAGAGGGCTGAAACCATTCTGGAGGCTCGCCTGGACGGGAGTGACAGAGCAGTGGAGATGTGGTGATGTTCGAGCGCAAGCTTCATGATGATAAAATTGTGGCGAGGGATTGGACTAGGGAAGACCTTGTTGCGTGCTGACAAATTTGTTCTGGTAAGGGTCATGAATGTCAATTATTTCCCAGTGACGTTGAGGAAAGGAACAATTTTGGGGCACTGCTCGTCAGTTTCATCTGTGATCCGGGCGTACGAGGGACGATTAGCCAACCAACAACTTGCCCACAGAACTAGAAAAATTGGTTGCCATCTCTTCCAAAGACATAAAACCAGCTCAACAGCCCAAACTAAGAGATTTAGTCAAAAGTATCAAGACATCTTCGATACGGACAAGGAAAAGGGTCGAACTAATGTGGTCCAGCACAAGATTGATACTGGAGGTGCTCGGCCGATCCGGCAATCAGCAAGAAGACTTCCTCTTGCCAAGAAGGAAGAGCTGACAAAATAGTCAGCGATATGGGAAAAGAAGGAGTTATCGAACCATCTGACAGTCCCTGGTCCTCTCCAGTCGTACTGGTGAAGAAAAAGGATGGATCGACACGCTTTTGTGTAGACTATCGCCAACTTAATAATGTCACGAAGAAGGACAGTTACCCTCTCCCGAGAATAGATGACACCCTAGACACGTTGGCTGGTTCCACGATTTTCTCGACCCTTGATCTGAAGAGTGGATACTGGCAAGTGGAACTGGCTCAGGAAGATCGAGAAAAGACTGCTTTTACCATCGGCTCAGGATTGTGGCAGTTCACCGTTATGCCATTCGGGCTCTGTAATGCTCCCGCCACATTCGAAAGATTGATGGAAACAGTACTGAAGGGACTCTCATGGAACACGTGTCTAGTGTATCTCGACGACATAATTGTGGTCGGCAGATCGTTCGAGACCACGTGAAAACTTGGAGGAAGTATTCCTGCGACTGAGGAACTCGGATTGAAGCTGAGCCCTAAGAAATGCCATCTGTTCCAAAAAGAAGTACGATACCTCGGCCACGTTGTCTCTGGGAAGGAGTAGCAGTGGATGACCAGAAGATCAAAGCTGTTAAGGATTGGCCCATCCCAAAGACATTCACCAACTTCGAAGTTTCCTTGGTTTATGCACATACTATCGCCGATATGTGCTGGGATTCGCTCAACATCGCTAAACCACTGACCAGGCTCACGGAAGGCCAAACAAAGTTCCAGTGGTCGAAGAATGTCAAGACTCATTCAGGAAGCTGAAAGGATCTTTGATCAACGCACCTATACTGAGCTATCCCTACCCAAAGGAAATTCATTTTGGATACGGACGCCAGCAACGTGGGACTTGGAGCTGTCTATCTCAGATCCAGGAGGGACAGGAGAAGGTCATTGGTTATTTCAGCAATACGCTTAGCAAACCAGAGCGCAATTACTGTGTCACCAGGCGAGAGCTGTTAGCTGTTGTAAAGGAGTGGAGCACTTCTACAAGTACGTGTATGGAAGAAGATTCCTGTTGAGAACTGACCATGCAGCTCTCAAATGGCTCTTACAGTTCAAAAATCCTGAGGGTCAAGTAGCACGTTGGATAAGAATTTGATTTCGAGATCGAACATCGAGCCGGAACTAGCCATAAGAATGCAGATGCCTTGTCGCGAAGACCATGTCCAGATGATTGCTCACATTGCCGACGAGCAGAAGAGAAAGAAGCAACACTTTGTAGAACCGCGGCAATGGATGACAACTGGAATGACAGCAAGATCCAGAAAGACCAAGAGAAAGACCCCGACCTTGGCTTGGTTGTCAGCTGGAAGAAGGGCAATCAAAGACCATCATGGCAGGAAGTCGCAGGTTACTCGCCGGCTGTTAAGTCCTATTGGGCACAATGGAACTCTCTTATTCTGGACAATGGGATCCTGAAACGTGTGTTGGAGGCCGATATTGGTGGGGAAGACAGACGCCAAATAATTGTTCCCAGGAACAGAAGAGAGGAAGTGCTGCGGGAAATCCATGATGGAGTCACTGGAGAACATCTGGGAGTGACGAAGACCCTGCAGAAAGTGAGGCAACGGTTTTACTGGACCAATTGTCAAGCTGACGTCCAGGACTGGTGCAGAAAGTGCGCTGTATGCGCTGCTAGCAATGGACCTCGAATACGACCCAAGGCCCCGATGCGTCAGTACAACGTAGGCAGCCCGTTCGAGAGAATCGCCATTGACATCGCCGGTCCGTTTCCCGTATCCGACCACGGGAATAAATACATCCTTGTGGCAATGGACTACTTCAGTAAGTGGGCGGAAGCCTATGCCCTGCCCAACCAGGAAGCCATCACCGTCGCCGACGTCTTGGTGAAAGAGTGGATATGTCGATTCGATATTCCAATGGAGCTGCACTCGGATCAAGGCAGAAATTTCGAATCCAACCTTTTCCAAGAAATATGTCTACTGCTGAACATCCGCAAGACAAGAACCACGGCCCTACATCCGCAGTCCGATGGAATGGTGGAACGGATGAACAGGACGATCAACCGCCACTTGTCCAAGGTTGTCTCTGACCATCAAAGAGACTGGGACCAGTATCTTCATTTGTTCCTGATGGCCTATCGATCCGCAGTACACGAGTCAACCGGTCAAACTCCTGCTTGTATTATAATGGGCCGAGAACTGCGACTGCCTTGTGACCTGAAGTTTGGGATACCGCCAGGAAAAGACACTTCGGGAGAGGACTTCGGCAGAGAATGGACGACATCCACGAACGAGTCCGGTTGAACATCCAGAGTGCCAGCGATAAAATGAAGAAGACCTATGACATCAAGGCCGACGCTGGAGGATTTAAGGTTGATGACCTGGTTTGGCTGTACAACCCCAAACGTCGTCGTGGACTATCACCAAAGTTGCGGAACTCGTGGGAAGGCCCGTATAAAATCGTGAAAAGGATAAACGACCTTGTGTACCGAATCCATAAGCCACCCCGAGGGAAACCAAGGGTCGTCCATTTCAACAGGTTGGCCCCTTACGCTGGAAACCAGGACCAAGTTCGCACCCTCAAGCCACCGGAGGATGATATGACGTTCGAGAAGTTTATGTCCTTGTATTCAAACGAGCAGAAAGTTCTACATGGGGTTACTAGAGAGGAGTCACGAGACCTTTTCGAGGTGCCTGCTGACTACGCACTAGCGCACTGTGTGGCAGAAGATCTTCGAATGTAGTGTTCTCCAAGAAATTTGGTCAACTCCAAACACTGCGGGAGCAGAATCCAGAAGTTGGTGGGGTGCTACAGTTGAAGAAAGGCCAGAGAAACATCTACTACCTAGTTACCAAGAGGCATTCCCAAGATAAACCGTCCTATGAAGATGTCTGGAAGAGTCTCACCAAACTAAGAGATACTATGGTGGACCAGAATCTGGTGGATCTAGCAATTCCAAAATTGTCCTGTGGTATTGATGGGTTGGACTGGAGAGTCATAAGAAGTATGCTGGAGGCGATATTCAGATCCAGCGGCGTCAAGATTTTGGTTTGCTGTAACCCTCTTCCACGACCGATCATGAAGACCGTGGAGTGTTACTTCCATCGAACTTCACGGTGCAGATATGGGGAGTCATGCAGATATCGTCACACTCCAAGGATGAAATTTCGGGACGAAATGTCTTTAAGAAGGGGGCAATGTAACGAACCTAGGACGGACCTGTCGCCTCGCGCGTTGCCGTCGACAGCGATGAGGTCATCCCCGGAGATGTTCGAGAACAGTCCAGTCGCTCTGCCGCGGAGAGCAACGGTCGATATTGGAAACGATTGGAACATGCTGGTCGCCAACTGCCGGAATTCGAAAGATCGGGAATTCTGTGACGGAGATAAATAGGTAGCCCTCAAGATGGCACGGGGAGTCTGAACGAGCCCATACGATCGAGCTATACAGTGGCGTAATATAAATTAAGTTGTAGATTAAGTGTGAAATAAATTAGTAAAACCAAGTTAAGTTTATTTACGTTACAGTATAAACCATTGTTGCATTTCGTTAGTACATATACACATGCACCGTAAGCACTTTCACTCAATCTCCAAAGCTATGTAGTTCCAAATAAATTCTATTGGAAATTGTTACATGTCTAGGAATTATTATATCTTTGAGATGAACCAAATTTTCGTAAAAGTGTCGCCACTGTTATTGTAAATTGTCAGGATTATTATCGTTCCATCCTAAACCTTCTTGCCATAATTTTTGAATAAAAATTTTTGCTACAATTATAATCGGTCCTAATAACCCTAGGGGATCGAATATTTGCGCAATTTGTGACAAGATGGAACGCTTGGTTGACTCATTTTTATTGAAATCAGAAAGTGAACTTTTATAGAGAATGGTGTCATTTGTAGGATTCCATGAAATTCCTAAAGTTTTTGATGATTCATTCTCTGCTATATTTAAGATACTACTACTATTACTAGGTAATTCTTTATTTATCTTGAATTTATTAATTAAATCGGGCTTATTGCACAACCACTTTTGCAAATTCATACCCGCGCTATCTAGAATCGTCATAATGTCGCGTTGAATCTCTAAAATTTCAAATTCTGAATCGGAACCATATAAGAAGTCGTCATGATAAATATTTCGGGTTATTCGCTATTGCCTTACTAGCAGCGGGATATTCTGTTTGGTGTTCGATAGCAAGTTGATGTAAACATCTGATAGCTAAAAAAGGAGCCGAAGCAGTGCCGTAGGTGACGGTACATAATTCGTAACATTTTATTTCATCAGATGGATGGTTTCTCCAAAATATACTCTGAAAAGGTCTTTGATCGTTGTGTATTTGTATCATACGATACATTTTCGATATATCTGCTGTTACTACAAATTCAAATAGCCGAAATAGCAAGAAATAGTAAATAAATCGTTTTGAATAGTCGGTCCGACGTGTTGTACGTCATTCAATGCTAAACCGCTTGTTGAGTTCATGCTAGCGTCAAAAACCACTCTCAACTTCGTAGTGCAACTAGATTCACGGACCACTGCGTGGTGAGGAATATAATAATTAATTCTTCATTAGTTTGGGACTCTAAAATTTCCTTCATGTGATTCATCGATTTATATTCCTCAATGAAATGAACGTATTCGTTATATAAAGGTTTGTTATTCAAAATTCTTTTTTTTAGACTGTAAAATCGTTTCAATGCGAATTCTCTCGAATTACCCAACTCGTTATGATTTGACTTGAAAGGAATTTTAACGACAAATCTTCCATTATCTTTGCGTCTAAAGTTTTGCAAAAAATGGTTTTCGCAAAAAATTTCAGATTTAGACTGAAGAGTTTTGGCTGTAATTTCTTCGATTTCCCAAAATTTTTTAATTTGAGAATCTAAATTAATCATGTTTAAGCAATTTATCGATTTAAGAGGTAATTTATTCGAGATTTCGCCAGATACTAACCACCCAAGTTTGGAACTTTGCAAAACTAATCTGGAATTTTTAATACGTATTTTTTCTGAATGTATCGGCTCCCAAAATATTCCAGCTCATAATAACATGTCGATGGGTCGAAAAATGTTAAAGTCGGGATCTGCTAAATTCACATTATTGGGAAGTTCTAAATAATTGCTAGTAAACGAAATTTGAGGAATATTACTTGTAATATGGGTTAATACCAAGCAAGACAACTTGGCTTGAAATGTGTTATCTTTTGCAGAAATAGTTACATTCGTTTTGAATCGTATTGTAGAAGAAACCTGACCTATGCCTGTGATAGAATGATTTATAGAAGTTTTTTCAAGTTTCAATTTATTAAAGAACTCTTCTCGAATAAAATTAGTCATAGAGCCACTGTCTAAAAGCACTCGTGTAACTGACCTTGACAATCTTGTACAAAAATAATTGCAGTAGATAAAAGGACTTGAGAACCAATGACTAAAGAAACGCCCTTTTCTCGGTTATTGTCGTCAGCGCGCGATCTTGCAAGAGTGCTGACCGACGTCGTTTCGGGAGTCGTTTGAATATCGGGAGATGCATTATTTTTGTTTGATTCGTTTGCGGTCTCTTCTAGCGTAGCGGTGTTGACAGATTTCTCTAAATGTAACAGGGTGTTATGGGCTCTGTTACATTTTTTACACTTAATTGCAAGGCATTTTGTTATCGAAGAGTCTTAAACTTAAACAATTTAAACAAAATTTTAGTCTTTTTATTTCTTGAATTCGGTTTGGAACACTAAGTTTCAGAAACTCAATGCACTTGTAAATCGTGTGATCGCGTTTGCAAAAATAACAAGAAAATGTGCTCGTATTCAAATGGCTGCTAGATGTAGATTGATATTTATAATCATTGCGGGTAGTTTTAATTGCTGGCCTAATCGACTCGAATTTATCTTTTTCTAGGTTGTATGTATGTATGTATGTATGTATCTACGGGTTGATTTAGAATCTGCAATGCTTGCAAATTGTTATTTACTGTATCGTATAAATTTCGTAGATCCTTCGACGATTCTTTGGTTAGACAAGGAAAATTTATAATTTTTCGAACATGAGTTTCGACAATTCGTTTACCTTTTTCGTATCGTTTTGAAAGAGCTTGCCAAGCAACTTCGTAGTTCGCATCAGTAAGTGAAAGCGATTCGATAGTTTTTAAAACATCGCGGTTCAAACATTTTCCCAAGTGGCATAATTTCTGAACACGTGACAACGTCGCGTTCTTTCCGATGATTGCCTGAAAACAATCACGAAACTCAATCCATTTATTGTAGTAACCATTAAAAGTTTCCAAATTTAAAATAGGTAATTGCAACTGTAAAGGCTGTACTGATGTGACAACATTGTTATTACTAATTTTGGATTGGCTTTCATTCTGTTCGGAACGTTTACCCAAAATTTCTTCGACTGTTGAACAAATATCGTAATAATCGGATTCAAAATTATCTCTCTCGTTCTGTTCGATATCTGCATTATCGGTTAGAAATTCGATTTTTTCTTGTACGGAATTGAAATCGTGTATAATCGGATTTAGATTAGTGAGTCGTCTTTGTAACTCTAAAAAACATCTTTTACTTATGTTTTCCAAATCTAATTTGCTTAAGTAAGTTCTACATCGCGTAATATTCGCTTTTATTGATCCTCGTTTGTGTTTCAAATCTCTTATCTTCATATCCTTATCCAGAAATCATCATATAAATATACATATAAATCTTCATATCCTTATCCAGAAGAAGTAAAGAAAGCAGTGTGTGAAATGTGCTCCCCATTAATCAGCAAGTATTCAGTGGATTTCATACGAGCAAAAAGTTGTAACTTGGCCTAGTTAAAGGTTACAAAGGTTTGTGTTCAACTGTTACATTAATTTGTAGTTAAACCAAACACAAAAGTGAAATTTGTATGCATTTCAATTCCATCTGCAAGTAAACAACCAGCAAAAACAGCCCAACATCAGTTAACTTTTTGCTTTTCAAGCAGCAAAAAGTGTGATGCAGCTGAAAGTATAAAGAACAAAAAGTGCTAGCAACAAAAAGTGCTAGCAACAAAAAGTGTGATTATTATAGACATTGAACACAAATAATCCATTCTGGTTCATCGATATTAGTCCAGGAAAAATAGGACAATTATCAATAATTCTTAAAATAGAAACTTATTTCGTGGAAACTTTTCTTATCTATAGTCTGAATTAGACTAGACCAGTGACGTGCCCGCATCAAAATTAAAAAAGGATCTTCAATAATGTCAACCCATTTTAAATGCTGTAAAACTAAGGAATTATCTAATGTGTGTTGCATACAGTGCCACAATATATTTCATCTCAGCTGCCTAGACAGGAAGAAGAATGCTGTTAAAATAGAAGACCACAAGATCTTATGCTCCAAAGAATGCACAACTAATAAAGCTAAAGAAGACAAAAAATATTATGAACTGGAGTCAATCATTAAGAAAATCAATGAACAACTCAATTTAAAAAGTAAGCTCTTGGAAGACTCTGAAATAAAGCAAGAGGAAACTATGACAGACATGATGGTAACAATTGCTAAATTGCATGAAGAAACGAAAGAAAAAGATTATTTTATTCACCGACTAAGAAGATCTTCTCTTGACCTACAAGATGTAATAGCTGACACAGAAGAGGGATATATTAGAAGCATAAACGAACAAAAGAGAACTATAGACGAACTAAAAAAAGAACATTTAAACATAATAAAGAAAAATCAGGATTTACTTCTGGAGAATGACAGAATTGCTAGAGAAGTTATTAAATTATCCAATGATATAGAAGAATTAAATGGTATTAATAAAAAATATGATAACATCAATTGAAACACTAACCCTGGATAATAAAACATATAAGAAAAAACTCGAACAGCTAAGATCTGAACATATTGTCTGTCTAAATAATAAAACAGAAGAAGACAAAGAGATAAACATGCAACAGAAATTACGAGAAGGGTAACAAATGAAAAACAGTTGGAACAAGTAGACAAACGTCATGAAAATTCAACAAAAAATGATACAGAATTGATAAAAAAGAAGACAACGGAACAAAAGAAGAATGTTGTGACCAGTATCAAAGCATCAAGTAATAGTGAAGTTAATAAAAGCGACAAAAGTAAAATGATGATTTTATGTGATCAACATGGCCGTGGTTTCGGAAAAACTATCGGAAAACGAGTTGGAGGTACTACTACAGTTCAGACTATCATCAAACCTAATGCAAGGTATGACAATGTTATTGACAATATTGTGAATATATCCCAGGATTTATCTTTGGCTGATAACATAGTAATTATAGCAGGATATAACGATTTCCTAAGAGGAAAATACCCATCCTTTAAAAACATAAATGATAAACTCAAACATTGTACACATACAAATATAACCCTTGTATCGGTACCATACATCACAGAGGACTATATAACTAATACCAATACATTTATTTATAAATTTAACATTAGACTAAATGATTATGTGACTAGGCTAAACAAGTATGCTGAAGGCAAGGTGACGTTCTTAGAACTTAACAAGGTAAATGGTAATAGATTGAACTTATTACAATCAACACAAAACATCTGTGAACTGGTAAAAATCAACCGAACGAAGGACTTTACAAAAAATTTGGTATTTGCTAAAACAACCAGCCTGAACGTCACGACCCAAAATCAAACAAAATCAAATTTGATGGTGCCACAAGAGCCAGTAATAAGAGATAGCCCTTCGCCAAATTTTTTACAATAGAATCAGACAAATCACTTTCAGTGATGCTTTTGAACATTCAATCGGTGCGTAACAAAAGTGACGAACTTTACATTTACTTGGAAAGTCATGGCTTTCCGGATTTATTATTATTGACAGAGCACTGGCTGACAGAAGACGAATATTTGTTCATACCACATTATGTCATTTTGACCAAATTTTGTAGAAATTTTTTTATTCATGGTGGAACTATGATCTTAGCCAAGGAAGCAATTCTTGATAAATTTTGTTTCAAGGCAATTGATGAACTCAATCACTTGATTGTTGAAAAAGAGTTTGAGTTTTCAATTGCTCATTGCAAAAAGAATGAGTTAAATATCTTATGTGTGTATCGTCCACCAAATAACGAAAAATATTTTCCTTGAAAGGCTAGATGGTATTCTTTCTCAGCTCTCCAAATGTGAATATTATGTTGACAGGTGACTTTAATATCGACTTTGACAGTAAAAACCAAGAGCGTATCTAATCAGAACTTAATTCAATCATTCAACCTCACAATGCATGTGGAATCCCGACGTTCGAAATACTCCTCATCCATTTTAGATTATATATGTACCAATATTACCTGTCTATCTTGTGAGGTCACTAATAGTGGCCTGTCTGATCATGAAGCTGTCATTTGTAAAATACAAACCAATTACATAAAGCAAAATCTTATAAAAATTTCCGACGCATATTTAGTAGTAAGAATTTTGAAACATTTGAACACTGAGTTCAACTATATGCTGGGAGGAAACCCTAAAGAATAAAGACCCACTGACCGATTTTCACGCACAACTTTGTGATATATTCAATACTGCATTCCCCTTGATCAAATCAAAACTAAAGTCAGAAAGCAGTGGATAACAAAGGGTATAAGAGTTTCATGTAAAACTTGCGTTCCCTTCATTATATAAGGAAATATTCCTTGAAAATGAAGCCTTTATGTTGTACTTTAATAATTATAGGAAAATTTATAGAAATGTTATAAAAGCAGCTAAACAGCTATATTTTGGAAAAAGAATATGTAAGTCCAACAATATGTCAAAAGAAAGTTGGGCAATTATTAATGATCTTAGAGGGAAAAAATAGTAAGCCACCCTAAATACCATTCTAGCGGCTGATGAAATCAATATTATTACTGCACTATTGCCGATACTCTATCTAGGGATATTAAAACACAAGAAGATCCAGTCACCTATTTAAAGGATATATCTGTGAAAGACTCCTTTTTTCTATCACCCACTAGCCCAGAGGAATTGAAAGAAATGTTAAAAGATATAAAAAATAGACATACTTCTGGTTGGGATGAGATCTCCGCTAATGTTCTAACCCACCTTCCACATAATGCTATGTCTGCCTTAGCCGAGGCAATTAATATATCATTTTTGAATTGAACATTCCCGAAATGTCTCAAGATAGCGGTAATAAATCCTTTGCTCAAAGGAGGAGACTGATATAATTTCTAATCTAAGGCCTATTTCACTATTGCCAACTTTGGCCAAATTAGTTGAAAAATTAGTTAAAAAAAGGATGTCTTCATTTCTGCTCTATCATAATTTGTTAAGCTCTCACCAATTTGGCTTTCAAACAGCGAAGAGCACAAATGATGCCATGTTTGCCTTACTAGAGAATATATATCTCAAAATCAACGAAGGTGATACAGTTGCAACAATCTTTTGTGACCTTACAAAAGCTTTTGACTGTGTTGATCATAAGATACTTCTTCAAAAATTAGAAATTTATGGTTTCAGAGATATAACATTAAGATGGTTTCAATCATACTTAACAGAACGCAAACAAATGGTCTCAGACATATCTCTGGTGAAAAACTGGTGTGATTCCAATAAATTATCATTCAATGTCTCAAAAACATGCATTGTAACCTTCAGATGCACTCTGAATGACATAATCTTAGGGAACTCGAGAATAAGTACCAAACCATCAGCCAAGTTTTCGGGACTCCATGTGGATAACAGTCTGTCTTTCAATACTCATATCAGTACTTTATGCAAAAAATTGTCATCAGGTTGCTTTGCAGTAAGGATCATATCATCAGAATTAAATACATCTGCAGCGAGAGCAACATATTTTGCTCTGATTGACTCACTGTTGAGATATGGAATTTGTTTTTGGGGGAATAGCTCTCAATTTCTATTGAACTCGGTGTTCGTTTTACGAAAGAGGGCTGTGCGATACCTTTGTAAAGCGAAACCCAGAGATTCATGCAAACCCTTGTTTATTACTCAAAAAATATTAACATTGACATGTATCTTTATTCTGGAAAGTGTATGTTTAATCCACAAATTTTTTTACAATAATATCCAATCTCTGTCAACTTACAAGACGAGGAGTGATAACTTTACAGTATCCCTACCAATTCCCAGAAGCTCCTTGGTAAAGGGGTCAATAATTTATAATGCAAAAAAAATTTTCAACCTCCTGCCTTCACATATTCGTTCTTTGGTGGCACATAATAGATTCAGGATGGCTGTCAAGGAGCTACTGCTAGATAGAGCATATTATAATTTGAAAGAATTTTATGACAATGTATTTTAAGTATTTGATTTCGAATTGTAATTTTAATTTAGCTTTAAATATGTGTCTGTTTATATACAACTGTACATGTTATATACAAAAATTTTTTAGTATGCGATTAGGACTATTCATTGATCCTGGCGTTATTGTGACTTTTCACATATATGTATGTACATGTATGTATATATGTATGTATGTGTATATATGTATATGTGTGTTTATATTTATACACTCTGTACTCTTTTTGTATTTTAAATGTTTGTACTCTTTTATATTTTAAATGCTTATAACTATTTTATTATTACCTTCTAGCTTTGTCAATGAGAATTTAATTCTTTCGATATTAAAGCATATTTGATTTGATTGATTTGATTTGATTAATTCGGTTTCAGTATCGGTTTGATTATTATCTTTTGGCATTTTTTGACTATTCTAACCCAGAACGAGCTAGGTAATTCGAATGGAAAGGAATTGTAGAAATGGAACAGGCTCACTTTGAATTCTCCAAACGGAATGTTTGTCGCTATCGTCTTTTCTGCCAACTTGTCTGGACTCAGGTTTCGATTTCGGAAAAACGTCAAAACACTGTCAGAATACCTCTTGAATCGTAGAAACTCGTGGGATCTTAATCCGGCTCGAAGGACCAAATGTTCCGGCTAGAACATGTTTTCGGGGTGGATGTTACTCCTATTGAAATTCTTATCGTTGTTAAATTTTTATTTTTACTAAGAAAATTCGTTTGGTGCTTGGCAGGCGTTCTTGACGTTACGTTGACAGAGAGAGAGAGTCTTGACACACACGCTGGTTGCCGAGTAAAGCTATGATTCGTTTTTGTCGCAAACACCCCATATACCAATTGTGAATCAAATCGGACCATAATCAGAAAACTTGCCGCATCTTGATTTTATGAATTTCGTCGAAAAAAATCATAATCTCCGAGCCCGAAAACCCCCACATACCAATTTTTAATAGAATCGGACCATAATCACAAATTTCGTCCGCCACCTTAGATTTAAGAATTTTGACGAAAAATTCATAATATCCGATAATCACAAATTTCGTCTGCCATCTTGGAGCCACCATCTTAATTTTATTAATTTTGACGAAAAAAATCATAATCTCCTAGCCCGAAAACCCCCACATAGGTATCAATTTTAAATAGAATCGTCCATAATCACAAAATTCGTCCGCCATCTTGAACCTATAAATTTTGACGAAAAATTCATAATCTCCAACCCCAAAAACCCCTAAAAACCAATTTTAAATAGCATCGGACCATAATCATATATCTTGTCCGCCATCTTGAAGTTATGAATTTAAAAAATATTGATCTCCGAGCCGGAAAACCCCTACATATTAATTTTGAATCGAATCGGACCATAATCACAAAACTTGTTGGCCATCTTGAAGCCGCCGTTTTGTTTTCTTCTCTTTGACAACAAATTCAATGATCTCCGACACTGAAAACCCCACATGCCAATTTTGAGTCGAATCGGACCATAATCCCAAAACTCTCCACCATCTTAATTTTAAAAAAACATAATTCACGAACCCGAAAATCCCCACACACCAATTTTGAATCGAATCGGACCTTAATCACAAATCTCGTCCACCATATTGGAGCTGCCATTTTGAATTTTAGAATTTTGACAGAAAATTCATAATCTCCGACCCCGAAAGCCCTAACATACCAATTTTGGATTGAATCGGACCATAATCACAAAACTCGTCCGCCATCTTGGAGCTGCCATTTTGTTTTTTTGTCTAACAAAAATTTCGTAATGCATTGTCACCGGAATTATGAACACCTGCCAAATGTAAAGTTAATCGAACGACTAGAAGTGGGTGAATAAAAGCTTGTAAAAACAAATGACAGTCTATAAGCTCAGAATTTTATTCTTATTCGAATTAGGAATGTCATTCATCTGACAAATGTCTGCGAATTCTGACACTCTAGTCTTTTTACAGATGGAAATAAGTGGAAAAAATGTGCAAAATGGAAAAAATAATATATAAAGCACGGTACAGAACACTATTCTCTGCTCGCTTCCATATTTCCCTCGATGTAAGCATCTCGGGAAATAATACAGCTTATCTGAGAAAAATGTCCTCATTAACTTGTTTCAGAATTACCATTAACCTTGTGAATTTCAATCTGATACCTCAATAATTTCCAGAAATATAAGAACAGGCTTTTTTTTCCAAAACGTGCGATAGATGCTTTTTGGTCATATTTTCGTAGTAGTTCAACAAATTCCCATTGTAAATGATATTGTTGGATTTGTGATGATACTCCCTACATTGATATGAAACAGTGAATTGGTCCTATTGGAAATATATTTAATTTTCACCCGAACGGAAACCACACCATAAATTCATAATAGAACTGACAAAATGCGCCTTTGTAAAATGAAATTGAAGTGTATTTTTTCTAAATATATTCATTTGGCGAGTTATTGAGTTTGTTTCATATTTCATCTACTTCCAAGACCATCCCGGAACTTCACAAAAGTCTCGGAACTATCGATTAGGTAAAGATCATATATTTCCAGGACACGAGACTTCCAAGACCGTCTTGGAACCAACCGTTAGATATAAAAAAGTCTCGGAACTATCGAATTAATCGCTAAATTAGTAGTAATCGGAATTAACCTTTCGATATATATATAGATATATAGGTAGATTTATTTATACTGCAATACAAACAGGTTAAAAAAAATTAATTAATTCTGACGAAGTGAGTATTTTTCATTTGAATGTACGTAAACTTTCGAACAAACTGGACAAACTTTCTATGTTTCTAGACTGTAATAATAAATTTAGTGTTCTTTGTTTTTCCGAGCACTGGTTAAATGAGGATTGTCTACAATTCTGTAATATTCCTGGCTATAATTTGGCAACATATTTCAGTAGAGCCAACCATATACACGGTGGTGTAGCTATATTTGTAATGCGGATAACATTGAATTCAAACCTCTTCACTTAGGGATTATTGTATTGGCGTGACATAAGTGTGTGGCATTGAACTCAGCACTTCTAAAATTGCCGTTATCACAATATATAGATCAGCTTGTATAAATGACTGTACCATTTTTTTTCACAAATTAGAAGAACTTCTGATCTCTATCTCGAAAAAATTTGTAAAAATCATTCTACTGGGTGATTTCAATATCAATTTCCTGAGAACATCCACTGATCTCAGAAATTTGATCTGTCTAATAAACTCCTTTGGCCTACATTCAACTATTGCTGAGTTTACTAGGATTGTAAATGGCTCTAGCAGCTGTATTGACAATATTTTAACAAATTTAGATGAATCGTGCTATCAGACTGGCGTAATCGATCCCTGTCTTTCCGACCACTACGCCCAGATACTGAGTCTTAAAAATTCCGAGAGACAAAAAAGTGCCCCGTATTTCAGGAGGCAAATAACCAGCCAGGGAATACTCGCCTTCGAGCCTCAGTACATGCAGTTAACTGGAACACATTCTACTCGTCAAACTGCTCGAAAAACAAGGTGTATTTCCAATCTTAAACTTATACTGTCGTCTAGTATAGGAACATTTTCCTCTCGACAAAATATCTTCTTAATTTGCACTCAAATACCCTCTCAGGTGGTTCAATGGCGATCTGAGAAAATTAAGGGATACGTAGCGTGCGGTAAAGATAATTTGCGATGCAACAAATGATCCCGTTCATAAGCAAGCTTTCAAAATGATCAACAATAAATATCAAAAGGCCATTATCGAATCTAAAAAAAAATCATGCGATAATTTTATCAACCAATCTGATAATAAAATCAGAGATAGCTGGCGGCTGATCAATTTTGAAAAAAGTAAACCAGCATCTCATGTAAAATCCGACGCGATCTCTCCACAGCAATTCAACTCATACTTTACCACCATTGCCGAAACCATAATAAGTCAACTCCCACTCAATGCTAATACCCTTTCTCTAAAATCACTGGACAATAAACTCAAACCTACCTCACCGGGTCTTTTTTCTTGAACCCATCACTCCATCCGAAGTTTTTAATGCTATACATGAGCTGAAAAACTCCTATTGCCTTGATGTATACAATCTAAACAGCGAAATCATAAAAGAAACCTGTACATATTTGGTTGATCCACTGACGTCTATCTTTAATACTTGTATCAGCGAAGGATCTTTTCCTGATGAATTTAAAATCAGCAAAGTCATCCCTGTTATTAAAAAAGGTGACCAAAATCAAGCTGAAAACTATCGACCCATTTCTATCGTTCCCATTTTTGGTAAAATTTTCGAAATTATTCTCAAAAAACGGCTTGAACTTTATTTTGAGGAGAACAATCTTCTTAACTCGGACCAATACGGTTTCCGAAAATCATGCTCCACTGTTCAAGCGGTACACGAGTTGTGAGGGACATAGTCGACGATTTGAAAAGGGTCATCACAGCTCTGCAACACTGTGTGACTTGAGTAAGCGTTCGACTGTGTCTCTCATATTAATATGTCACATAAACTGGAAGAATATGGAGTTAGAGGTCTGGCACTCTCACTCTTTTCATCCTATCTGACGAACAGAAAACAGCTTGTTGATCTGGGCAATAACAGAACATCTGATCTACAGCCAATTGAATTTGGTGTTCCCAAGGATCCGTTCTGGGGCCTCTTCTGTTTATTGTCTATATCAATGATCTCTTCTATGAACTACAACCCTACAAATGTGTCATCTATGCCGATGACACATCTATTTATGCTCTGACAAGAACTGCCAGACTCTGCTTGCCTCCATGTCACATGCCGAAAAAACAAGCTGAATTGTGGTTTAACTCCAATCTACTGAAACTCAATAAAGGAAAAACCCAACAAATCATATTTTCAACTAATCATAACATCTCAGTGGGAAAAACCGTCAACTTATTGGGAATTACACTTGATGACAGTTTGAATTGGGCACCTCAGTAGAAGCACTGAGTCAGAAACTCTCAAAATATATTTTCTTACTCAGGCAATTGAGAAACTTTGTAGCTTGGAAACGCTTCTCTCGGCGTACTATGCATTTTTTCATTCCCATGCTAGCTATGGAACTCTGCTCTGGGGCAACTCCTCCAATGCTACAACATTTTTCACGCTCCAAAAACGCGCAATTAGAACAATTTCGAATGCAGGTTACCGAGATTCATGTAGGCCTCTCTTCATCAATTTGGGCATCATGCCATTAGCATCTATTTTCATATACCATACTCTCTTGGAAATACATAAACATAAAGACGGTTTTCCGACCAACTCCCATTTTCACGAAGTATAACACCCGTGGGACTAACCTATTGAGACCTTACCGGTTTAATTTACAGAAATCCTCAAAGAACTCACTTTGATGTCAACCTTTACAATATCTTACCGTTCACTACCAGGAATTTACCCTTGCCAATGTTCAAAAAACAAATCATGGAATATTTAATTAAAAAATGTTTTTATAGTACAGAGGAATATGTTGCCTTAACCTCAGTGCTTGAATTTCTATAACATTTCTAATATGTACCTATTATTAAGTCTGTATGTATGTACGTTTGTGTGTTTATATATCAGATCTATTTTACTCAATGTTGTACATTAACTGTTTATATATATATATTTTTCTTTTTTATTTCTAATGTTCTAAAGGATCTTTGCGCAGATCTGCTGTTTTTATTATCACTCTGTACTACTGACTTGCTACTAATGTATCCTTATATACCGTAGTTAATAAACATCTATCTATCTATCTATCTATTACCCAATGACATGTACACAGTGTAAAACTTAAATGTAAACGTAAACCTAGTACTAATTAGTAAGTGCAAATAGGCAACAAATAGTAAAGTAAATAGTAAAATAATCTAACAAACACAGAGTAGTACTAACTAATAAGTGCTGTTATGCAGCGAGTAATACATAAAAATCAATATATAAAATAAATAATAATAAAGTCATCTAACATCACAAAATATCACATTAGTATCTGGTGTTTTATTTCACTTGCTGTGCTCTTGAAAAAGTCAAACCTAGCCTGCTTTTCATTTATGTCGTTAATTTCCATTAGGCAGCAGTTCAATGGAGATTCTGATTGAGTATTTGTCATGAAAACACGATTTCGATTTCTGAGTCTGGTGTCTGGAATGTATATATTTATTGCAGGCAGCAGTTCAGGTGCATCGACGACGTGGTTAATAAATATTGAAGATAAATAGCGCGTCATTCATTCTTCGGCGATCTGCCAGGGTATTAATTTCAAAGAGTTCCAGCTGTGTTTTGTGTGCAATCATAAAGGCTGATGCTTTATATTTTCTATAATATATGCATCTTAAGAGTTTTTTTTGATTTTTTCCACCATTTCTGAGTGGAGTACTGTTTGGGGATTCCAAATTGTTGATGCAAACTCTAGTTTTGATCTGCCAAATGAATTGAACAGAAGGATGCCCACATCCCATTTGAATTCTTTGGAATTTCTGAGTACAAAGCTCAGTTTTCGATTTGCATCTCTAGTTATATAATCTATGTGACCGTTGAACTTGAAATTAATAGTGAATATTACTCCCAGATCTTTAATTTTCTCTAGCTTGTCTAATTTAGTTTCATTTATAGTATATTCACTTTGGATGATACATTTTTTGGGTGTGAATGGCATGCTTTTGCTTTTCCCCTCGTTGAGCCTTAAATCGTTTGCTTTACAAAATGAAGAGATAGCATCTAGGTCTGTCTGAAGATTCAAACAGTCGGTCATGTTGTTGATGACCTGATATAGTTTCAAGTCATCTGCATATAATAGGAATTTTGATGATTTTATATAATTACCTATATCGTTAATGAATATGACAAATAATAGTGGCCCCAAAATTGAGCCTTGAGGTACGCCTGAGGTAAGTCTAATTATTCTCGATTTTTTCCCATTAAATGAGACAAATTGATCTCGGTCTGTTAGGTATGAATTCATTAGCCCTACCAAAGATTCATTCATGGAATAATTTTTCATTTTAGAGATCAGTGTTCCGTGGTTTACTTTATCGAAAGCCTTCGCTAGGTCTGTGTATATCACATCTACTTGTTGCCCTTTGTCTAATGAGAGTGCTATATCTTTGCTGAATACCATAAGGTTTGTCGATGTTGATTTGCGCTTTACAAATCCATGTTGTTCTATACATATCACATTTTCAATATGCCCATAAACTCTTATTATACAGAACCCTTTCTAAAATTTTGGATGGTGATGGAAGTACTGTCACAGATCTATAATTTATTATCATGCTGTGATTACCAGACTTGTGAATTGGGATAATACGACCTATTTTGAATCGCTTTGGAAATATACCGCTTTGAACTACCGTATTAAAAATTATAGCCAGAGGCCCTTTCAGAATATCCATATAGCATTTGTAAAAGTAGGGTGGAATGCCATCTACGCCTGCAGATGCTTTTGGTTTTAATGACTTTATTGCACTGCATATTTCTTGTTCAGTGATAGTAGATATTATCAGTTCTTGAAGGTTTATATTATGATTGATTTAATTGCTTACTGGAGGGTTATTGTTGTAAACTGATTGAAAGAACTCCGCGAAAGCATTTGATATATCTTGATCATCCGTAATAGTTTCATTATTGTGTTTAAAGTTATTGGCTATTTTATTATCTTTCTTTTTTTTATTCATATAAGACCAGAATTCCTTAGAATTTGAGCTAATATTACTTTTGATTGTTCCTAAGTATTCCTGTTCGCATTGGATAATTAATGTTTTTACTTTTGTCCTCAATTCCCGGAATTTCGCCCTGTACTCATTTTGCCTCGGTGATGTACGTTTTGATTTTCTAAAGTATATTTGCTTGTCTCTAATCGCTATTTTGAGATCAGCATTGTACCAGATGGGATATTCGTTTTTATTATTTGACTTCACTTTCCTTTTCGGAAGGCATTCAGCAAAGATTAAACGCTATCTTTGCTGTATTAAAACTATCTATAAGTTCATCTGTGTCCTGGGATACTAGTACGTTTCCCCAGTCATATTGCCTTAGTTGGTGGTAGAGTTTATGAAAATCTCCTTTTTAGAAATTGTAAGTATATTCTTCTGTGTTGTCTCTGTTTCACTTGCTACGGTTTTCTGTAGGGTGAAATATATCTCTAATGGAGGATGATACTCGTCCATGAAATCAATGAGACCTAAATCAGCCTCTGTAACTTCGGCTTCAACCATGTTAGTCAGGACTAGATCAAGTGTGATATTGTTTGAGTTAGTAATATTATTTAGTGAGAAAAGATCATAATTACTCCTTAAATCGCTTACATATTTACCTTTACCAGTGCAGTTTTCAAAGTTGAATGACGCGCCATTCACTTCAGGTATATTAAAATCACCTAAAATATAGATAAAGTCAACAGTTCATGTCAGTTACTTCTTCCTGTTGTAGGAGAAACTCATTGTATGATTCCACTCTAGAGTTAGGTGGGATATACACACAGCATATTAAAATTATCATATCCCTAAACTTTATGGAAACGATTAGCCAATCGCAGTGTATACTGGAACTTTCAGCTATCATCACTGGTGAGAGCCTCTTCCTTGCTAGCACCATTACGCCTCCTCCCCTGGTAGCATTTATTTGGTTGTACTTCCTATCATTGCGGAATATTGAATATCTCGAGTCACCAATTTCATTGTCATAGAAAGAATCATTCATCCATGTTTCCGTTATTGCTATAGCATCACTGTTTTGGGAGGCAATATTGTGGTTGAATGACTTTAGTTTTGTGCGCAAACCTCGCATATTCTGATATAATATCTGAAAGTACTTATTGTCTATGTTGAGTACTTGGTCTTGGTCCAAAATCACTTTGGATGTGTCTGCGGCTGGATTGTGTTCTGATAGTTGTGGTTTCGCAGTTTTTGTTGGTGGACAAGATTTGTCATTGGCTGGTATTGGGGTAGTCATTTCCGGTGATTCCTTGAGTCTAAAAAAGAGCTCGGACGTCTATATATATATATATATATATATATATATATATATATACAGTGTGACCCATTTAAAATGGAACCACCCCTGTAGAATACGCATTTTTCAGTCAATCTCATTTTTTTTTATATTAAGCATCAAAAACTGTATCTTGACACAAATTTTCATAACTTTAGTTTCATTTCCAAGGCACTCTATGGTTTTTTTTCTTTGTCAAAAACGGCAAAAGTTTATTAGGCATGTTTTTTTCCAAATTTGACTACACCACTGGATTTGTAGTCGTTATAAATGAAAACAATCAAAATTTCATAAAAAAATATTGGTTAACAACGAAGTTACAACAACTTTAATTTTGGAAACAAAGTATTTGATTATAATTTTTATTTATATTGCAGACATATTTGAAATCTGGCAACACTGCCGATACAAAGTAGAGCACAAGTGAATTTGTACAGCGAAAATCCGAAGTCAATAGCTCATTCCGTTCAACATTTATAACTACTGAAAGTATGGTAATGTGAGCGATTAGTGGTGTACTAAATCACAGCCTACTATTGATTTAGTACAATACCTATGCCCAATGTATTAGTTCAGATTTCCTCAAATTATTGATACCTTCTCTAAAAGCTTGTTTCAGTTGAGTTTTGCAGAATAAAAAAGGAACATTTTTTTGTACTGCTTTCTGTTTTATTATTGAATAAATAATTTTGATACTTTAAAACTTGATTCGGTTCATTTCGTTTTTATCGGTTATTGAAAACTGCATAACTTGAAAATGAATTTTTAATTTTCTGTTATTTTCGAATACACTTATAACCTAAACTTGAATAAATGATTTTGAGGGAATATAATTCACAAATCCAGTGGCGTAGTTAGATTTTTATTACAAAATCGCTTCCACCAGAAATCACTCACATCACTCACTCACTTTCAGGAGTTATAACTGTAGAACGGAATGAGCTATTGACTTCGGATTTTCGCTGTACAAATTCACTGGTGTTCTACTTTGTATCGGCAGTGTTGCCAGATTTTAAATATGTCTATAATCTACATGAAAATTAATATCAAATAGTTTGTTTCCAAAATGTAAGTTGTTGTAACTTCGTTGTTAACCAATATTTTTTGATGAAATTTTCATGGTTTTCATTTATAACGACTACGAATCCAGTGGTGTAGCCTAATGAACTTTTGCCGTTTTTAACGAAAAAAAAAAAAACCATAGAGTGCCTTGGAAATGAAACTAATGTTATAAAAATTGTGTCAAGATACAATTTTTGATGCTTAATTTTCAAAATTTTTTTTTTTTTAGAATGACTGAAAAATGCGTATTTTACAGGGGTGGTTCCATTTTAAATGGATCACACTGTATATAAATATATATATATATATATATATATATATATATATTTATATATATATTTATATATATTTACTGACTGATGTAGCAAACTACAGACTAATCTCACTAATACTAGTCTTGGCAAAGTTCTAGAGAAGGTTATTCAAATGAGATTGAATATGTTTCTTGAAAAACACCAGTTATTATTGTCAGAATCACAACACGGCTTCAGAGAGAATATGTCAACCCAAGACCCAATAAAAAAACTAACCCAGCAAATTTATAAATGTTTGGATGAATCGAAATCATCTATTGCTGTTTTCATAGACCTTAGGAAAGCTTTCAACACCGTTGACCACTCTATCTTACTAAATCTTCTGGGAATAAGAGGTGTAGCGAAATTTTTTTTTCAAATGTTATCTTTACAATAGATAAAGGGTAAAAGTGGGAAACCATATAGATTAGATTATATTTGTACGGGGCTTTGCAGATCTATTGTGTATCTCCTCATGTTATGAGTTCCCCCTCTAGACCCGTCCTTGTTACTAGACTCCATAGGCCAGACCTTGAGTCCTCCATATATTGGGGGGGTTGTGGTTTTTCCTATACTCAGTAGTTATTTCAATATATGATCCCCATTCAATGTCAGTTACAATATTTTCATCCCTACACACAGGCAGAACATTCTGCCTCGTAAGATGTATTCTATTTGTTCACTGTTCATTTCTATATCTACATGTAGCTTTGTTATAAGTAATGTATGGGAAGTGTTGTTCATCCTTGCACTTCTCCACCGTACTGATGAGGGCCGAGAGCCCGAAACACGTGTCTACGGTTAGCACTTTTCTCTGAGGGCTATGTCCATTAAATTCCTTCCATTTTGTTTTTAACAGTCCCCTCGATATTACTCTCTTTCATATATATATATATTATATATATATATATATATATATATATATATATATATATATGAAAGAGAGTAATAGTGAGGACTGTTAAAACAAAGTAGAAGGAATTTAATGGACATAGCCTCAGAGAGAAGTGTTAACCGTAGACACCTTTCGGCCTCGGCCTCATCAGTAACAACTGAAGTAAACGACAAATCAACGGAGTCAACAACAGACGCCAACCGCTCATTTTGGTTTCGGTCAGCAGACCTGAATTCCACGGACAACCAGCGTCACCACGGAGGCAGCTAAGCTACCTGCGTGACATCGAAGTCAGGAATATAAATATGAAAGAGTAATAGTGAGGGGACTGTTAAAAACAAAGTAGAAGGAATTTAATGGACATAGCCCTCAGAGAGAAGTGTTAACCGTGGACACGTGTTTCGGGCTCTCGGCCCTCATCAGTACGGTGGAGAAGTGCAAAGATGAACAACACTTGGTAGAAAATGACAAATCAACGGAATTCAGGGTCTGCTGACCGAAACCACAAATGAGCGGTTGGCGTCTGTTTGTTGACTCCGTTGATTTGTCGTTTTCTACTAAGTGTTGTTCATCTTTGCACTTCTCCACCGTACTGATGAGGGCCGAGAGCCCGAAACACGTGTCTACGGTTAACACTTCTCTGAGGCTATGTCCATAAATTCCTTCTACTTTGTTTTAACAGTCCCCTCACTATTATCTCTTTCATATTTATATTCCTGACTCCGATGTCACGCAGGTAGCTATAGCTGCCTCCGTGGTGACGTTGTTGTTGCCCTGGAATTCAGGGTCTGCTGACCAAACCACAAATGAGCGGTTGGCGTCTGTTTGTTGACTCGTGATTTGTCGTTTTCTACCAAGTGTTGTTCATCTTTGCACTTCTCCACCGTACTGATGAGGGCCGAGCCCGAAACACGTGTCTACGGTTAACACTTCTCTCTGAGGGCTATGTCCATTATATATATATATATATATATATATATATATATGTATATATAAAAGAAGGGTAGTCTCTTGACTGGACTAGTTGAAAAAAAACTGAGTTTAGGAAACACAAAAAACCAATTACCATAAAATTGGTTTTTTGTGTTTCCTAAACTCAGTTTTTTTTCAACTAGTCCAGTCAAGAGACTACCCTTCTTTTATATAGGTATACATATATATATATATATAATGGACATAGCCCTCAGAGAGAAGTGTTAACCGTAGACACGTGTTTCGGTCTCTCGGCCCTCATCAGTACGGTGGTGATATATATATATATATACATCTTGCCTACAATACTGCGTCCTTTCAGGAAGCGTACGTTACTGCGTCCACCAGAAATACGCTATCTAGGTCAATTCTGATAGAGTATACTGGTTCTACACAAAAAAAACCTACTCAAAGCTGGTTTCAGATTATCAAAAACTTCAAAAATAAAAAAAAGTATTCTTATATAATATTGCGTCCTTTCACCATCATATCATTATCACGTCCAGTGAATAATTTGTTTTCATATTTAGTATGATACTGCGTCCAATTTGCATTATATCTTTCATACTCAGCACGATACGGCATCCAGCACTGTTGCCATGTTTTATTACACATTTTTATTTAACTCGCTTCGTTCATATGCTGTCATTCTTTCCGGTTCAAAATTTGTAATCCATTTTTGGAACACTTGCCGACATCCGATTGAGCTGAAATTCGGCAGGTGATCATAATTTTGGTGACAATGCATTATGAAATTTTCGTTGGAAAAAAAAAACAAAATGACGGTTCCAAGATGACGGACAAGTTTTGTGATTATGGTACGATTCGATTAAAATTGGTATTGGGGGTTTTAGGGAATTGAAATTTTGTAAAAAAAAAATCAAGATGGGGACAAGTTTTGTGATTATGGTCCGATTCGATTAAAAATTGGTATGTGAGGGTTTCCGGGGTCGGAGATTATGAATTTATTGTCAAATTCATGAATTCAAGATGGGGCCAAAATGGAAAAAGTTTTGTGATTATGGTCCGATTCTATTCAATATTTGTGTGTGGGGGTTTTCGGAGTCGAAGATTATGAATTTTTTGTCAAAATTCATAAATTGAAATGGCAGCTTATGGAATTACTGTTAAGAAAAAACAAAATGGCGCTTCAAGATGGCGACAAGATTCAGGTTTATGGTCCAATTCGATTCAAATTGGTATGTGGGAGTTTTCATGGTCGAAGATTAGGAATGTTTCTTCAAAATTCATAAAATCAAAATGGCGGCTCCAAGATGGCCGATAATCTCTGTGTTTATGGTCCGTTCTATTCAAAATTGGTCGGGCGAGTTTTGTGATTATGGCACGATTCGATTCAAAATTGGTATATCGGCACGACTCGATGTCGGCCCGATTCGATTCAAAATTGTTATGTCGGGGTATTTGGGGTCGGAGATTACGAATTGAGTCGAAGATTATTGATTTTTAGTTGAAATTCATAAATTGAAGATGGCAACTCCAAGATGGCAAATGAGTTAATCTCTAGATAGTCTCCTCATTGAAGGACTAGATAGCTCAGAACTTACAGGAAAAAAAGGCCTCATAATAACGATGCTTTAACAAAAATGCATAGGTTAGGGCGTACGTATTGAATTGAATCTATAAGTCACGGAATAACCTACGTCACACATCCAAAGCAATTATTTTTTACTCTTTAGTGCATTTGAATAAAAGCTTGCCTTCAAAATGGTTTTTTAATAATCATTTTATTTCTGTAATAAATTATGGAAAAATCCTCAAAATAATTCAATAAAAAAAATACTAAAATTATTTCTCAACGTAATCCTAAAGTTACTTTTATAGTATTAAACTCTGATATGTTCTTTCTCGAACGATATCTCGTCATCATTGATATATAATTAGTATAATAGCAAATAATCCTAATAATAATAAATTATGGTTATATAAATGAAATCATTTGATTAATCCTATTATTGTAATTAATCAGTTTTGTTTCCTAAATTGAGTATTTTCTGATGTCTCCAAATGATAAGCCCATCAGGTGATGTCTTCTTTCACTTCCACTATATATATATAACTACACATAAAAAAATATCATAATTGCTGGGGACCAGTCATGGATGATATGATAATAAAAGAAGGTGTTCCATTACAGCAACAAAAATATGACAGATACAACACGAATACACATCCCCGATCCCAACGACTATCAAATTTCCAGAGTTCTTTGGATTATTTGAAATTTACTACTTGAAAACTATTGAATATTGGAAAAATGAAGAAAATGATATAATTATCCAACGTTTCATAAAATTCACAGAGAACTGGGTTTTGGAATCGTTTATGTTGTCATTATATATTTGTTTTTTTTTGTGCTCTTTCAGGTAGATAACCACAACACAAATTTTCCTTATCTCATCACTTACCTGTTATGGTAATACTAATTGAGAGTAGCAAACTATAGTTAATATGACGTCCTTCTCTTCGGAAAATTAATCCCTTGCTCATCAAAATTTATCTATTCAATTTTCCATAAAATCAACTGAGGAAGAAGTGTGGGGGCTAGGCCCGCCATGTGTCTAGGCCGACAGGGGGTAATACTTGTGACGATCCCAGACATAGCTGGGTAAAGTCCATGTCCCCTCTCAGTTAACATGGTAGCATACCCAGTAGCTTTTGAAAGAAAGTAAGCGGCGGATATGGTTGATGCGAGAGAAATCTTGCTGATATTGGAATTCTCCTGTTGACAGGGGTATCCAGGGGAAAAGGACCTCCCCATAGGCTTGCCGTTGCAACGCCACATGGTGTTGGACTCTGGGGGGCAGTGTGATAGATACTTGACCAATGAAAAACATACCGTATTCGGTAGAGACGAAGAAGTCCTTTATCTATGGGCACTGATGATTGTATTCCTTGCTGACTTGGCGGGGAGCGGCGCATTTACTCGCTCGGGTACTGACATCCCAGAGCCAGTTGCCTCATCAGGCGGACATACCGTTGCTGAAACGATTCGGTAGCAGTATAACCTAGCGCGTTGATCCAGCGTATCCGGATTTCCATAGTGTGGTAAGGTACTCACCAGCTTGCTGTTGTTACCACTGTACATATTGTTGCTGTGGAAGTAGTGTATGCGTGACAATGAATACATACAAGATTTGGGAAAAAATACTGATTGAGCTCACAGAAATAGTACGCTATATATATATAAATAAATTAATAATTTCCGAAAGTTTCGTATGTGAATACATTTCAAAATAGTAGATCATAGGGGGGTTGATATGGCTCTTCAGCCCCTCCGTATCTCGACCTGTGAGGAATTTTGTACATTACCCTTCACCTATTCAGCACCCGGGATTCCGAGACTCCCTGCAGAGCGTATCAGTTTCCTGGGAGCTGAGTTCCTGGTGGATAAGGGCGTTAGTGAAACTCCTTCGAGGAACTCCGGCCTTTTTCAAAACAGCACTTGGCAGTCGCAAAGCAGGTGTTCTGCAGTTTCGGCAAAATTCTCGCAGTAACGGCACAGTTCACTGTCTGATCTTTCCAGTTTTTTGAGGTGATACCTCAGAGGACAATGTCCGGTGAGCAGTACCAGTTTCAAGTCTTGCTTGTCCAACTCGAGAAACTGTTTAGCTTTCTTTGACGATGAGCTCAAGAGCTTTTTTGCTTGTCTTTGCCCTGGAACCTTATTCCAGTGGGTTTCAATTTTGTCAGCTTCCCAGCGCCGAAACTCTTTCTTGATGTGGGCTTTGAAAATATCACAGAAGGGTTCTGGGCCAGAAAATTGGGTATTTACCCCTTCCAAAGCTAATCGCTTCCGAATTGCCTTTGATTTCTTTGCACCCACATCAGAGTAACCTGATTATTCGTAGCCAGTTGTCTTAGGGAGAGTTTGTAGTCCCAAGTCAGTCTAGACTCACAAGTGTGTGACTTTAGAGCTTTTAGTGCTGCTTTTTCAAAGAGTAGAACAGAAATAAATTCTCTGGAATCTTCAAAATACAACCAAATATCACGATTCCTGAATGAATAAAATTGTTTCAGATAGTCATCTGAAAAATAAGAAATAAAATCTCCATATAAGTCAGTTTCAGAATATATTCAAATTTTTGCAGAATATGTATTTTGTACAAATACCTTTATCTTCGCTCAGTCTTTGTTTTCTAATAATTGTGAGTATTTCACCTTCGATTCTTCACATTCATATTTCTTCGAGGAAAATATTTTATTTCTATATGTTTTCGAAAATATTCTGTTATATTTTTTTCTGATCTGCTGTCCATTCCACCAATGTCCTCTTCATTCCTCTTTCAATGTTTGTTTTTTAATTTTTGTTTTTCTAACCTCAGTCAAAGTATTGATCTCATTATCTTCTGAGTATTCTCCCATTCCTCCTCACAAAACTAACAGTGAGTAATATTATCTTTTTTGTTGATGGAACCTAATGAGGTAATCCAAAAAAAAATATTCTACAATGAAAAAAGGGGAATTTCTGTGGCATAGAGGACAAATTAGTAGATTAAAGAAAAAAAAAGCATCCTCAAGTGGGAGTCGAACCCACGACCTTATGATTTCCAGCCATACGCTCTACCATCTGAGCTATTCGAGGACATAGGAATCGACACACACTCGTGAACCCTCTTCTTCCATAATTCAATATTCATGTGAGGAATGAATCGAAAATCCAAACGTACTTATCACTGGCCGTCGAGATCCATTACCTGTCACTCAACTTCATCGACATTCGAAAATTTCAGTAGCAGATCTAAGCAGATGATATCTAACCACTGATAAGATTTAGCCAAATATATAAGGTGAAAGTGGAAATATTGTGTCCGAAATATATAATGAAAAAGGGGGAATTTTGTGGCATAGAGGACAAATTATTAATTTAAAGAAAAAAATGCATCCTCAAGTGGGAGTCGAACCCACGACCTTATGATTTCTAGCCATACGCTCTACCATCTGAGCTATTCGAGGACATAGGAATCGACACACACTCGTGAATCTTTCTCTTCCATAATTTAATATTCATGTGACAAGAGAATCGAAAATCAAACGTTCTTATCACTAGCCGTCGAGATCCATTACCTGTCACTCAACTTCATCGTCATTCGAAAATTTCAGTAGCATATCTAAGCAGATGATCTCTAACCACTAGTAAGATTAAGCCAAATATATAATGTGAAAGTGGAAATATTGTGTCCGAAATATATAATGAAAAAGCGGGAATTTTGTGGCATAGAGGACAACTTATTAAATTAAAGACAAAAAAACATCCTCAAGTGGGAGTCGAACTCACGACCTTATGATTTCTAGCCATACCCTCTACCCCCTCTCCCCCCGTAGGCCCTGTCGCCTTGATCACAAAGATGACCTTGACCCAGGCTATGATTCTAGTGCTGCTAAAGCGGGAGTGTCTACGCGTCCAACTCCGAGTTCAAACAAATCACGTAAACAAACAAGAAGTCTAGAAGTAGGACAACAGCAACAAAAAATTACGTCAAATCAAGTAAGTGCTGCTATCCTGGAAGCAAAGAATGCCACTACCATGATGAATCTTCAAAAAGTCGATCTTCTCGAAAGAGAACAAGGTGACAGTGAAGGATGGCACCAAGTCCAACAAAAAAGAAAACGCAGATACCTGGTAGGCCGAACTGAACAAGAATGCGAGGTGGAAACAGTTCCAAGACTAGTGTCTCTCCATGTAACTAGGCTGAAACCAAATATTAAACCTGACGAACTAAAAAGTTTTTTACAAACAAATCTTCCAAGTGCTGAATGTGAAGCTCATCCTTCTAAAAGACCCGACATATATGCATCTGCAAAAGTTACAATCAGTCGAGAGCTGTTAAAGAAGGCATGGAGACGAGAAGTTTGGCCAAATGGTGCATTGGTATCTTTTTTTGCCAGGAAGAAGATGCCAGGAATTGCACAGGATCCTCAAAATCAAATCCACATCTAATCCTAAACCCTGACTCAGAGAGTTACCAAAGGGATAAAACTCTAAGTGAATCTACATTTAATTGTGAGAGGAATAAGGCAAAAGTTATCAATAGTGGAACCCATAGCTGTGGTGTAATTCAAAATGCTGAGATTATTGAAAACCTAACAAACAACCCAAAGATGAATGGGAAGCTCAAGACTTCTCTCTCCTGCTACTACCAGAATATTGGAGGCATGAAGTCGAGTCTTCAGAACTTCAAGAATCTTGTGCTTCAGAGTAGTTACGATGTAATAATATTAACAGAAACCTGGTTATCTGATGATATAAGTTTAATAGAATCATCAATTCAAGGGTATTCTATCTTTCGATGCGACAGATCAACCTACGCTAGTGAGAAAAAGGGTGGTGGAGGTGTATTATTAGCAATTAAAATCAATTTGAACCCAAAACTAATCAAGACAAATGTGCGTTTAGAGCAGTGTTGTGTTGAGATAGTGCATGGTACCAGCAAAATCATCATTGGTGGAATCTACCTCCCACCAAACTCCACTGTAGATAAATACTCGCTCCATGCAGAAGAAGTTGAGAAACTGATGCAAAGCTAAATTAATCATAATTTGTTTATTGCTGGGGATTACAATCTACCTCAGGCAGTATGGTCCAATGGAAACCTTGGAGTTACTGTCCAATGTCCTATAAGTTCACCTGCTTTTACTTTATGTGAAACATTCAGTTTCCTAAATCTATATCAACACAATTATGTTCACAATAGTCGTAATATTCTACTAGATCTATTTTTTTCCAACCTGGAATCAGTTTCGGTGCTTCCAGCTATTGATCTGCTGCATCATAATAGCATACACCATACTTCCTGTCTTTGATATACCCACATGTCATCTGGACAACATATTGGAAACTGAAGAAGTAGTCTTCGACTTCAAGAAGGGTGAATATGAGTCTATTAATTACCACTTATCCATGATTGAATGGGATAATTACTTGGATATGAATGACATTAATACTGCCATTGCCCAACTATATGATATACTATTTGCCCTAATGCAGACCTACATACCTACAAAAATTCTCAAACCGAATCCCAAATTTCCTCGTTGGTATAGCTCTGAGCTAAAAAGCAGCATAATGCACAAGAAAATGGCCCATAAATCGTTTAAACAATCCAGAAATCATCAAGATTATATTAATTTCTCAAATCTAAGAAATAAGTGTAAAGTACTTACCAAGGGTGCTACCACACCTATTTAGCAAAAAAAAGAAGAGGACTTAGCATCTGATTGCAAGTCCTTTTGGCGTTCGCTAATGAAAATCAAGATGCCATTTTCCAAGAGAAATGTACTTGCATAAGTATGAGTGGCTTTGAAACAGCTAATTTATTTGCTGAAAATCTATCTTCTGTATATGTTAAATCAGATAATCTTATTTCAGATCTAAGGTATCACAGTACGGTTAATGTCAATAAGTGTAAAGTATCAGTGAGCGAAGTGTTTAATAAAATCTTAAGTCTGAAAGATAGTGAATGCTGTGGTCCTGATGGTATCCCTCCATATTTTTTAAAGAGGTGCATCTACTCTGTGAGTATTCCGATGCATAGGATTTTCAATATGTCTCTTGACCAAGGTATTTTCCTGATTTTTGGAAATATAGCTTTATAAGACCAATCTTCAAGAAGGGTAGTGTTGAGGATATCTCTAACTATAGAGGTATTTGTTTGCAGTCCTGCTTGCCTAAAATGCTGGACTCGCTTTGTTACAGATTATCTATCTTGGGAGTGTAAAAGTTTGGTCATTGATCAGCAGCATGGATTTAGTAAGGGAAGATCCACTGTTACCAGCTTATTATCTTTTCAAAATACAATCTTGAATGCTTTCGAGAAGGGGTGTCAAGTTCACTCTATCTACACAGACTTATCGAAAGCATTTGATAGAGTAAATCATGAACTACTGATTACAAAGTTGAATGCATATGGTATCAATGGCAACCTATTGAACTGGCTCCAAAGCTTTTAACAGGCAGGTACCAGTGGGTTAAAATTGGCAATTATACTTCAGATATCATAGAAGTTAAATCTGGGGTTCCTCAAGGTAGTCACTGTGGCCACTACTATTTAACTTATTTGTCAATGACATTGCCCTCAGTTTAGTGAACTCTCAATTTCTACTTTTCAGCAGATGATCTGAAAATTTTAAAGTTATTGAAAATGATATCAATTGCCTTGAACTACAGAGTGATATCAATAACCTCGTCATTGGTGCAACTCCAACGGAATGGATCTGAACCTTAATAAATGCTTCTTCATAAACTTCAACAGAAGTCGGACATCCATAGATTATTCATACTCCATCAACTCTTTAGACCTCGAAAGAGTAACTCAAATAAATGACCTAGGGGTATTATTGGATGATAAACTATTTTTTTCACAACACATAATAATGATCTCCCTGAAAGTACGTAAGATGCTAGGTTACATTAAAAGAGTATCCAGAGACCTCTCAATCATCTCCTTTAGGGTTCTTTACTGCGCTTTTGTCCGTTCAAACATGGAATACTGGCGTCTGTAGTATGGAACCCTTACTATCAGACTTATATCAACATGTTGGAAACTGTTCAACATACATTTTTAATATCTTCTGCATACAAACTAGGAATTCAGGGGAACAACTATGACTATGATTACGCAGACATATGTTGTTTATTAAAAATAACTACTCTAGAGAACAGGAGAATAGAAACCGACTTATGTTTTCTGTTCAAGTTGCTGGCAGGTGATGTTTGTTCTCCAGATCTCCTATCTCATATTGAGTTTAAAACTAATAATTCTGGCACTAGATCTAAAGATACCTTTCATATCAAACATCACTACAGTAACTACGGACTCCACAGCCCTCTAACAAGAATGGTAAGGAATGCAATGAAGTAGATTTGAACTACTTCGCATACCACTTTCTACTTTCAGACGTGACCTAAAACAAACACTTGGCTCAATAATACTAGATGAATGTATGGAACTTACTTGCTTATCATAAAAGATTATAACTGTCTGCTGAGTAGTGGATGTATATTTTTCGTTCTTTTATACGTGATGACCACAATTTTAAATTAGGGCATTAATGTTCTGCAAAGTGAAAGTTTTTGTGGATATATATAATAACCCAAAATTCTTAAACTTTTTTGTCTATTTTTTTGTATATTGTATTGTGTTGTATGGTATTTTGTATTGTATTTTGTATAGTAGGTGTAAGGTATATGTAATTGTACTGGGTGTAATGGTTATTACCGTAAATAAATAAATAAATAAATACCATCTGAGCTATTCGAGGACATAGGAATCGACATACACTCATGAACCTTATCTTCCATAATTTAATATTCATGTGAGAAATGAATCGAAAATCAAACTGGCCGTCGAGATCCATTACCTGTCACTCAACTTCATCGTTATTCAAAAATTTCAATAGCTGACCTAAGCTGATCTAAGCAGATGATCTCTAACCATATAAGGTGAAAGTGGAAATATTGTGTCAGAAATTTATAATGAAAAGGGGGGAATTTTGTGGCATAGAGGACAAAGTATCAAATTAAAGAAAAAAAAGCAACCTATGTCCTCGAATAGCTCAGATGGTAGAGCGTATGGCTAGAAATAATAAGGTCGTGGGTTCGACTACCACATGAGGATCCTTTTTCTTCTTTATTTGATAATTTGTCCTCTATGCCACAAAATTCCCCCCCTCTTCATTATATATTTCAGACACAATATTTCCACTTTCATATTCGTCAATATTCAGTTATATTGCCGTAAGTAGATATATTCTCATTCGGATTGTTATCTCTGGAGTGGAAGGATGACTATCAATTTCGTCATTCAGTCTTCCAGTGCTTCTGGGTGTGAAAGTAGGGTTTCGTTTTGATCCCTCGATATTGGATTCTCGTGGGTAGAAGGTAGTTTCTCATTGTGTTTGCTAGGGCTGGACGAAATATTCAGGAACTCATTGGTCGTGATTTGGAATAATTTGGGAGCAAAGATCGAAAACAATTGTTTTTTTTACCTGAAAATGAATGATGACGAAATAATAGAAGGAAAAATGTGCTTTTTCTGAGATGAGTAGGATCCAAATGAATGCGAATGATACGGGATAAATTAAAATATGAACTCGATAACTTGTCTATCGTATTGGGCTAAATGTTGGATCCGCATCGGAGTCGCCCACAGGAGAATAATGCTATCCCAAAACAACCGTATGTGGCGTGAAAAGAAAGAGCGTATGTCCTGTTCACTTTTGGAGCATGCCCGGCCTTGAATATAAACACTTTGGAAAAGTCTGCAGTCTACATAAAAAGTTAGAGTTACCACCTCACAATGCTGCAATCAGTCAACCAAACTATCGAAAAGCAATTTGTGAATTTTCACACATATGTGAAAGTTCTGAATAACTCAATTTCTTGAAAATTAATAAAAACACTTGCAATTCTCAAAAACTCATAAAAGTTATTTCTGCGAACGAATGGGGGAAATTGATGTAATTTACTATTGCATTCATATATGATATGTTTTCCTCCTCATAAATCTTGAATTTCTGTAGAAACATATGAAAGTCCGGTAAAAAAAACAAAGAAGTTTACTTACTCACAAAATAAAAGTGCACCAGAACTTCGAACGTGTTTGCACATGAAGACACTGACCAAAATGTATTTTTGAACATAGTTGCCAGATTGAGGACGCATCATCATGCTACAGGTGAAAGGAATATATTCAATGTATATTAGCATTCACGATTTAAAGCGCCCCCCAAACAGAAATTGTCTGAACTAAATGTATACTGGAACTTTCAAAGACCGTATAATAGTACGTCCTTCATTATGTTTTTCTGGTGTACATAACTCTCGCATTTGGTAATTAATGTTTTCTGTTCTCATATGCCATGGGAGCTCTGGAAGCGGAGTACAATTTGCGAATATATAATTCGATGGTTCGTTCAAAATAATGGAATTATTGTTGGAAAACAATACTGCGTCCGGTATACGGACGTGGTATCATGCAGGACGCGGTAGTGTATGGTCGGAAACCCACGTACGGACGTAATATTGTACGCGGGATAAATATATATATATATATATATATATATATATATATAGGTTTGTGAGTTTTTCATGTCTTTGAAACTATAACTTTTTATTTCAGACCAAGAATTGGAGTGTTGTTTCAAGCCAAATTAAAATCAGCAAGGGTCCCATTGAACTTGTTTGTGGAGAGAAGAATACCAGGGGAAACTTTTGTTAATGATCTGTTTGATATTTCTCCTCAGAACGCCAGAAATGTACATTTTAAAGAGTAAGTTCATTTCTTCGTAATACCCGAATTCTGAATTATTTTCTTCTAGATCTGATCCCAAATCAACCAAAGATGGTGCTATAGTAATTCCCAATTCTAAAGACCTGATTGGTCTGAGAGAAATTGAATATGCTTTAAAAAACATGCCAGGAGTAGAACAACGCTTGATTCCAAAGGGATGGATAGAAAATCACTACAAATGGATAATATGGAAACTTGCTAGTTATGAAAGAATGTTTCCCATGCATTTTCCTGGATCTTTGAGCATTGAACATGTCATTCAGCAGCTAAAATACAGGTGAGTTTGAATTATTCAGTTTTCATACAAATAATACCAAATGAGGATTGTAGTGAATACTGAAAGTCTGATGGTGTTCTTCTACTGTCAAAGTATTCCAGAATGATTTTTTTCTTTGTCAAAATTCAACATTGTGTTTGAATTTCGTGTCCCTCATGGATTGGGTAGTATTTAATGGTTGAGTTAATGGGTATGTTGCTTCATTGATGTTTGACTTGTCCAAAGCATTTGACAGTATAAATTTGCAATTTATTCTCGAAAAATTATACTCTATCGGGATTAGAGGAGTCATGTTGGATTGGATACATTGCTATTTAACTAACAGAAAATTATTGGTGAAAATCGAAAATGAATTATCAGAAAGCCATGAAGTCCCCCTGGGTGTTCCCCAAGGATCAGTTTTGGGACCACTTATTTTCTTAATTTTTGCTAATGATCTACCGAGAAATATCAGCATAGGACAAATTACCATGTTTGCGGATGATACAACCATAACTGTATCAGCAGTTACCCCAGAGGAGCTACAAAAACACATTAGAGTTACCTATAATGAGATGGCGGCTTGGTGTTCACGCAATAGACTAATATTGAATAAAGGTAAAACAGAATGTATAAATTTTTATCTGCGTCGAGATTCCCTCACTATTCCAATTGCCTGAGGATCTGTCTTTTACTAAAGATGTAAAATTGTTAGGAACCTATCTTGACTCTCAGCTTCTTTTTAGTACTCAAGTGAATCATGTCTGTACTGAAACTCAATAAAGCATATTAGCCATACTACAAATGAAACCATATTTGGATGAAAAAGGTTTAATGGACTTGTACTATGCTTTTGCATATAGCCATATATCATACAATATTATAGCATGGGGTTCATCAAGTAATTGGGAAAGAGTATTCATTGCTCAAAAGCGTCTAATCAGACTTATTTTTCAACTGAGTTATAGGGAAAGCTGCAGAAATACATTTAAAAAAAAACAAATTCTTACCTTTTCAGGAATATTTATTTTGAAATGCCTCACTTTTATTAAGAGCGATATTAATAATGTTTCCCAAAAACAGCATGAATATCAAACACGCCACATTAACTTGGACATACCTAGACATAAAACTGCAATGTACCAGAAATCGCCCCACTTCATCGCTATAAAAATATTTAATGCACTTCCCAGCGAACTGAAAAGCATTAATTCATACGAAAAATTCAAAAGACAATGCAAGGATTTTTTAGTATCTGAAACTTTCTACACAGTGAATGAGTTTTTGAGCAGGAATAGATCCTAATTAATTATTTTTTCTTTTATTCTGATACTCAATGAGCTTTTAACTATATTGATATGTGTTGTATTGTATTTTATCTATTTTTTAAACATGCTTTTATTGTAAAATATCTTTTTATCTTTTTATGATACTTTATAGTTGACTTGTCCAACACCATGTAATTATGGTATTTTATGGATTAATAAAGTTCTATTCTATTCTATTCTATAGGAGCCCACTATACCCAACCATTGAATTTATAGTTATTTAATCATCTAGTGTATTAATGGTGGCGATTAATCAAAATAAAATTACGGTTTAGATAATACATATATGGGAGGGTATATTATAAAGGTATATTAAAATAATAATCACAACCGAGCTTCATTGTAGTATTCCTCGAGATTGTAATGAGCTTTAGTTACAAGGGCTTCTTTAACAAGGTATCTGAACTTTTTATAATTTCTTTCCTTTCTAATTTCGTAGGGTATATGGTTGTATAGCTTTTTACTTTCATAAATTAAAGAATACTTTGTCAGACTTGATTTTGGAATGGGGAGCGGTACTTTATATTCAGCTGCTTGTCGGGTTGAGTAATTTGCTTGTATCGGTGTTTTTAATGTAATGTATTTTTTGTGAATCGGACAAACAGTTTCCAAATTGAAAATACAAGTAAGGGGCCGTTCAAGTATTACGTAAACGGAATTTTTTTCTTTTTTAACCCCCTGTCAGCGAAAGTAACAAAGCCCCACTCTCTTAAGCTTAGGTAAGCATTGGTAAATAAGCAAAGCAAAGACCCCCCCCCCTCTTTGGTGCTTACGTAATATTTGAACGGCCCCTAACTGTGATAATTTTTTCTCTCACGAATAGTGGTTTACATGACTCACGTAAACCCACCTTACATAGAAGTCTAATTGCTCGCTTTTGTAAAACAAAAACTGAGTGAAAGAGTTGTTGACTGCAATATCCCCAGAATGCAACACCATATCTCAAGTGAGACTCTATCAGCGAATGATAAACCATTTTTGATGTAGATGAGCTTAGTTCATTCGATATAATTCGGAGTGCATAGCATCCTGATGCAAATTTTTTTGTTAATACTGAAATGTGATGGTCAAATTTTAGTTTATTATCAATATAGATTCCTAGGAATTTCGTTTGGTTTTTATTTTCAAGGATATCTCAGTTCAATTGTAAATTTTCAATTTCAGAAGCGAAGGTGAGTAAATTTGTTTTTTTGATATTGAAGCACAAGAAGTTTGCGTCACACCATTGTTTCACAACTTCCAGATCCTTGGTAATAGTTTCTTTCATATCTAAGGAGTTTTTTCCATGCCAAAGAAGCGTGGTGTCATCAGCAAAGATTGTAAAATTTCCTTTAATCGAGAGAGTAACTAAGTCATTTAAGTATATCAAAAAAAGGATTGGGCCCAGGACTGATCCTTGTGGCACACCCCATATGATATTTTTGGTGAAAGACAGTTTTCCATTTGAACTTACTAATTGTTTTCTATCGCTCAAGTAAGACCTAAACCAGTCATTACTCACTCCTTTAAAACCATAGCAGTGCAACTTTTGCAGGAGAAGTTCATGATTTACACAATCAAAGACCTTGGAGAAGTCGCAGAACACTGCGGCTACGGCTTTCCCATTATTGAGATGAGTGTAAACATGTTCAAGGAAGGCAAAGATGGCAACATTTGTGCCTTTTGCCTTCTGAAAGCCGAATTGTGAGTTGGTTAATATATCATAGCTATGGAGAAAAGTTAATGATCTTTTTTTTACCAGTTTTTCTATAATTTTAGAGATTGTTGAGAGAATAGAAATTGGTCTAAAGTTACTCGGATCTTCTGAGTTACCACCTTTGAAAAGAGGGATTACGAGAGCTGTTTTTAGGCACTGCGGAAATTTTCCATGGGCAAAGGATTTATTTATGGCCATGACTAGTGCATTTAAAGCGGAAGATTATTCAAAATTCTTACAGAAATTTCGTCTATGCCTGATGAATTTTTGTTTTTTAATTCTATCAAGGTTTCTTCAACTCCAATAAATTTGTATCTTCAATATGAAATACGTTGTGAAGATTTAAATTTTGTAAGTAATCCATTGGATTTGACGTAGGTACGATGGTTGATGTTAATTTTTGAGCAATTGAGCAGTAAAAATCATTGAGGGTTTCGGGATTTATACTGTGTTGTTCTGGAAGGGAGTTTGATTTACCTCTCAGACTATTTACTATGGCCCAGTTTTCTTTGATTTTATTATCAGCTTTGTTTATTCTATTCTTGTAATGAATTTCTTTTGCCCGTTTAATTATGCGTCTGTAAATATGGCGGTACTTGTTGAAGTAAGGTATTAAAAATTTATCGGAAAAATATTTCCGTATTAAGTGCAGTGATCTCAAGTTGTTTGCAGATATTTTTATGCCTTGAGTGATCCATGGTTTTCTATTTTTTAATTTTATTTTCCGTTTGGGAAAGCATTCCTAAAAAACACTGGTTACTAATTCTTGAAAGGCACCTATAGAATCTACAATCGACATAATATCTCCCCATGCTATTTGATCCCATTTATGTTTGAAATTATCAAAGTATTTTGAGCTGTAAATTCTACCAAATTTGAAGTTATTTTTTGAAATTATACAATGAATAGGAAATGTTAGAATGATAGCTTCATGATCCGAGAGACCGGCCGGAGACACTTCGCAAGTCAGTTTGTTTTCATACAGGTTTGTGCAGATATAATCTATGGTGGTGGATGAATGTTGTGAGACTCGAGTTGGTCCACGAACTAACATTTTTAAGTTGTAAGATAAAAACAGGGTGTTGAGGGTCTGTGTGGAGGTAGACGTCTTGTCATCGTAGTTTATGTTGAAATCTCCAGCTATAATAAGCTAAGAATTTACTGGGAGGCTTGACAAAAGAACTTCCAATCTATTTAAGAAAGCTGTGACGTTATCAAATCAAATCAAAATTACTTTAATGTCTGAAGAATGAAAATTCCTATTGACAAAGTGAAAAAAACAGTAAAAAAGAAAAAAGAGAACATCAATAGCAATTGAATATATGCTTATTTTTTATACATACCTCGTTACATATTCAAAAATATATTGAATTTACCTTGTCATTATAACACAAAATTTGTAGAGCAGGTTACTACACGTCGAATTATTCATATAAGTAGAAGTCTATATATACAAAAACATACATTACATAAAATGAATTTCAAACAATATTAATGTTAGTCACTAGACGTCAGTTTATAAAAAATTGGAGGTATTATTTATAGTATAAAGTTATACATAACAAAGAAGGGTATATACAGAAATTATAATTCTGATCTTTACAATGAATTAAATTATGATAAAAAATAAAATGGTATAAAATAGAATCAACAGAATAGCACATACAAGGTGAATACCCATACGTATCAGTCGATTTAAAAAGCATAACAAACAAAAAGAAACTAAAATAAAATCTAAAATTTTACAGAATAAAATTCGTCCAACGAGTAGAATGCTCTGTCGAGTAAAACATTTCTCACAGAACTTTTGTTTTTTTTTTATCCCTAATCGTTTTAATTTCGTTAGGTAAATGATAGAACATTTTTATGCCATTATATATAATGGAGTTTTTTATTTGTGCAGATCTTGGAATTAGTAAGGTTATATTTAGGGTTTGTCTTGTGATATATTGTGCGGTGCCATACACTCGATCCCTAAACTTACTGTGAATTAGGCAAATTGTTTCTAGTATATAGATACAAGGTAAGGTCAAGATTCGTTGTTCTATGAACAAGGGCTTACAAGAATCACTGAATTTAGCTCTGCACAAGTATCTAATTGCCCTTTTCTGCAATACGAAAATAGATTCGAATAAAAATCCACTACAAGACCCCCAAAAGCAGATTCCATATCTCAGATGAGAATCAATTACCGCATGGTATACCTTTCTGGCCATATCCCTACCAAGTTCCCACGAGGTCGTTCTCACTGCAAAACATCCAGAGGCTATTTTTTTGCCCAGCTTTTTTATATGGTCCTCAAACTTTAACTTTTCGTCAATGTACAAGCCAAGAAACTTCGTTGTTCTTGTACTGGCTAATAACTTCATTACCCAGATACAGTTCAGTTACACGTAGGTGTTCTGTAAATGCATATCAAATAAAATATTATTTTTTGTGTCATGGATTATTGAGAATTCAAATTCTTTTTCAACTAAGAGGTATTCATATTTTTTAAAGTCAGCTCATTTATTGAGTTTACTAGAATCATGGTTCCCCCATGTAGTGATTGAGTCCTACAATACTTGGAAGCTATTACATAATTTGGACAATTTAAGGGTTCATCAGATCTTAGCCAGTGTTCTGTTAGAAAGACAAAGTTTGGAAAGTTATGTTGTTCAAGAAAAATATAAAGTTCATCTACCTTATTACGTACTGATTGAATGTTCAACAATAACAATGAAGCTCTTTTGTCAGCGATGCAATTATCAGTTATAGCAGGATTTTTGGATCTGTTGAGCCCACTGGTGTTGAGGTTGTTAGTGTTACAGCCTGCCCTAAAAAAGTGGAAGGCACTCTTTGTGCTCCCGAACGTTTTTTGGCATTGTCTGGTTGTCCCGAATCACATCTGCTCTTTTCTGTTTTCCTCTTCTGTGGTTTAATTCATGAATTCTCTTAAGTATTTCACTACTCAAAAGGCGAGCTACAACTGGTTTCAGACCAACTCCATTTCTTGAATAGTTAGAGCGCCTTATTAGATTGTTGCATTCCAAAAAAATTATATTGTCTGAATTCAATAGTGGAGTTTTTTGTGTAAATTCATGTTCTCTTCATATATCATTTGATTTATATTGATGTCATATCTGTATGGTTTTGAGATAATTAGAATTTGTGTTTGTTGTGTTTTTGCCGTAAAGGTATCTATTATACTTGCATTTGTTTTATTAAGCCATAGTATAACACTATCGTTTCTGGAGAAATCTTTTGAGTTCATGAGGGCAGTATGAATTAGCTCTTCATCGCTTGATCCCGGTTTCCTGATTGACTGGACAAAATATTCACTCGTTTGTGCAAGGTGATTATTCATTCCTCTTCCATGATATCCTGACACGAATAAAATCCTATTTTTTGGAGTGCCAGATTGTAAGGGAACTTCATAATCTATGTTTCCTTCCCTATCATTTTTTTGTTTTTCAACTGGGCTATAATTAGTATTAGGTTGTTTTGGGGTATTTTCTTTTTTTTTAAATTGATTCTTGTTATAATGGACTTGCCTTAAGCTCGCATAATCATATTCCAATTTTTTCAGTTTTACTAAATAGCTTTCTTTTTCCTGGGTTATGGTTTCGAATGATGTCATCATGTTCTTATTTATAGTGTTGAGGTCTGTTATATCAGTTTGGTATCTGTTCAGGTCGACTCTTATCTCTTCTAATTCTTCCTGTAAGGCAGTATTTTTTTGGATGAGATTTGTGATATCCTTTTTTTGTTCTGTGATGATTCCCTTTTGTTCGTTAAGATTACTAATGTAATTTTGTTCAGCGCCAACAACTTCATCTTCAAAGTCCATTGATGTTCTCCTAAGTTTCTGAATAAATTCATCTCTTTCTCTGTTGTCTTTTTTTAATTTCGCTATTTCTTCCAATAATTCATGGGTCCGGTCATCTCTTTGTCTGATTGTTGATTCCAACTGATCTTCCTTTTCTCTTACTGTTATTATTAGCAATTCTAGTTTTTCTCCCGCTTTTCTTAGATCATCTTCTTCACTATTTTTCTTTGTTGAGCATTCCTTTGAACAGATTATTTTGTGGCCTTCTACTATCTGCATGTATTTTTTTCTCTCCATGCAACTCTGGTGAAAAATGCCTAGACATTGAATACAACATACATTCGTACATTCTTTCTTTTTGCAGCATTTGAAAGGTCCATCCATTACCCTTTGGGTTTGTACAAATATGAAAGAATCTGTCCTAGAGGTCCCACTCTCTGGCCTGTGAGATGTTTGCCTAATTCTCCTGGAGTACAATAAATAATTTATTTATGTATCTCCTTTATTGGTTTGTTTGCATTTTTTACTGTATGCAGGTTTTGAAAAGGCTTATCTGTTGTTGCCGTTTTTTGTTGGATTCTCGTTCGGAGATGTGACGAAAATGCACTATTTTGCTACAAATCTAACTATTGCAGACTGATTTTTTAGAACTGATACACTGATCTAGTAGGGTTCAATCTAAGGAGAACACTGAGCACAATTATAATTTTCTCTCTCAGACAGTCCCACTGCTATTTGGTATTATTGCTGCCAGCTATGCATCACACTGCCTTGTATCAGAAGAATTTTGAATACATAGGATGCAAATGTTTCAATCACCTTCCTGACTCAATAAAAAATGTGATAAATGTGCATATATTTAAAAAAAATGTTAGAAAATTTATAATTGAGAAGAATAGCTACACATTAGAGGAGTTTTTCAATTAGGTTAGTGATTTTCAATTATGTATTATGTTCAATTATGTTCTTGTCTGTTTTCCTTTTTAATGTGTGTCTTATGCTAACTTTGAATGATTTTACTATTACTGACTTTGTATTTTACTTGGACGTATTTACCAATTATTATATTCATACAATTTATTGTCCTTATGTAATTTAATTGGAAATAAAGATTTATTATTATTATTATTCAGGAGCACACACACACACCTGTTCTTAAACATATATCGACTCAAAAAATGAGTTGATTGATTACAAAAAAATTCCGTCGACCTCTTTCCTGGGGTCAACGTGAAATTTTCGATATCAATTTCCTTCAACTAGGAGAAAACTTACAATATTTGAATTTTAAAATACATAAATTTGACAGCGCGAAAGTATTTGTGTATGTTTAGTTGCCTATACCACAATTATACATTAATGGACCAAATCGACCATTTACAGTTATTAATGGTCGATTTCGGTGTTTGTTTGGTTGCATATATCTCAATTATGCATCAAAAGATAAATTGAAGGTTAATAGGGGTCATTAACGATCGATTTAATGTAGATTAAACAGACTCGTTAATACGAGATCGCCGGAAAAATTAATATAATCCTTCAATTGTACTAAATATTACAGAATATTGTTACGAACATGTATTGTTTGTGACTTTTTACTGTGGGCAAGATTTGTTTTGAACAAAGTGCTGCCTTCAACTTGCAGCTTTATCACAGTGGTAATAAGTAGAAAGTGTCTTTCTTCTGCCAAGACTGTGTGGCCCTAGAAATCCACTGGAATAAGGAGCATTTCTGAAGATTCACTCTGAAGTTCTTCACCTTTACGCAGGTTGGCGAGATGTTATTCGAAATTTCTTCCCATAACCATGACATCCAGATACACCAGGCAAGTTTTCCAAGTGAGTCCACGCAATATTAGCTCTCCAAGGTTCGCAGGGAATTACAGAGGCCAAAAGGCATAACAATAAACTGATACAGCTCCCTAGCAGTAGTAAACAGTCTTTTTCTCACCATCTTCATGTATGCTCACTTGCCAGTATCCGCTCTTCAAGTGCTGCACTGAAAATAATTGGTAACCTGCTGAAGTAGTCTGTGTGTGGTCAATTCGGGGTAATGGGTAGCTATCCTTCTTTGAGACGTTAAACTTTCTTCTTCTCGTGAAGGGTGGCATTGTGGTTTTCGTTGAATTGATTTTGAACCTCACTGGGTTTGTTTGTTTATAAAATCACAGAGGATCGAATTTGCCTTTGGCCATGATTACAATGTCGTTGGTGTATCCGAAACATGCTTGGTTTCGTCAAAAGATGTTCTCAAGATTTCAACACAATCTCTCCCATCAAATTACTGTACTGCGCTTTAGTTCAACCTCATCTTGAATATGCTGCTTGTGTATGGACTCCTCAGTATAACATTCACATACAAAAACTAGAAAATATCCAACATGCCTTCTTGAGATACATTGCCTTCAAAAAGAGGTATATTGATTATAGCTATAACAACTTCGAAAGGGAGTTAAAAATTGAAAGCTTCTGCTCTCGGTGCAAGGAAAGAGATTTGAAAATGCTATATAATCTTGTAAATTCTATACACTCAAGCCCACAGCTTACAAATAAAATTTGCTTACATGCCTTAATACACATCCCTCTGTACAGAACCGACTTAGCGGGAATCTCTTTTATCACTAGGGCAATTAAATTGGTAATAGCTATTCGGACATCCTGAACTTTTTTGTGGACCCCACACCATTCAATTACTCTTTAAAAACTGTCATATTTGATTAGCTTATTTTATATTGCAATTTTAAAACTGTAATTCATATCTTCTTGATTTTCATGTGTAATTTTTACTTAAACCTTAGATGTTCTTTGCTATATTTACTTATACTTATATGTAATGTTAAAGTTCTTTGTAAATGTGTAAACGTTTAATTTAATAAGCTTTCGCCCGTGAATAAATAAATGTAATGCCTTGTTCAATCAACCGATCGAGTAGTTCGTCCCCCACTAGGCTTCCCATTAAAGGTTACATTAGTCCTACATACTACAGGACCTTTTTCTTTGCCTTTGTTCCAGAAGTTTTCTGCTTTGCATTCCTCATTTCTTTGATGCATTCTGCCAGCCTTTCGATGTAGCTCTACTAGTCGTCGTCTTGCTTGGCTTTATGAAAAAGTTGTCTTAATTCGGATCTTCCTTTTTGCAGGTGATCTAGAAACAAGGGTGGGTGTGCACCCACTTTTAGTATGTTTGGTTTGCTTAAACAATGAATTCTAGAAGTTAATCGCCTCTTTAATCAGTGTCTGTACTGCCCCAGATGGTGTTGTGGGTGATGGCGTCACAACCAATAAGGAGGGGAAGCTTGCTCCTGTAGCAGTCCTTTGATAGCCTCTCTTCCTCTGGTTGTCCTAACCCATCTCCAGCGAAGAAGTCTGATACTGTGACTATGTTGGAAGGACCCGTGTCAAGTGTTCATGCTGACCTGAATAGGTACTAGATCCCTCATCATATCTTTTAGGGCACAAACAAAATTAATGTTATGTCTGATCAAAATGCAAGCCTGGGTTGTCACATCTAATGTTCCCACCAGCGAACATTCTGGAAATGGCTGATGCCTCCCGCGCGTGATGGTAGATTTTATTTCGTATTCTTATAATACGAGACATTACACAAACTACAGTGGACCAGCTCATATACTGTATTGTATATACACTCTTGCATACATGTTTTCAACAATTTACCCGCATCTCTGAAAGAGGTACTTGACTTCAATTCAACAAAGAAACCACTTATAAATGAATAAAATAATAAATGCAATAATAATAATTAATAATAAGTGCAATAAATTACAACTTAAACTTATAAAATGGATAGCCAAACGCATAGTCGAGGATGCAGGCAATAGGATGGAAGTTTAGATGTGAGACCTTCATGCTAACTCAGAGATGCTTCAGAGAAATCTAGGGCTACATCAGAAGGTTTGCCATGTTTTTGAAGCATGTCATAAATTTTTTACGGAGGCAAGCAAGTCCTCTGTTTATAGTTTTTTTTTGTGAATGGGCTGTACTCGAGATGTTTTCAAGTTGGATGGGATGTTGCTTATGTTATACGTTAACGTCAGTCTTATTCTGAATTGTTGCCTCGTTGCATTAGATTTTTGTTCTTTTTTTTCTAGATGACAGGAAATCTTCAATAAAATTCCGGCCTCTCCGGGACTGTCGGATTCCTACCAACTAAAAAGTTGTCTGGTTATTATTTTATTTTCATTACTACCATCTCCGTCCAAACCTCTCGTCGCATAGAGACTCTGAGAATGGGCTACACTCAGTTTTTATGTACGATGCCCTCCGGCATTTGTCAGCTTCTGTCTTCTCAGGTGCTGCCCTTTATGCTCAATCCAGTTTGAGATACTTGTAGCGCGATGTTTGCATTGGCAGCAGAATGTCTTCCCCTTTGGCAACTACCACCATTGCGATGCCATCAGCGAAACCTCTTAATTGTATCCTGGGGATACTTCAAACCTCAAGAGCACATCGAACAATATATTCCACAGGGTTGGTGCCAGGACTGATCCCTGTGGAACCCGCTGGTGACTTTCCTATTTTTAGACAGGTTTACAGCATTAAGGATGATTTCTATCGGATAGGTAGGATGCTCTCACGTTTATAAAACTTTCATCTTATTACTTTCCTCCTGAGTTCAAGGAGGATTAACTGACACCCAGGGCTTTTGAAAGAGTTTCTAACATACAATGTTACTATTGAGTACAATCTTTAATAAGCACTGTTATATTCCGTCTGCGCCCTGTTTGAGCTTTCAGCACCTTGTTTATAGCGTTCACTGTCTGTATTCCTTCCGTAAAGCTGTACTGCCACCCGTGCATCTAAGTTCTTTCTTCAGTCTGATTAGTATCAGATGCTCGTAGAGCTTACCCTCTACGTCTAGTAGACATTTTGGCCTGTATTCATCTGAGTTAACAATAGGCTTGTTCCCTTTTTCAAGAGTAGCAGTTTTATTTGCTTCCACTCCGTTGCAAATTCTGCTAGTTTCGACAAATTGGAATTGGTTTTGTTTGATGCGAGCATTTTTATTATTTCTGGTGGGATATTTTGGGATCCAGCGGCTTTGTTTGCCTTCAGCTTATCACATATCACATGCTGTACATATATTAAAATTTGTAAATATCACAGTTGGAAATTACTTGCTGATTTACAGGGAGTAGATGATCTACCACTTCTCCCATGGCAAGCATTGCCATTTGGAGTTTAGGTGGATCTGGCCAATCAGATTCTTCTTGACAATCTTATAGCCACCCCACTATATATCACAGATTGATTCTCGATTCCATTTGGATCCAGAATGGTAGAGCTATTGTGTAGCAGATCAACTGAGATCTCCCGCACCTGTATTCTATCAGGTAAGATACAATGGGCCAAAAGGCTTAAGTGTCATCGGAGGCAACGGCCAGACGAGCCTAAGGGGTGGTGGTTTTAGTGAGTAAATCTACCTAAGGGGTGGTGGTTTTAGTGAGTAAATCTACCGTAAGGTGTCCAATAATGATTTTCTCCACCTTCCAAAAAAAATAAACTGGTCGTCGCTTCTTTGTGCTGCTTCTTCTGGGTATAGTTTGGTCACAGATATGGTTCAGTATATGATTGAAAGCTTCCACAGAGGGCGCGATGTTTTACTTTTTGGTCCAGCCTCATCAAATCCTGCAATTTTTGCTTGTCCAGATTCTTGGTCTGCCAGCCTTAATTTTTATACGATACTTAACGCGATGATGGTTTGCATGCTATATAAAAAACAATGTATGTGTGGTCACTCTAAGAATCGATATCACTGACGCTTCGATAAACTCTGTTCTTGTCTCCGGCGATGAAATGCTTTCAGCTCTCAAACAAATATTGTTAAACCAATGTTTTTCGGTGGCTTAGATCTTTGTGCTATGAGGTATGTAAGTTTCCATTCTCAGCGAAATAATATATGTGATTCATTGAGAGCACTGAGAGATGTCATTGGTATTGAACAAACCTGATGCCAAGGAAATTCTGCGAAAAATATTAGAAGCCATCTCAATCAGCCAAGTTATAATACCAAGTGACCGCGGCGGAGATTTCTCTGAAGCTGGAGAAGCAAATGGGCAGGATGTGTGAATCAGTTTATAGTCTATATTTCCAAGATAGGGGTTATTGATAAGAAACAGATCGAGAATATTAGCATGATGGGTATTAATATTGTTACAGCTGCCCTGTTCTGATATATTGATGTTCAGGGCTGTGTATTTTTAATAAACGAATACATTTCATCCTCTTAGTCCAGAAAGATATCAGTTTGCTCTGCACAAGAAGGCAGGTCTTCTAGATCTTACTGTGACTTCTCTGAGGCAAGAGAAATGAAAGGCAACTTTGAAAACATATAATGAAAACAAGAAAATAAAATATAACAAAACAAGTTCTTGATTAAAAACGGCACAAGTATCAAATATACATAAACATGATCGAAATTTCTATTTCCTGGAGCTCAGCATAATTTAAACTATCTCAAAAACAAATTGACAACTATTTTTCGAAATGAAGTGGAAAGAGGCTAGCACCTTGTAAATACTACTCTCGTTTGCAAATACTTACTCAGTTGAAAGCAAATCCTTCCCAGAAACGAATCAGTGATTAGTTACATTAACAGACAGCTTCAAATCACTTAGCCTGTGTGCTGAGCTGCTATTCCATAACCAGTGGCCTAAACGACGTTCAAATCCACCAAATCCGTCGCTCACCCTTAACCGTCCGAATCGCAATCACTGGTCGACTCCTGCCCACCTCCAAAAAAAAATCTCAACTCTCCTGTTTTCCAAAACTGTCAACTAGGCCCACCTTTTAATCCCCATTTTTTCTGCAGCCCAATGCAATGGCATTTTTATTTTTGTCTTCCTTATCCCTCCAAACGGCAATTTCGATAAATCCTACGCAAAAATTGATGCTTTTCAAGTTTTTTTCCGGCTCAGCATTTTCAGTCGAACGAGAAAAACGATTATTTTCTGCCTTGGGTGGTCCAAGGAATGCAAACATATCTTTATGAATAACCCATTCATCGAAGCCTTATCAACTCTCTCTTAGCCTAAACAATTGGTTTGGTGCAGATTTGACAGATGGTTGACATTGGAGGTAAAACAACCTCACATTTTGGCTTTGTTTACTTTGGTAAAGAACGTTTATTCGACATTTTTACTAATTTTATTGTGTTTCGAGTGAAATATTATTCAAGTTTAGATGATGTTCACCGAGAACGGTATGAAGAGAAAATTGCAGTATTGGGCATTGATCCCTATCTTCTGAAAACTGATGAATTATCAACAGATATTTAACTTTTTCCCAAAATAATGTATCCTGATCTAGTAAATTATTTAGTGGAAACGAAGAGTGCTTTCACAATGACTGAAATGAAAGCATATAAAAGTTTAGAAGCCTACAATCCAGCAACTTGTGGATGGGGGAAAATAATAATAATAATCTTTATTAGCATCAGCTCTTAATTATAAATTGTATAAATGAAATAGTATAACTAAAATAGCATAAATAAAGTACAGAACACATATAAAATACAATGCACGAACAAGTTAAATTAGCAGTATAAAATCGAAATAATACAAGAAGAGATATTATAATGATGGGTTATAAACCTTTTATATATTTTACACACTGGCTTTTGAATTCTCTAAATGACGAGTATTCTTTCAATTCTCTTGGTAATGAGTTGTAAAGCTGTAAGCCTTTGATGAACACTGTGTTTGTAGCAGCATTAGCAATATTAATATAGAAATCATTGGAAGCATGTGATCTGGTATTGTGATTATGTATTTCTTGGAGATAAGTTATTTCTTCAGTTAGATAGGTTGGTAAGCATCCTGACTTGAGTTTAAACACAAACTTGAGCATATTATAAGCAGCTCTGTCGAACATTCAATAAATTCAAGGATTCCAACATGTAAACTATTGATGTTCGTTTTCTACATAATAGAATGGCTCTCATAGCACGATTTTGTACTTTTTGTAATGTATCAATTTGTTCATTATTCATCAGGTATATGAATGTTCCACAGAAATCAAGATGAGGAGATATTATTTAACCCACTTAATTTTAGCTTCTTCAATAACATTATTATCAATCAATAAATGGTGGCTGGATGTTACATTTTTCAATTTGTTCAAGTTATATTTATTTGATATTACCATGTATTTGGTTTTATTTATGTTCAATTTCAAACCATTGTCATTAAGCCATATGGACAAATTTCTCAAATCTTGATTTATTAATGATATAGTACTCTGAACATCCTCTACATCTCCTTCGCAATAGATCATAGTATCATCAGCAAACAATTTTATTTTGCAATTTTGAACATGGCGTACTATGTCATTGATGAACAAAATGAATAATATTGGTCCTAGAGCACTTCCTTGAGGGACTCCATAATGTATGTTGTTGCTGCCAGAAGATGTATTATTATATTTAACCTAACCTAACCTAACCTACCAGAAAGATAGCTTTCAAACCATTTCAGCGCATTTTCCTTAATGCCAAATTTCTCGAGTTTTCTCAGAAGCAGAAAGATATTTACAGTTTCAAAGGCTCTCTTTAAGTCTAAAAATATAACAATAATGATCTTTTTATCATTGATTATCTCAGTTTTCCATTTAGACAATAAATAATGCAATGCAGTTTCACACGAATGTGCCTGCCTGAATCCTGATTGTTCCTTTATTAGTATATTATTATCTGCTACAAATTGTAGTAGCTGATCCTTTACTGCTAATTCTAATATTTTCTCATATATAGGAAGTGTATTAATTGGGCGGAATTCCGAACAAGAGGTTGTATTGGACACTTTTTCAATAGGCACAATTGTGGCTACTTTCCATTTTTCAGGGAATTGTCCTGTCATCAATGAAGTGTTAATCAAATATAATATATGATTACCAGCAACTTCGAATGTTAATTTTAATATATTATGTTAAGCAGATAAATTCTCATATTGAAAAGGTGAACCATCATACCTATAAAAATACTGATAACTTATAATGCGAAAACAGGAGGAAGTTACATCGAAAGGTAGAAAAGCATTTTGGATGCCACCAACTAATAAGCCAGCTGAGCCCTGCAGAGTCTCATCACACCCAGTTGACAATTGTTTTTACGACATGTAGTGTTGTTTCCTCATCGTAAAAGACCCTGTTGCGAATGTGTCCTTTCATATCACGTGAAACTATTTTTGGAAACTGTGTTTTTATATATACGTTCACATTCAAATATATGTTAGTATTGTTTTTCACTAGAGATTCTAGTTGAGGTATCATTGTTTAAAAATTCTGTTAAATTTAAACAATTTTATGGGGAAATAAAAATTGTAAAAATTGTTCCATATTTTTCATAATGATGACTAACTAACTTGCCCTTATTTCAACTGTTTTAAAATTCCTTTCTCTTACAACTAGTTGTCCTTTTGGTCCCTGATAAAGTTTATACGTAAATAAATGAAACGCTTGCCAATAATTAGAAAGTTTGTTATTTGTCCTCTTCCAACAATCCTATCTATATACATATATATTTTTGGTAGGAAGTTCTTGGGATTTTTTTTTAAATCAAACTTAAATTAGTGTTATAGATGTTTCACCCTGGCCAGGGGCATCTTCAGTATTTTTTTTTCCTTTTTGGTTTAACGTTTTTTCATTTTATAGTTTACCATGGTGATCATTGTACTTAGGAAATATGATTTCTTTATTGTTGTATAATATAATTATTGAATATCGATGGCGTGTTGTGTGCGATGGCTGTGTATGTATATATATATATATATATATATATATATATATATATATATATATATATATATATATATATTAGTTCTTGTGATAAAAATCATGTTGATTATATGCATAATTATTGAAAATAAAACATTTATAATGGTTGAATTATTTATTTCATAAAAAAGGCGAGACAAATATTCTACAATGAATTTCAAGTTAGAATGTGAAAATATAATTCATCAAATAAATTCCTTCTTTGGACTTCATTCGGCTTATTGAATAAATTGGTACAACATACCCTAATGAGGGGGCATAACGCTTTTTTCTTACGTGACGATTTCTACCAGTCAACACCTACCACAAGCCGCGTAAAGGAACTTCGTTCAAAAATCCACCCTTAAAAAAATGCAAAGAAAAAATCCATCCTTGGGTTAGCAAATCCTCAGCAGACCACCATATCCAATTTATCCATATGAAATACCTGTAATCTTTTATATCTATCACATACATGGCTATTGCCATGATTGATTTCATATCCCATATTAATGGATGGTACCCAATCGGGATGGGTTTCTTCCCTCAAGGAAGCTGGCTATCCTACAATATTAGGAAGTCGTGTTCATTAAAATGTGCCAAATAATATATTATTTTTATCGTTGCTATCTCTTCATGACTCACTGAAATATATTATAAATAAATTAAATAGATTCAACATATTTCCTTTGCCAGAGTGAAAGTCTGGAACAAACTCTACCTTATTTCGTTAACTTATCAGACCAGTCTTTTCGTTTGATGGCATGTATCTAGGCTGCTTGCCTTCTCTGGGAGATTTCACAATGTTTTCTATTTCTTACAACAGCAGATGGAATTCTGATAACGGCCAAAAATACAAACATGTACAATTTACCTGAAAAATCGTATTCAGCCGTCTTTTAATGCATTTTTATTGCATTTCACAACAGAACAATATGAAGGCATGATCATCTACGAATTAAACAATAACACATGTAATCCATCTACTGAATTCTTTTTGAAATAGGTAAACATGTTCAATTCTCCAAATATTTAGGAGTAATTATTGATAGAGATTTGAAATTCAAAGAACATGCAAACTATATAATAAAAACAATATCATTTAAAATAAACTATTTGTATAGAAGCTCCAGATTTCTCTCCATATGGTCAAAAACTATTATTTACAATACGATAATTCTTAATCACTTCAACTACTGCTCTACCATACTATTTTTACTACAACAAAATGAAATGAAACGATTACAGAAATTGCAAAATCGAGCAATGAGAATAATATTATCCTGCTCTAAACAAACACCCATAAATGAAATGTTGAATACGCTTGACTGGTTACCAGTAGAAAAAATGTTACTATATCAAACACTGATCTTCGTTTTTAAAATAAGAACAGGTAGTGCTCCACCATATCTGAGGGAAAAAATATCTTTCGTATCAGAACACCACAATTACAACACCGAAATAGAAATAATTTATTCATTCCAAATGTGAAAACAAAAAAATCGCAAAATTCAGTTTTTTTTAGAGGACTAAATAAGTTCAATGAACTTTCTGAGGACATAAAAAATTCACCCTCTCTTGCTGTATTTAAAATTAAATTGAAGAGACTTCTGTTGAGTGAGTGCAAACCTCGATGATGATACCTATTATTAACTTTTATTTATGTGTGTGTATATGAATGTATATATAGTGTAGTATATTACTATCTGTTTGTTATCAATGTATTTATATGTAACTATATTTTTATTCTACTTATTTTATTTATTTTTATTCTACTTATTTTATTTATTGACTGTACTTATATATTAGTCTTGGGCTAAATAAAAGGATTCATATATTCTCCAACATAAACAAATTGGAAAAGTAAGGTTGTTTTACCTCCAATGTCAACCATCTGTCAAACGTGCACAAAACCAATTCTTTTACGATTACTCTACCTGCAGGGGCCTAGTCGGCCTGCGAAAGTATCTTGTATCATCGAACGAATTAACTAGGGAAATATATTTCCAATCGTATGTTCGAAAATATTTGCTAAACGGAATATGTAACAAAATGATTTCATGTGTACTGGGTACTACATCACTCCCCTTAATAAAAAATGTTTGGGCACACGGTGCCACATTTTTATCTAATAAACAAAAAGTTCTTAATCTACCATGCATATATAATATCAAGTCTTTGCAACTCATTTCTACCCCGTATACAATTTGATTTCCGGTTCGAACATTTTTTCGCGTTCTCTTTCACACGACACTGCACTCGCGGAAACTTTTATGTCTACTGTTCATAGCGGTCTCTTGATAAGGGGATAACCTTCTGAAGGGGGCCTTCTGGTGATCCCAGGACTTTCGCTTACGCCTCACTCATCTCGTAATGATCGGCTCCTCAATTGATTAATAGTATTGTCTTTAATTTTGAATGTCTGACACAACTCGGCTTCAATAGTGAGTTTTAATCAGTTCATTTTATTATTCTTCCACGCACGTAACAGACTCAGTGTTGTTTTCGACAGTTAATCGATATAGTCTAAATGTCCGAAGATGCGCAAAATGATCACTTTTCACCATTGCAGGAAAATATATCCTTAGCACCTATGCTGTCTCGCTTCTCATTCCAGTGTGATATATTTGGATAAATATTTCTAGTTGTCACTTTCTCCGGCTGAGTAGGCTATTTCACTGTGGGGTCAGGTTTCTGTATCCCTAAATTGTGATGTCTATGAGTCACCCACATGGTAAGAGTGTTCCACATGCTAGCTAGTATCACAACTCCACATCCAAGAGTCTGAAAAAGATAGATCCCAAAATTTTGGTAGAAGATTCCTGATGGCAGCAGTGTCACCTTCACGAAATTGGGCACCACCGATGGCAAGAGCTCGAGGCAACCATCCGGAACATATGCGGCGTGAGGAGATGAGACCATCTACAGGTGCGATTCCAAAACGAAGACAGGAATCAAGATCTTTTGCACCAAATTTTTCCCGGGGCGAAGAGAACAAAAGACAGTTAAACTAAAAACTAAACGATAACTTACTGCCAAGATGGAGGCCGACAACGAACATAGGCGCAGAATAATTTTAGGAAGTTGGACAATCAATAGGAAACGACAGGAAGAATGAGGCTCAAAAACGTTATAAATTAACCATGGTTATTCCGAAGGTAGCTTCTGAATTAAATCGGGATATACCACATATAATCCAATTAAGAATAAACGAAGAGTTATGTTATTGTTTAGTATATATAGGCGCGTCATTGACACTCATACCCATTGGAATGGTTCAAAGACTTAAGGTAAATACTTAGGACGCGGACAAATATAAACTAACCAGCGTGAGCCGTCTAGGTTCTGAGGATTGGAAATGGAACATAAATTGGGCCGCCATAGTTTGTGATAACGAAACTTTGGGAAATGTTCGAGTGATACTTGGGAGGGACTTTCTTTAAGCAAATAGAGCCTGTATCAGCTATGAAAATGAACCATTTGTGCTAAGAACGACCTAATAGCGATAGTGACTACCATGACGAGAATATTGGACAGATTAGAACCTCGATAAATATAAGTGAAAAATCCAAACATATTGAGTCAATGGAGTTTGTAAGAAGACGTGAAATCGACAACGGAATACTAAGGGAATCCACCAACGGAATACTAAGGGAATGCCGAAGGAAACCTAACGCATGAAAGAGAATACTTACGGAGAAGCAATGGGTCAATTGGGGGGTAATTTAAGGGACGCCACCAGAGTGATATCGAGGAATGGGAATGGCTTGAAAAAGTTGAAAGTTTCCTCGGGAGTTCACGCGATAGAAAGCCAACAAGAGAACTTCAGCAAACAAATGATGAAAACCACCAAGAGAACCAGGAGCATAGAAAAGACTTAGCCGAAAGTATTGAAGAGGAATTCGAAGAAATTGCAGTAACAAGGAAAGGGGATGAAAGAAAACAAATAAAAAGAATGGAATCCCTTGAACAGGAGATCCAGGAAAACGAGAACCGCGTTGGACCAAATCTGGAAATTATTACAACCGAGAAACTATCAAGGGACTCAGAAGGATTCCGGATATCACATCAAAGGATATAAATGAGCGCGGGTTGTTGGATGGGGACACAAGGAACAAACTTATGGCCCTCATTCGAGGGTACCACGACTCATTTGTGGAAGATGATGTCTTACTAACCAGTGCCACTGGAGTTAAACACAACATAACATTGGAACCAGGTGCAAAGTTCCTTGTGGAATCAGCGGGAAGTCCTTCAGAAGGAAATTGATAGGCTGCAGTCCACGGTCAGCTCCCGTCGTCCTAGTTACACAAAAATGGCCGAATGGAGAGGAGAAAGTGAGAATGTGCATCGACTAACGTGGACTTAATAACTTTACCAAGAACGTAGATTTTTCTGGCCCAATATGCGCACCGATGTCATAAAGTATTGTTCAAGTTTTGATGCATGTAATAGGAGCAAAACATCGCTTCACATAGAGAAAACTCCACTTCAACGCTTCAATCCTACCACGGAACCATGAAAGTTGACCTCGATGGATGTTGTGGGACTGCTAGTAACATCATTCAGTGGAAATCAATATTTGCTTACGTTCCAAGACTATTTCACAAAATACGTTGAAGCGATTCCTCTACCGGACCTAAAAGCTAATACCATAGCTAGAGCATTTGTGGAAAACATTATCGTGAGATATGGTTTGCCAAAGAGACTTCTCATTGATAGAGGATCAAACTTCACATCTATTTAAAGAAATATGTAAAGTATTGGGAATCGAAAAAGTACAGACGGCTAGTAATGCTCCCACGACGAATGGGCAGGTAGAGAGAATGTACAGAGTACTCGAATATATGCTGTCACACTACATCAGCGAGAGATTTGTATTGAGGCAGTATGCACAGTTCTAGAGGCTACAGCCCTTATTTCTTACTCTACGGGAGAGACCAAGTACTCCCAATGGATAGCATGATAAGTTCCAGGAGGATTATATAAAATTACGATGACAACTACGCATAAGAACTTCTCGATAGGCTAAGGAGAGTTTTCACAGATGTGTACCAAAATACTGAAAAACCGAAATCAGAGAAGATGAATAAGTACAACAAAAAGAGAGAGGAACACAAATTCAATCTGGGAGATCAGGTATACTCAAAAGATATGGCGGACGAATGTGGACTGTCGAAAAAATTGGTCAGGAGTTGGACTGGCCCTATAGAATTATTGAAATGTGGTGGAAGAGATGAACAAATAGTTCATGTGAACCGATTGAAAATATATACTGCTAGGACAGTTGGAGAGCACCGGCCAACGAGGGAAAAGAAAGAAAAAAAGAGGGAATATAAGAAATGGCACAATGAGCTGGAGCCCAAAGAAGAGGTAGAGGAAGCTGGGAGATTCCACCCAATGATGGTTCCACGATACGTAAATGTGGCACCAGAGGAAAATACCAGCGGATTATGTAGTGAAAAAGAGAAAAGTGACGTGCATCCGAGAGTGAAGAAGATGAGTTGCTCGACGAACCAGCATCTCAGTTACGAAGGTCGCTCCTGACCGTTGGACTTATTGGACATCCACCATAAAAGATGTATGAATGTCCGCCAGTGGATAAAAAATCTTTCAACGTCCTTCTCATGTTGATAGTGCAAATTTCAGGGGATCAGAATTTTTTTTCACATGAAAGAAAAAACTTTCAGAGAAATTGTGCTTCCGTGGTTTTATTGGGATAAACGATAGTACGGTTAATCTAATAATTTTTAGGTAATAGCTCAAATAATTTTGAAAAAGGGAAAATGATATAGAAAAAATATGCAATAGACTTGGGTAATATCACGATTGGGAAATCCGGGAAAGCAGGGATGTGGGTTTGGTATTACAGTGAGGTGAACTGAGGATGTTTTCATGTTCATGTTCAAAGTTAGCATAGGAATATGTATATCCTGGAGCCAAGTTCAATAAGAAACATTTTGCGTTTGCTATTGTATCAATTAAGATCTGTTAATGAGTTGTTTATGATTTTCTTATTGAATGAGGTTTTGTGACACAATTATATTTTTCAATTTGTGTCTAGGGGAGTTTGAACCGAACTGCGTTAAACTAAACGTACTGGAAGAAATATATGTCATGATGTCAAACAGTCATCCGGTCATCATCCTGGGAATAACCTTTTTCCTGGCCACCATCGTCATCACCCAGGTAAAATATATGATAACATATGATGGTGACGACAAAGACTCTGAAATATCGGCGGTTTCAAAACGCGATGTCGCTGAGTGTCCCGAGATAACAACAGCATACCATAGTGAATCTGGTATGGATGCAGTTCTTCAAGGGGATGAAATAACACTTCAACACGTATGACAATATATGAGTCATTCATCCTGTAAGACATCCCTAAGGTGATGCAGTGTTTTGACCCAACACCGAAACTCACCTCTCACTAAAATTACACTGAGTATAACTTTGTCCAACGTCTCTTCCATACTCTCTCTCTTCATCTGGAGATTTCAGGTGAAATTGGGACACATCTGAAAAGAGAACATTGCTCTGTTGCCCAATATTCCAATTCAGGTGCTCTCTTGCAAAATGAAACCTTACAGTGATTTTGGAGAAGCGCAGGACCTGTTACAGGTCTTTTTGCAGCTGAAACTGCAGTTCCACGATGATCTCGCATCGTTTAAGTTAAAAAAGATAAAAAAGTTAAAATTGCAAAGTTTCATTAAGTGTGTATCAAAAATATAGATAGTGGCACAAAATGTTGACAAATGGGTTAAAGAGAACTTGACCAAGCTCCCTAATTACTCCAGAGGGTTTTTGAATTAGACCACCTAACCCTAATTTTGGTTCTCTCCGTATAGTGAGGTTTCTTTCAACAAAAGAAAGGTATGCAACAATCTTGATGAATTTCTTCGAAATATAAAAAAAAATCGGTGAAGAATTAGACAAGCTCGTGAAACCAAATTTGATAAAATTTTGTGTGGCTTCAGGCTTCATAATACAGTTGAAGAGAACTCGACGGAGCTCCCTAATTGTTTCAAAAGGTGTTTTGGAATCAGACCACCTAACCATAATTTTGGTTCTCTCCGTACAATGAGGTTTCTTTCAACAAAAGAAAAGTATGCGATAATCTAGATGAATTTCTTCACAATATACAAAAATCGGTGAAGAATTAGACAAGCTCTTGAAACCAATCTTTGATAAAATTTTGTGTGTCCAGGGTTTTGTGTCAGTCAGTGTATGCCCTACCTCAAGACAGTGTAGGCTAGTAAATTTTATTGCTTTGTTCTTCGATTTATTGGCTATGGACGTAAAGTTTACTTCAACGTTTTTAATAATTAAAGAAAGGGTCAGTTCTATCAAAACCATTGTTTTAAGAGAAGATATAATATTACTGAACATGAAAACTTTTGAAATATTTTGAAAATAAAATCCGAATTAACACATTCAAAATTAATATATGAAGTAATTAGATTTACATTGCCTGTTAATTTTTTTCATATCTTTGTAAAGATATCTCATCACAAAAGTCAAAATTCGTGGAATTAAATGTGTCACAAACTTGGATATATTGCAGTTTTGTTATGCTCCAAAGAAATAACACCTTTCAAATAAACAGAACGAAATAAACTGGCAACTCACTCAATGATACATTCATTCAAAGGCTGTTAGAAACTGGTAGTGTGGTACCGAAAAAGAAGAGTTCGAAGAACTCATAAGATAATAATTTATTGGTTTTTATGTTACAATATTACGTACACTTGAAAACAAACACATAATTTGTTTAGACACGTCATAAAAAAATATAAAAGGTATACAAATCACAATACAAATATAGCTAGTAACCTAAAAATATATACAACACATATTCTTAAAACACACATTTAAAATTGAACAATTTCCTTAGTGCCATTTGCCTTTAATCAACTGGCCAGACTGCATCAAAAACCTCATTTATTGAGTAAAATGCTTGGCACCACATTTTTTGTTGTTGTTTTTTTTTATAGTTTTCCATTTTTTTGGAAACGTGTTATATATTTTGCCATATAATACTTCGGTTTGTTTTTCAGTATTTACTAATTTCATTTTTGCTGTTCTAATGACCTCTTTGCTTTCAGAATTGTAATCATGTATAAGTGCCCCAGTAGTGTATTTATCTTCATTTATATGTACGTATAAGATAGCTTCAAGTATATATAGACATGGTACCATAAGAATCTCTAAATCAATGAATAAAGGTTTTACATGATCTCTGAAATTAGCTCGAACCATCTCTCTGATAATTTTTTTCTGGGATATAAAAACATAATTTGTTGCTGATACTGCTCCCCATAATAATATCCCATATTGCAAATGACATTGTATTAGACCAAAATATGCAATTCTAAGTACATCTTTGCTTACCACGCTTCTCATTCTCCTCAGGGCAAAGCGACCTTTGTACAGTTTTTTTTATTGATTTCTGTCATTTGTGTTTTCCAGCTGAGATTGCTGTCTATATGAAATCCTAGTAAACGCACATTTTTTTCGTTATCATTATTCGTTCTTTTGTTAAAATCTATAATTTTAGTTTTATCTTGAAAAGGGAAACATTCTTGACGATGGAAGATAGTGACTAAAGTTTATCTTTCAGTCGCAGATGATTCCACATCTGATTTTATGAACATCCTGTTTATATTTTCAACAAATCAATTTAGTTTTATCATTATTCAAACAAAATACATTTGCATTGAAGAATTGTTCAGATTTTTCTGGTGTTTCTTTTGATAACTCTTCAAGTCTACCTGTATTACTTGATTTAATTATAAAAGAGGCGTCATCTGCATAAAGAAAAGTATCCGCTATGTCAACATATAATGGTAAATCATTTATGTATAAAATGAACAGAAGAGGACCCAACACCGATCCTTGGGGATGTTTGATTACCTGTATATCAGATGTAATGTTATAGACAATATATTGCCTTCTACCAGTTAAGAATGATTTTAACAAGTTTATTGCTGAACCTCTTATCCCATATTTTTCTAACTTATTTAGAAGCATGTCGTGGCATACACTAACGGAAGCTTTCGAAAGGTCGCATAACATAGCTCTGGTTAATATACCCATATCTTTATTTTTTGGTACTAAATGAATAATGTCTGTTACGGCTCGAGTGATTGAATGTAACTTTCTAAAACCATACTGCCTTTCACTTATATATCCTCCTCCTTCTAGATAATTTATAAGCCTCTCTTTTAAAATTATTTTGATAATTTTAGTCATTTATATCACCTTGTTTGTGGATAGGTGTGGCCCTGCACAACTTTGAAAAATCTGGAAATTCTCCATTTGAGAAACATACATTTATTAGTTCAGTTATCATATCATCAGCAATTTTTATAATTGTTGGACTAATATTGTAAGGGTACATGCTTTTTGAATTTTTAAGTGAAGAAATCACGCTGGAGACTTCTGTTCCATTTGTAGGTCTTAAGAAAACTGAATCTTTAACAGAGTTATTCAACAAATCTGACCCTTTTTTACATGACGGGGGAATCGGCGGAGAAGTTGTTCATTTCATTTGCTGTTAATATACTATTCTTTAAAACATTCTGTAGTGTTAGCGTCCTTCAATTAGAAATAGGTTTCGAGGTAGCGAATAGTACTGATAGTCGAATATCATGCCGACGTTTCGACTATTTGTCTTTATAAGGCTGAAAATACATAAAAAGTTTAATATCTAATGTTAATAAAAATGATTGTTAAAGTTAACACACAGGACGAAATAGGTAACAACAAACAATATCAAATGGTCACACATATATAATAAAATACAAGATCAGTGACATAAACCATTAATTAATAATAGCAATAAAGCAATAAAAATCTACTTTTCTGTCAGACGAAATTGTTTTCCAATAGATCGATTATTTCATGAAAATCACATGGTTTATCAAATGACGGATTTGTTGTGTGAATAAATTTTGGAACATAGGTCGGAAATAGAATTCGTATGATAGAATAGACCAATAGATTTCTTTTATAAAACTTAACTATTCAAAATCTCAAAAAAAATGCAAAACAGATGATCCAGTATGTCGTATGTATCTCGAAGAAGCACCTGGAATTAGACGGGCCTTTAGTCTGGTTCATTGCGGAAAAATTGTTTATATTTATTTAAAAGATGGTTGTAGGATAGATTGAGCGTTTGCTACAACCATCTTTTAAATAAATATAAAAAAAAAATCCGCAATAAACCAGACTAAAGGCCCATCTAATTCCAGGTGTTCTCGTTCGAGAATACCGTACTACGCGACAATATGTGCCGATCATCTGTTGTTGCTTTTTGTGTTGTTTTTTTCTTTGAGATTTTGAATAGTTGTAAGTTTTTATAAATAAAGAAATCTATTTGGTGCTCATCTCTGTACTATCCATACGAATTCTATTTCCGACCATAGTGTTCCAGAAATTTTATTCACACCAACAAATCCGTCATTTGATAAACCATGTGGATTTTCAGTGAAATAATCGATCTATTGGAAAACAATTTCGTCTGACCCATTTAAAAGGTAGATTTTTATTTGCTTTTATTTGCTATTATTTTAATTAATGGTTTATGTCACTTCTCGTATCTTGTTATATTTTATTATATATGTGGTGACCATTTGGTGATAGTTGTTTGTTGTTTTTTACCATATTTCTGTTCCCTTGTGTGTTAACTTTTAACAATTATGTTTTTATTAACATGAGATATTAAACATTTCATGTATTTTCAGCCTTGATAAAGACGCCAAATAAACGTCGAAACGTCGGCAATTTGATATTCAGACTACTCATTGTGTCCCATTCCCGCTACCTCGAAACCTAATTCTTTAAAACTATCGGATTTATTGTAAAAATTATTTATGATAGGCCATGTAGTTTTACTTGCATTGTAACTCATTAAAATTAAATTGTTATATGAGTTTGACTTTGCATCCTTAATTGCTTTTTTATATTCACCTTTGAACTTATTATACTCCTCTTCAAGACATAGATTACCTGTACTTAACAACAAGTTTTTCTTATTACTAAGATCAATCCTCATTTCTTCCAACTTACTATCAAACCAATTTACTTTGATGTTTTTTCTCTTATTTTCTTCTGTGGAAAAGCCACATCCAGTGCATATTTTAATTCATCACTCAAAAAATTTTGATCATTTGACTTATAATATTCATACCAATTTATACTGTTGATAATATTTCTAAATTCAGCTTTACCTAACTCTGTTATAGGTGGACAAATTGACTCTGCTCTTACAGTTTCCAGATTTACTCTCTAAGTGAATGTCTACCCCATAGTGATCAGATATGTTTTCTTTAATGACATTTGCTCTTTTGTATTGGTTGAAATTTATTAACACATTATCGAGACATGTAGCTGATTTTTCTGTTACCCGCGTTGGCTCCAGTATTAAATACTTCGAATTATACGAGTTAAAGCAATTTGAAGGTAATTTTTTTTTCTTGTTTCCTTAAAAAAATCTACGTTGAAATCTCCAAGAATTATAATATTCTCAAATTTGAGACTTAATTTCGTTAAAAGTTGTTCAAATGCGTCTATCTTGACGATAAAAGATAGTGACTAAAGTTTATCTTTCAGTCGCAGATGATTCCACATCTGATTTTATGAACATCCTGTTTATATTTTCAACAAATCAATCTATCATACCCCATGACAGGTTTTAATGCCAGAAAACACTAATTTCAAAGTGTCTCTCCAAAAGAAATGATTCTAACTTTTTCCATCTTTGCAAAGTGAGATTGCTTCTTGAAAATGTGTTTCCCATTTCTTCCGGTCTTCCTGATGATCGTGGAAGCGTGAAATAGATTTTCGTCGACAAAAATGTATTGAAGACCTAGTGAATGCGATGTCCCTCCTGCGTCAATGTTACGAATGATTTCTGGTGAGTTTTCTCTTTTGGAAAACATTCTTCTTTGCCTCATTCATCTTTATGAGTTCTTAATCAAGACTGGAATAGAAAATCAACTATCTGAATGAAAATTAAAATTTTCAATTTCAGATTTTTTCTTTTGAGTTAGGGCCTTTTCAGAATATCTATCAGATGTAGTTCAATGTCCAGCGTGGCTTTAGCCGGGGAAGTAGTTGTTTTCTGTTAGACATTCACAAAAAATAACTTCATTTTAATCGTGGATTTTTCAATTCACAGAAAAATCTTTCTATCAATATTCAATTGAGAATGTTTCCCTTTTCAACATGAATACCCCACAAGAGGTTATCTTGACGATGGAAGATAGTGACTAAAGTTTATCTTTCAGTCGCAGATGATTCCACATCTGATTTTATGAACATCCTGTTTATATTTTCAACAAATCAATGCGTCTATAAAATTCATAAATACACCCTTACCTGGCCTATCTGACCCAGGTCTTATTGAAAACGGTGTCCCTCAAGGGTCTGTTTTGGGTCCACTGCTATTTATTATCTACATCAACGATTTTCATCACTTTCTATTGCCTAATAGATATGTCTTATTCGCTGACGACACAACAATAATAAACTCAGCCAAGAATATCAACTCTCTCAAACAGCTAGCCATGGACAGTGGAACTGAAGCAAACAAATGGTTTACAGCGAATAAATTAAATCTGAATCAAGCCAAGACACAATCTTTAACCATCTCCTCACATACAGATGTTACACAGGGTTTAGTAGTGAAATTATTAGGGGTATATATTGATGACAATTTGTCCTGGGTCAGTCACATACATTATTTATGTAGGAAATTATCGAGTGTAATTTCCTACATTATTTATGTAGGAAATTATCGAGTGTAATTTTCATGCTCCGAAGAATAAAACAAATGCTAAGCTCCACAGCTCTTAAAATTGCTTATTTTTCATTGTTTCATTCGCATATATGCCACTCGATAATTTTGTGGGGGGCATCGTCACATTCTACTAAAGTTTTCATCCTACAAAAAAAGCCATAAGGATTTTAACAGGTGCTGATAGGCGTGATTCGTGCCGACCTCTTTTCACAAAACTAGAAATTATGACTATTCCATCGGTTTACATTTATTACTCTGTACTGGAAATCCACAACAAGAAAGATTCATTAATCAAAAATTCAGACCACCATAATTACCCAACAAGATCTGGAAATCTACTTAGATGTCAATGATTTAAGGTTGAATAAATCTAGGGAGAATTCTCTGGACCTTGACCTTTATAATAAACTTCCAGAATACTTTAAAGATCTTTCCCAGAATCTTTTCAAGAGTAGAATGAAATATTTTCTTCAAACTCACTGTTTTTATTCCACTTCAGAGTTTCTCAATTTCAAATTCCCCATAACTCTGAATTTGTTGAATGAAGCGAACTGATCTTACTTACTCCTACGAGAACAAGTTCATGTGATTATTCCTGCTAACACATCTTAGATTTTATATGTGTGAATGGTATATCTATGTTGTATTAGCTGGACTTCTGTTCCTATTTTATTAATGTGACTTTTGTTCAACTTATTTTTACTTTTAATGTGTTTTACATATATATATATATATATATATATATATATATATATATACATTTTTTCTTTTTATATTTTTGACTTGCTAAAATTGTGCAGAAATGTATAGAAATTAGTTAAATAAATACTACTATAGACAAATCACTAGAACATTACATACTAGAGCTGCAGTAAATTCTGCATCAACCTCATGGCAATAACATTTAACATCTATCGCTTCAGCTGTTATAGCTCTATGTACATATATTGCAACTCCTCCATGTTCGGAATTTGATCTGCAGTAGAAATTGACCAAGTTGAAATTATTTAATTTTATTGTGGGAAGCAGTTCACCTTTTAGCCAAGTTTCACCGAAACATAGAACATGATAGAAATGACTTTGTAAATATATATTCAAAATATCCACATTGTTTGTAATGGATTGAGTATTTATGTGAAAAATTGACTAATACTGATTTTTGATTGTTGAAGGTAATGTATACTTGACCGTCGGAACGTTTAAAAATGCTTCGTTTCTCAAATGACAATAAGTCTTATATTTTTCACATGATGAATAGTGTTCTTTTATCCTTGTATGTTCCCCAGTGTAGTTTGAGGATCCATCTCTTGTGAAGGCATCCTCCTTTTCCCAAAAAATGAGGTAAGCGATCCATTTGGCCATACTTGTCGATTCCACACTGCCATTAAATGGTTCCTGTTGAACGTAACTTTCATTGAGCAGTATATTTCAGGATGCTTAGACGAGAGTGTCTCACAAAAAGCATTTGGAATGATTGATTCCAATAATTTCATTAATTCTTCTGGTGTCGTATTGGACTTCAACCTCCTTACATGAAATGATACAAGTCTTGGTACTGTTTGAATATTTGCATTTTGGGCATTATCACCTACAAGAAAATTACCTTCTTCTTATGTTGGCTATGGGCAGTTTGCCAATTTCGTTGTCATTCTTGGCTCCGACATTAGGATTTTGTAATTTTTTTAAGGTATTTATAGTTTCGCCTGTAATATGGCTGTACTGACCTGCTGTTTAGTAATCTCGTTTGTAGTGCGGGACTGTTCTTGTTTACTAGTGGAAGTCTTTGAAGAATCAGTATCCATATTCGTGTGCATGGTATGTGAGCGTTCTTGTTCTCGTTTACCAGATGTTGGCTTTGACGGTTCTATAGCCACTCCCGTTTTCAAATTTAACTTCAGTTCAAGGTCATCGTCGAAACGAGGAACTTGTACAGTGATTGTATACTCGATGCAGAAGAAAACATTTTGGATATTGTCGCAGCTGATCCTACAGTAAATACATGGTCTGTGGCTCTTTTATGGTGCTCCAAACAATAGGAGCAATTATTGTTCCCAAATGACACACTGTCCAGAAGAAACCAGTCCTTATGATAAAAAAAACTAACATATATTAATAAACCTAATCAAAATAAACCTAATCAACTTAATAACGAGACTCAATAACCAAATCCGATGAAATTCATCCATACAATTAGGAAAAAATAACTCTAAAGTTGAAAAACTCAGATGTTACCGGCTGGCGGTATTGCCAGCTGTTGGAAATTTCTTCAGATTTTACTTAATCTGTCTATTATAAATCTGTAATTGTGTATTTGTTTGTTTGTTCGAGCATCCTGCGAAACCTACTGGAACGATTTTGATGAAACTTTTTGTGTTTGAAAGCTTATGATCAGACTTAAAAACTAGTATGTATTTCATCTTGCTAACGGCATAACGGGATAGTTGCATAACGGAATATCAGCATATAAAGGGGTAACGGAATACGGGAAGCAGGTTAAGCCACAACACAAAGAAAAACATACAAAATACAAAGTCTACGCGGACGAAGTCGCGGGTACCAGCTAGGATCTTTATGAAATTATAAAACTGTAATTGTATGCGATTTGTTTGTTTGTGCATCGTATATATATGAGAAGCATCAAATTATAGATAGTGACACCTATAATCTGTGCGGTGAAGCTTAGATGGTGGGCTCTCTTGGATTCGTAACAAATTTCTCTTTATCTATACATACATATATATATATATATATATATATAAATATGAAAAGAGAGTAATAGTGAGGGGACTGTTAAAAACAAAGTTGAAGGAATTTAATGGACATAGCCCTCAGAGAGAAGTGTTAACCGTAGACACGTGTTTCGGGCTCTCGGCCCTCATCAGTACGGTGGAGAAGTTGTCTACGGTTAACACTTCTCTCTGAGGGCTATGTCCATTAAATTCCTTCAACTTTGTTTTTAACAGTCCCCTCACTATTACTCTCTTTTCATATTTATATTCCTGGACTCGGATGTCACGCAGGTAGCTATAGCTGCCTCCGTGGTGACGTTGGTTGTTTCCCTGGAATTCAGGGTCTGCTGACCGAAACCACAAATGAGCGGTTGGCGTCTGTTTGTTGACTCCGTTGATTTGTCGTTTTCTACCAAGTGTTGTTCATCTTTGCACTTCTCCACCGTACTGATGAGGGCCGAGAGCCCGAAACACGTGTCTACGGTTAACACTTCTCTCTGAGGGCTATGTCCATTAAATTCCTTCAACTATATATATATATAGCAAAACGGAATGACGGGGTGACGACATAACGGGATGATGGCATAACGGGATACAGCACAACGAGATAAGGAGGTAACAGAAAACGGAAGGCGGGTTAAGCCACAACACAAAGAAAAACCTAGGATGAAATTAAATTATACGCGGACGAAGTCGCGAGTACTAGCTAAGCTAGTACTCTTGAAAATTATAGTTTTTTTTTTCGATATATGTATTGAGCATTCTTTACTCTGAATATCGAGTTCTACCTGCATGTGAAAAGAACGCACTATTTGAAGTTAGTGATTTTTTCCTGAGGCCTCAATATGCCTACTCTTTAGTTATCATCACATAACATTAACTCCAGACGCAGTTTAACCCAAACTTCTAGTTCTTAAATTCTTGACCGCGGAAGAACACACACACGTATATATATATATATATATATATATATATATATTGTGTGTTTTTATATGAAATATACTTTCAAAATCTGTAATCTTCTTAAAATAAAAGTGAACCCACTTGATAAATTGAAGTTTGTTTTTCTACAAATATGAGGTGCTTTCAATAGATTTTTGGACTTCAACTGTAAATCTTTGAGACACTATGTGAGATGCTTAGTTTCAAAACATGCCCCCTCTGAATTATCTCTTCACATTTTTTAGATTTCCGTATATGAATTCTCAAGGAATTTTTATCTGGTGAAAATCAACTTGTATATTTGAAATGAAAATATTTGTTATAGGTATGATCGAGAAATTGATAAAACGGAGAGATCGCCCCTCAAAAAAATATACGAAAAGGATGATATACCTCAGAAACGAATGGTTCTTTGTGTTTCTGATATCAAAAAGGTGATTTCTACATGCAACTGGACATCTTTATGGTCCAAATAAAAAATCTGTGGTACCTATTTATTCTGTTCTAGGTAGACTCAAACAAATTTGAACTACAATTAACAGATGGCTGGTATGAGATAAGAACAGTATTAGATGATCCTTTGTGCAAGCAAATACCAAGAGGAAAAATTAAGATTGGAACAAAGTTATTAACCTCTGGAGCAGAACTCATGAATTGTGACGGATGTATTCCTTTAGAGGTATGTGAATGAAAATTTGGAAATACAAAATTATACCCCACATCCAACTTAGGTATTTGTTTCCATCATTTTGATGTTTTTTTGTTTTGTTGGAGAATTTCAGTTGGTTTTCTAATTTATCCTGATTGACAGGATTCTCATTCCTAAAGTATGCCTAGTTAGTTGGTGGTGATTTTTTTAAATGTAATTAATGATATATCCTTCAGAACCAAACATTTTTTAACTATGGAAATATTTTATAACAAAAGAGTTCATCAACTTTTAAAACTCTACTGGAACTTAACATCATTTTTACCAAACGTTCACTTTCTTATTCTATTTTGGATTTATGAACAAACGTGTTTTGAAAAATTAGTCACTTCTGGAGGACACATAGTCACTTCTGAAAAATCAACAAATTTATTGAAGGAATCCCTGTTAAGATGAACAAAATGATGACTCTGCTAATTGGAAAGATATATTTCACCGTTTATTGCAATATATGTAGATTTTTCAATGCCAACCCCCTTCACACAGGTGCACGCACAATTTATTGCTGACAAATTGTTAATGTTTATCAACCAATCTGACATATTAGACTTGTTCTTTTGTTAGGTACTTTTCTCAAATTCTAAAAAGAGAAAGAGTTGGGTGAGTTGAAGGGATATAAACTTTCGTCAAGTGAGATCAACAAATGAACATATCAGAACATATGGGGCATTAAAAAAATTATGCATTCATTGGAAAATATCAATAGTATTTACAACGATTTTCTTTTTTTGTGCACATTTTAGAAAAAAAAACTCTTCTGATGAAAATTGGGTAGTTCAAAAAGCTTTTTTCAATGGCATGTAGTTTGTAAATATTGCCAGGTAATTAGAATTTTGAGAATTTATTTCAATATTATAACAGAAGCCATTTCGAAATTACGCTGCAGATTGGACCCAACTTTGATCTCAACCGAGATATGACAGTACTTTTATAACAAATTTCATCCCATTCGATTGTAAAAATGTGGCCTCCAGTTTGTCTACAAATTTCATTATATATAGGCGAAGATATATAGATTTTTTCCTGGAGTGGTGATGATCTATAAAATCTATCCAGTGGCAAATTTGCAGCCTTTGCCGCCCTAAGCCATGTAGTACCAGCCGCCCCCTTCTCAACTCATCGTTTACTGAGAGGTATAATGTGAATTTACTTCCTTGCCAACTTTTATCAACATCGGTTCAGAAGTTAGGTCGTGAAGAAGTACGAAACATTGAACGATAAAAACATTGCTAACATCATGTTAGCAATGTCGTCGTCGGACAGTCGGTGACCACACAACACCTGCATGCGCCCGCTCCATCATTAACATCGTAAAAAAATTTACTTATGTAAATAATAAAATAAATTTTAAAATAAAACATTACGAATTTTAATACTTTATATGCTTTAGTGTACTGTTATTTAGTGTCGTCACATGTTCGCATTAGTTTTTTTTTTGCCACGGTTAGCCGCCCCTAATATCTGGCCACTCTAGGCCTAGTCGGCCTTATGGAAACCCTCCACTGAATCTAAAATGTATGTGATCTATATAATCATGTAAACATAGATCAATTTGAAAATATTTTTTGTTTTTGAAATATTTTGAAATGGGTGCATGGGCAAAAGCTTGAATCTGCTTCGAAATTCATCGGAATACAGATTGACATTCACTTTCTAATCGAAAATGGCAATTTGATTGTGATTAAAAACATTTTCAACATTAAGAACTGAACACATCGAATGGCTGCTTTGATTTTTGAAATGTATCATAATGAAAAATGCTTTAAAAAATTGTTTTTTTTTCCACTTTATTGCATATGGTTTTTTTTTGTAATTTTTTTCTGAATCTAAAAAATATAAACATATTCGACAGTTGTTCATAACAAAGTGTTTATTTAATAAGCAAATATTTTTTTGTATCTTGTAGAGAATCGCAAATTATTAATTTTAAGATATTTTCGTTGAATTTGTTTTAAACAATAGGTAGGTAGGTAGGTAGCTTATTCATTTCAATAGATAAAACACAATTACAGAGTGATGTAAAAAGTATCTCTTCTAAGAAACATGTCAGAGACAGAGAAAAAAATAAAAACCATGGTACATAAAACAGATATTGCTGTATAGCTTATAAAATCTAACAAATACAAGCCTTGTGTCCCACCAAGGATGGTGAGAAAAACTCCTCAATGGTGTATGGTTCAATATATAATAATAATTATAATAAATATGCTTTATTGTCTGAAGTGATACCTTATTGACAAAGCTTAATGTATACAAAATATAAAAGAAAGTATAAAACAAAGTATGGACAAAAAGAATTCATGTTACATGGAGGACGGTAATTAAAATGAAAATATAATGAGTTAGCAGTGTAGACAGAACTAACATAAAAAAGTATCAGAATACAAGTAATAGGGCTTTTGTTTAAGTTTGCTCTCCTGATGTCAATTGGCAAGTGGTTAAACATTTTGCCGCCATTATAGAATATAGAGTCTCTGGTGAGTTTTTTGGGGGTATCGGGAGTTTCAGACTATAACTATTGTTGGGGGTAACACATTGATTAGGAGTTGAGGCAAATTTTGATTTATGTTCATTTATTAGACAGACCGACTCCAATATCAATAATGCTATAACCATTAGTATTTTGTATTAGTATTAGTATATGTACCTAATGGCCCTTTTCTGTAAGATAAGCAACTCATTTAGTAGAGTTGAGTTACACATTCCCCAAAATGATATGCCATAACGTAGATGAGAATCTATAAGAGCATAATATGCTATTCTGGCAGTGACTGGACCTAATTCATTAGAAATCACTCTCACTGCAAAACATCTAGATGAGGTCTTGCTTTTAAGTAGTTTAACATGTTCATCAAACTTCAGATTTCTCTTAAAAACCCAAGAGCGTGTCTAATCCAGAACCTAATTCAAGCATTCAACCTCACAATGCATGTGGAATCCCCGACACGTTTCTCGAAATACTCCTCATCCATCTTAGATTATATATGTACCAATATTACCTGTCTATCTTGTGAGGTCACATTAGTGGTCTGTCTGATCATGAAGCTGTCATTTGTAAAATACAAACCAATTACATAAAGCCAAAATCTTATAAAAAATTTCGACGCATATTTAGTAGAAAGAATTTTGAAACATTTGAACAGCTTAGTTCAACTATATGCTGGGAGGGAATTCTAAAGAATAAAGACCCACTGATCGATTTTCACGCACAACTTTGTGATATATTCAATACTGCATTCCCCTTGATCAAATCAAAAACTAAAGTCAGAAAGCAGTGGATAACAAAGGGTATAAGAGTTTCATGTAAAAACTTGCGTTCCCTTCATTATATAAGAAAATATTCACTTGAAAATGAAGCCTTTATGTTGTACTTTAATAATTATAGGAACATTTTTAGAAATGTTATAAAAGCAGCTAAACAGCTATATTTTGGAAAAAGAATATGTAAGTCCAACAATATGTCTAAAGAAATTAATGATCTTAGAGGGAAAAATAGTAAGCCACCCCTAAATACCATTCTAGAGGCTGATGAAATCAATAATTATTACTGCACTATTGCCGAAACTCTATATATGGATATTAAAACACAAGAAGATCCAGTCACCTATTTAAAGGATATATCTGTGAGAGATTCCTTTTTTCTATCACCCACTAGCCCAGAGGAATTGAAAGAAATGGTAAAAGATATAAAATACTTCAGGTTGGGATGAGATCTCCGCTAATGTTCTAACCCACCTTCCACATAATGCTATGTCTGCCTTAGCCGAGGCAATTAATATATCATTTTTGAATTGAACATTCCCGAAATGTCTCAAGATAGCGGTAATAAATCCTTTGCTCAAAGGAGGAGACTGTAATATAATTTCTAATCTAAGGCCTATTTCACTATTGCCAACTATGGCCAAGTTAGTTGAAAAATTAGTTAAAAAAAGGATGTCTTCATTTCTGCTCTATCATAATTTGTTACGCTCTCACCAATTTGGCTTTCAAACAGCGAAGAGCACAAATGATGCCATGTTTGCCTTACTAGAAAATATATATCTCAAAATCAACAAAGGTGATACAGTTACAACAATCTTTTGCGACCTTACAAAAGCTTTTGACTGTGTTGATCATAAGATACTTCTTCAAAAATTAGAAATTTATGGTTTCAGAGATGTAACATTGAGATGGTTTCAATCATACTTAACGGAACACAAACAAATGGTCTCGCTCAACGGAGAAAGTTCTAAATCTCAACTGGTGAGTTGTGGGGTACCACAAGGATCAGTGCTTGGCCCCCTTTTGTTCTTGGTGTACATCAATGATCTGGCAAGCATCAATATCAAGGGTAAATTCACTATGTTCGCAGATGATACTACAATACTGTGGCATGGCAACAACAGTGATGAACTGAATAAACACATAGCTACAGACATATCCCTGGTGAAAAACTGGTGTGATTCCAATGAATTATCATTCAATGTCTCAAAAACATGCATGCACCTTCAGATTCACTCTTAATGACATAATCTTAGGGAACTCGAGAATAAGTACTAAAAACCATCAGCGAAGCTTTTGGGACTCCATGTGGATAACAGTCTGTCTTTCAACTCAGGTTGTTTTGCAGTAAGGGTCATATCATCAGAATTAAATACATCTGCAGCGAGAGCAACTTATATTGCTCTGATTGACTCACTGTTGAGATATGGAATTTGTTTTTGGGGGAATAGCTCTTAATTTCTATTGAACTCGGTGTTTGTTTTACACAAGAAGGCTGTGAGATACCTTTGTAAAGCGAAATACAGAGATTCATGCAAACCCTTGTTTATTGCTAAAAAAATATTAACATTAACATGTATCTTTATTCTGGAAAGTGTATCTTTAATCCACAAAAATTTTTACAATAATATACAATCTCTGTCAACTTACAAGACGAGGAGTGATAATTTCACAGTATCCCTACCAATTCCCAGAAGCTCCTTGGTAAAGGGGTCAATAATTTATAATGCAAAAAAATTTTTTAACCACCTGCCTTCACATATTCGTTCTTTGGTGGCACATAATAGATTCAGGATGGCTGTCAAGGAGTTACTGCTAGATAGAGCATATTATAATTTGAAAGAATTTTATGACAATGTATTTTAAGTATTTGATTTCGAATTGTAATTTTAATTTAGCTTTAAATATGTGTCTGTTTATAAACAACGTGTACATGTTATATACACATTTTTTTAGAATGCGATTAGGACTATTCATTGATCCTGGCATTATTGTGACTTTTCACATATATGTATGTACATGTATGTATATATGTATGTATGTGTATATATGTGTGTTTATATTTATACAGTTTGTACTCTTTTTGTATTTTAAATGTTTGTACTCTTTTATATTTTAAATGCTTATAAATAATTACCTTCTAGCTTTGTCAATGAGAATTTAATTCTTTCGATATTGAAGCATATTTGATTTGATTTACACCAAAAAATTTAGTGCAGACTTTGTTTCCTATTATGCCTAATCCAAACGAGGGTTCATCAATCGAGCTTCTAAAGGATATTAAATGGGTTTTTTTTGTATTGAAAGATAGTTTGTTCGCATTGCACCACTCTTTTACAGTTTTTATGTCTGCAGTTATTATATCATGTAACTCTTGTAATGTAATCTTGATGCCTTTCCATAGTATCGTGGTATCATCTGCGAAGAGAGTGAATTTGCCAGATATCTTGGTTTTAGAGAGGTCGTTAACATATAACAGGAAGAGAATGGGACCGAGCACAGATCCCTGAAGAACTCCAGGCGTTATTTCCCTTCTATTCGAGAGTTTCGATGTTTTAACCATCTAAAATCGCCCTGAGAGGTATAATACTAATCATTATTAGCATCAGCTCTCAATTATAAATAGTATAAATGAAATAGTAGTAGTATAGAATGAATAAATGAAATAGTATAGTATAAGTAAAATAGCATAAATAAAGTACAGAACACATATAAAATACAATACACGAACAAGTTAAATTAGCAGTATAAAATCGAAATAATACAAGGAGAGATATTACAATGATGGGTTATAAACCTTTTATTTATTTTACACACTGGCTTTTGAATTCTCTAAATGACGAGTATTCTTTCAATTCTCTTGGTAATGAGTTGTAAAGCTGTAAGCCTTTGATGAACACTGTGTTTGTAGCAGCATTAGCAATATTAATATAGAAATCATTGGAAGCATGTGATCTGGTATTGTGATTATGTATTTCTTGGAGATAAGTTATTTCTTCAGTTAGATAGGTTGGTAAGCATCCTGACTTCAGTTTATACACAAACTTCAGCATATTATAAGCAGCTCTCTGTCGAACATTCAATAAATTCAAGGATTCCAACATGTAAGCTATTCTACATAATTGAATGGCTCTCATAGCACGATTTTGTACTTTGAGTCGAACCATGTGAGACTGACATCTCGGAAACCATACAGCTGAAGTTTTTTTGTGATCCACACAGTTGAATGCCTTTGTTAGATAGCAGAACACAGCTGTTGTTATCATTCCAGCATTTATCTCAGAATAGGCCTCATAGTAGAAGGAGAATATTGCATCTTCGTATTTTTTTCATTCTGAAAACCAAACTGATATTTACTAATTATTTTGTGTAAATTTTAAAATCTAATGGAAGGTTTTGTATGATTTTTATTGAAATTCCATCATAACCCGCAGTATTCTTGTTTTTGATATCTTTTAAGATTTCTATCAGTTCGTGAATGTTTGTATCATACAAAATAAGGCTTTCACTAATTGTGTATTATTCCAGGTTTTCCAAGGGATCATATTTGGGTGTAATTTTGTCACTTAAGTTTTGAGCAATGGAACAGTAGAAGTCATTTATTGTGTTGGGGTTTAATGGAATATCATTTATTTTTTGTTTTGTTTTTCCCCTGATGTCATTGATGATAGACCATGACTCTTTGAGCTTATTTTCAGAGCCACTAAGTCTTTTATGGTAGTATCTTACTTTAGCTAGTTTAATAGTAGATCTATATATTCTTCGATAGTGATTGAAATAAATATGAAATTACAGTTCATTTGGGAATTTCCGAATGTAGTACAGTGAGCGTAAGTTTCTTGACGCAATTTTTATACCTTTTGTCAGCCAGGATTTTTTGTAATTACATTTTATTTTTTGTTTAGGAAAGGATATATCGAAGATATCGCATAACACTTTATGGAATGTGAAAAATGGTTCATTTCGGGAGAAGATAGTTTCCCAGTCAAAATCAAGACAATTCTGAAAGAACCTACTATAATTTGCTCTGCTAAAGAGTCTTCTAACCTTACATTCTTTAGCCTTTTTTTGTGATCGAATAGTATACTGCAGTTGACTGCCTCATGATCTGATAAACCTGAAGGAGTGACATAGCAAGATACCATTCGATCTTCAAAATTGGTACAAACATAGTCAATGCGGATAGAGGAATATTAGGATAAATGAGTATCAGATTTAACGTGCATAGTCAAGTTGAAAGAGGAAAGTAGGTTTGTAATGGATTCAGTAGCTGGTAAATCATGGTTATTGAAATTAACATTGAAATCTCCTGCTAGTATTATGGAACAGGTCACAGGTAAATCCGATAATATTAATTCTAGCTTGTACAGAAAGATATTTGGGTCAGTAGTGGGGGAACGGTACAGGCATAGTATATAACAATTGTTTTTATTTCAATGGCATATAGAGAATTCAAAAGTTTTTTCTTCTCTCAAGTTTTTAAAGTTATCAAAATGAAAAAAGGAAAATTTGTCAGAGGCAGTGTTTTTTATTAGGATGGCAGTTTCTCCATGGGGTGAGCTGCTTCTCGAATACCTAGATATAACAGAGTATTCGGGTATGTGAATAGGTTCCTCTTCCTTGGACCAATGTTCTGTCAGCAAAATGATACTAGGAAAATTCAAGCTTTCAAGAAGGGCAAATAGGTCATCAGTCTTGTTCCGAAGTGACTGTATATTCAACAGAATTAATTAGAGTGAGGGAATTATTTTTCATTTCATGACAGACACTATTTTGGGGGTTATTTTATTATCAAAGTTTCCTGGTTCATGCGAAAAAAAAACTGTTATCTGCAGTAATAAATCTTAAATTAGAACTTAATTTCAGTGATTGAATTTTAATTTCTAATATTTTCTTTGCAATTGCGGTAATACTTAGCATTTTACCTGTATTGTTTTGATATCTAATGTGGGATGTCACCTTCAGCGTAGTAATTGAGTTTCATAGCATAATCATTCAGCTTGCAGTTAAGTTTATATATGCGTTCATTTATTTTGAAGTTCTTACAATGGGGTACAAAAGTGAGTATTATGTTAGTATTAGTGCAATATTTCAATTTATCGTTTATTTTACTGAATGACGGGTATTTATAGCCCATGAAATCATTAGTTCCGGCAGTTAAAATCTTGGTAAGTTTATAACATGGTCAATAACATTCACAAGACAAGCTTTTGGTTTGATGATTGCCTGTACAATGTAATCATTCCCAAAATTGCGTCGAAAAGTTTCACACCATCCATGTCCGATTTCATCGCCTGAATAAGTATTTTGGGTTTTGTTGGGAGGGTAGGAACTGCTCCAATGCTGGTTGTACTCATTCTTCCGAGACACTATCACTACACAACGTGCTGTTAAGTGTTGAAGGGAGTACCGACGGTGTTGAGACTTTCTATTGAAGAATTGGCAGCTTGGCTTTTCATCACCATTAAGTCTTGTAGTTCGTCCCTTTCTATTCGAAGTAGTTTGTTATCTGTTTCAAGTGAAGATATTGATGTCAACATATTTTTTTGCAGAGTGTCAAGCTTCAACTTTTCTGTCAGCAATACTTGTATGTATTCTTCATTGCGGGCTATTTCCAGCAGCTGATCATTGTATTTTGATCTTAATTTATCAAGCTTTTTTGTAGACCAGTAATAATGCTTTTTTGTTCTTCAAGTTTAGTAGTCTTTGGAGACATCTCATAAATATTCTATTACATTTTATGTCTTTGATATTTTGTGGCAGGTGATTATAGAACTTCATGTTTTAATACAATACGCTCTTTTTTATTTTATTTCTTTTGTGAATTGGATAGTTAAAATCCCCTTTAAATCTGGTGTTATAGAGATGGGTTTTTGAACACTGGTCAAACTCATATCGATTCTTCATCAAGAATTGAACACATTCATGAATGTAGATGGCAGTAACAGTAAAGAACCTGTGAGATCTGAAAATACCCCTGCATGAGTCAGTTTGTTTCATATTGAGCATTACTCTAATGGCACGTTTTTGACACACAGATAATGTGTTGAATAGAAGTTGGAATAGTAAACCGTTTTGAGAACTTCATAGTCGACCTGTTTCTTCAATACCTACTCTTAAGGCATATGTTATGGATAACTCATTTACTAAATGTCCAACTTGAGTTTTTCAATTTAAGTTCTCATCAATGTAGATTCCTAAGAATGTCACTGCTATTGATAAGTTTATTGTTTGATCGTTCAGTTTGAGCTTCTGAGGTGGATCAGGTGAACAGTTATTTTTGAAGTCTATAAAATCAGTTTTGTACTCGTTCAAAATAAGCTTATTCTCTGAGAACCACTGTTTGGCAGATTCCATCAGAGTACTGGCCTTGGCAGTTAGTGATCAATAAATTTGTGTCATCAGCATAGTTGATGTTTTGCCGATTTCCATTTGGTATTATGTTCGAAATGTCATTCAGAAAAATAATTAACAAAATGGGGCCCAGAAGGTTCTCCTCTGGCACTCCCCTGGAAAGCTCCAAGGCATTTGACCGAGTCTTGTCACCATTTGTGTGTTCTATTTCTACGATTTGCTGACGATCTGTTAAGCACGAGTTGAACCAGTTGAAGACGTTTCCTCTGATACCATATTTGTAGAATTTTTCTAGCAATATTTGATGATCGATGCAGTCAAATGCCTTGGAGAGGTCCAGGAAAATTCCGCATGAGACGTCTCCGTCTTCTAATGCTTGTACCACTTTAGTTACAAATTGAAACAGCAATAGATTTTCTTTTTAGGTAGCCATGCTAGTTCTCAGAAAACAAGCTATATTTGGTAAAGCATGATTGAAGTCTTTTTGCCACAATGTATTCAAATATTTTTGAAAAGCAAGTCAACAGGCTGATAGAGCGATAGTATGATAAAATAGTGCTATCTCCTTTTTTGAGTATGGGGATAACTTCTGCAAATTTCAGTGATGGGAGAAAAATACCATTTTCTAACGAAGATCTTATAAGATAACACAGAGGCTGCGCTATATGTGAACACCTTTTTATGATACCAATAGGTATTTCATCAATGCCAAAGCTCTTTTTATTTTTCATATATCTGATAATTGTTAAAATTCCATCTGTTGTGACAGGAGTAAAGATTAGTGAGGTTTTTATTTGTTGAAAATATAAACAGGATGTTCATAAAATCAGATGTGGAATCATCTGCGACTGAAAGATAAACTTAGTCACTATCTTCCATCGTCAAGTGAGGTTTTGTTGCTACGACTTATGTTGATGTAAAGGTCAATAACAGGTTGTTGAGCTAGTAAGTCATCTGATATATTCTTGAAAAAGTGATTGAAATCATTTAGTGGTAGGAAAAAAGCTTTTTACATCTGATTTGGTCAGGTCTTGGATAACTTGCCACATTGCTATGGATTTATTATCAGATAGGCATATTTTGTTGCTGTAGTATCTACGCTGTGTGGCTTCTAGAATATTTTCATATTGTGTTTTGAGCAATTGAAAGACGGATTTATATTTCGGATTTTTTTTTAAACTTCTTTAAACATTACTTTTTTTAATGATAATATGCAAACAAAACACAAGCATGTCTTTTCTCTAGAAAAGCCGATCTCACTGTGCCTAACATAACATAACAGGAGTAACCATACCACTGAAGTCATCCATATCGATGCTTGGTATTACTATCAGCAATAACCTTTCCTGGGAAAATCACGTGAGGTCCATTGCCAAAAGTGCATCCCAAAAACTTGGTTTTTTGTTTCGTGCCAAGAGCTATTTCACCTCCAGTCAGCTGCTTATGATCTATAAGGCACAGATCCGACCTGTCCTGGAATACTGTTCCCATATTTGGAGTGCGGCACCTAAACATATCCTGAAGCTATTGGATTCTGTCCAAAAAAGGGCAATTCGTCTCGTCGGTGATGCCTCGCTTACAAACTCGCTCACTTGTCTGGAACACCGTAGAAAAGTTGGCGATTTGTCTCTATTTTATAGATATTTTCATGGGCGATGCTCTTCTGAAATATCAACAATTGTTCCTCCTTTGGCAGTCTCTTCGAGATTAACCCGTCAAGTTCAGTCTTCACACCCCTTCGTGGTCACTTTGGAGACCTGCAGAACATCACTTTCCAAAGACTCATTCATCCAACGAACTGCGAGGCTTTGGAACTCATTGCCTAGGGAGGTGTTCCCCGAGGCATACAATCTCCAGAAATTTAAGAAGAACACCAACTCCTACCTTCTTTCCCTTGGTTCCCACGATGTTCTCTGAACATTACAGGATATCCCTTTTCGTGGGGACCGGAACATATAAAAAAAAAAAAAAAACAAATGAAATGGCAAAAATATTTTATTAGAAGAAATTGAATTAGTCCGTTTTTTTTAAATGTGTTTAAACAAATAGCGCTAAAATTTAAATTGAATGTTATGTAATAGCTTTTTATATTTTGAAACAGTGATAACAATGAATTTTATTAAAAAAATTGACTGCTTTTTCATTTTATTTTTTGCTTAAATTAAAATACCGCAAGTTGATAATTTCATGAAGTATAGTTGTCAAAAGGTCTCTACAAAGCGAAATAATTTTAGGAGCTTTTGTTTAACAATTATCCGACTTGGAATATAAACGAGAACTCTAAAAAAAATAGGTAGTTAATCAACAATAGGCTCAATGCATGATCTGTTGAAACATTTTTTTCCTGCGGAATTTTTGTCCTTCAAGATGATACCTTGTTTTTATAAAAAATTTAAATTAATATTTAATAGTTTAAAAAAACGGCAACTTTGCCCTATTTTTAACATTACATGAAAAGTATTAATAATAGAGATGAAGTACCGGGAGTCGAAATTTGTTTTCAGAAATGTTTTCCTCTTTAAGTAGCTATTTTTTAAATGTTCCTAACCTGAATAGTTTTCGAGATATTTGATAGAACTAGACTCCTTTTTTGGAATTGTTTATACATTTTGCAATTCTTTATGTGCGAGTTTGAAACTTTCGCACATTTTGCTCGATGTCATTACGAATCCAATGAGCCATCACATGTATTTTAATTCGCAGAAGCAAGAATTAACACGTTTTTGAACTTATGAACCAGTTTTATAGGGCAATGTTAGTATTTTACAATAGGCCATATTGTAATATCGATTGAAAAAGCCCAAAAGACATCAAATGAAATAGAATCTCTGAGGCTCCTGATCCTGTAGTATTACTATTTGTGACTAGTTGCTCAATGTTACTGTTCTTCAGAATGTTAAGATCGTTAGCATATAATATGATTTTATTGGGATAATTGCGGCAATTTTTTATATTAGATGTGGATATGATAAAGGACAGTGGTCCCAATATTGATTCTTGATGTATTCCCTTATTACCCGACTACGGCGGAGCAAAAAGGAGGGTTATGATTTTGATTGGTATGTATGTATGTATGCTCATCTGTTCCCTCATAACTTCTAAACTATTTATCATAATTTGACAAAGAAGGTATCGTTGGAAGCGTCCATATGGTCCGCTGGTTATAGACGTCACATTAAATTGAATATGGCGCCCTCTAGAGGACCTAAAGTCATGAACTAAAAACAATATTTTTTTAATAATGTCGTGTTGAGTATCAAATGAAAGGGCTTAATCAGCACATTTCAATATACATATATATATATATATATGTATATATATGTATATATATATATATATATACCATGTGGTAATTTTGTACTTGTCAAATTTTAAATTGTTTAAATTAAGTTTCTTAAACAATATGTGCGTTTGCAATTGTTTAATTTTTATATATATTACTAGTAGTGTTTCATAGTGATATGATTTTGAAAATTTCCTCAATCACAAAATGGTGATTAGATCGCTGTCTTCACTTAACCTCACCTTAGTAAGTTCTATAGATTTGTTTAAAATCGTATTTCACAATTGTGTTTTCCTTTTTTCACAGCTGTCTTGATAATGAAAATAAACATTTTCGAAAGCTTGACAAAATAAGAAAGAGTTTTTCTTTTTTCACTGGCCATTAAATTTGACTGCAACCTCAAGGAATATCCTTTCTACTAAGTTTATTTCAAATTCATAGTTATATATATATATATATATATATATATATATATATATATATGTACAAAACTAGGGATATTGGGGTAAGCAGCAATGAAAAAGTATACTCTTTAAGGTTCATCCAAGCTTTCGGAAATGTGTATTTCCATCATCAGGGAGACTACAATAGATGAAAAAACCAATAGTAATACATATTCAAGTGCGAAACAATATGCTACTTACAACTTTGTTGAGGTTGGGTTCAATGATGTTAAACATATTCATCTAACATAGTGATACAAAAGGAAAAAAAAACATAGATCGAGGAATAAAACGAAGTTCAAAGTTACTACAACCACATTAGCGTTGTTTAAAATTATATAAATATAACTGTGTACTCTATGTGGTGTGATAAGTGAAACTGACAGGTTAGGAATTAATCTCGCAATTATATTTAAGCCAACGATACCTGACGGGTGTCACTTGGAAATAGTTACATTGTTGCCTACTGTTAGATTAGTACCAACTGATGTTACCAGGTGGGGGTAATGTTAAGAAGAACTATTATTTTATATTACATTGTTGTCAATTTTGATTGATATCTAAGGACAATAAATAAAAGATTTCGCTCAAATGGTTAGTTTTTTTTATATTTTTTTAATTATATTACATTGTAGTCTATTTAGATTGATATCTAAGGACAATAAATAAGAGTAGATCTCACTCAAGTGGTTAATATCTGTTTTTTTATTTATACAATTCTTTTCTTGGGAAATGAAAGCCAGTTCTAAGGATGTTCTCTTAGATGTATGTGAACTCTGTCGCTAGCTCTTTCACCGAATCGTAATTCATCTGGTGGTCAAATTTATTCACATGTTCTGCCAAAGCACATCTTTCAGGATGCAATCGGCAGTCACTTTTATGAGAAATTATTCTGTGATAATTATCTTTGCGTTTGACCAATATATTGCTTATTACAACATGACAAGGAATACTATAAATTACATTTGACATTGAAAGTAATGGAGTTTTATCTTTAACTTCAGAATACATTGACCTGATTGTTAGGACTGTTTTAAATAACATTTTAAATTTTTCAGGATTGTGAAATAATCTGGAAAGTTTAGGAGTGATATCTCTTATATATGAAGTGAAAAAAGATTGAGTAGGCGTATTGTTAGTTTCATTGTTGTTTGAGACAATGTTCGAGTTATTACTGTTTGAGGCTAGTACTTCTAAGTGAGACGAAGTATTATATATAATGTTATTGAGTAATTTGTTGTTTGCTGGCAATATTTTGAAAAGTTAATTCATTTGTGAGAGAGATCAATGTCTTTTTTAAAGTCACTAGAGAACATTCAAGTTTGTTAATTACGTTGTGATTTGAAGAAATCTCAATATTCAATAATTTTGTTCCTAACTTGTACTTATTTTCCCTCACATTGGAGCGTGTTTCCTGTCTAAGGAGTAGGTTTTCAATCGGTCTTATCGAAGCTGTAATGTGGCTGGGTTCTACATTGCAACAGGAAGCATTGTCTATTATACTCTTTAGCGCGTTTCATCTTCATTTGAACCAAGATTTAAATTCATCACGTTGCATCACGTGGTTATCTTGATGTTGTGATAGAACCCATTCTGTTTAAGTGTGTGGGAAGTATTTGCTGATAGTTAGGTAAAACTAGGGATATTGGGTTAGCAGCAATGAAAAGTAAACTCTTTAAGGTTTATCAAGCTTTCGGAAATGTTTATTTCCATCATCAGGGAGACTACAATAGATGAAAAAACCAATAGTAATACATATTCAAGTGCGAAACAATATGCTACTTACAACTTTGTTGAGATTGGTTTCAATGATGTTAAACATCTAACATAGTGATACAAAAGGGAAAAAACGTAGATCGAGGAATAAAACGAAGTTCAAAGTTACTACAACCATATTAGCGTTGTTTAATATTATATCAATAATGTGGTTGTAGTAACTTTGAACTTCGTTTAATCGTCGATCTACGTTTTTTCCTTTTGTATCACTATGTTAGATGAATGTTTAACATCATTGAAACCAACCTCAACAAAGTTGTAAGTAGCATATTGTTTCGCACTTGAATATGTATTATTATTGGTTTCTTCATCTATTGTAGTCTCCCTGATGATGGAAATAAACATTTCCGAAAGCTTAGATGAATGTTTAACATCATTGAAACCAACAAAGAGTTTACTTTTTCATTGCTGCTTACCCCAATATCCCTAGTTTTGTACCTAACTAGTCAGCAAATACTTCCCACACACTTATAACAGACATGGGGTTCTATCACAACATCAAGATAACCTACGGTGATGCAACGGTGATGAATTTTAAATCTTGGTTTAAAATGAAGATGAAACTCGCTAAAGAGTATAATAGACAATGCTTCCTGTTACAATGTAGAACCTAGCCACATTACAGCTCGAAAGACCGATTGAAAACTACTCTCTAGACAGGAAACACGTCCAATGTGAGGGAAAATAAGTACAAGCTAGGAACAAAATTATTGAATATTGAGATTTCTTCAAATCACAACGTAATTAACAAAGTTGAATGTTCTCTAGTGACTTTAAAAAAGACATTGATCTCTCTCACAAGTGAATTAACTTTTAAAATATTTTGCCAGCAAACAACAAATTTCGTACAATAAACTTTTTCATAAAGTGAAATTCAAAAATTTAACAAAAACAAAAATTGAAAACCAAACCAAATTGGATAAAAAATATCTCGAGCACGCCCATCCCTGAGGACGTGTCTCAATTTTTAGCCTTAGGCCCTAAATTTAATATTGAACCATCAATACCAAAAGATATATCGATAAAAAATATCTTATATGATGTAGACTACATCACGAACCTCGTGAAAGAAATATCACACAGCAAGAGCAACTAATATTATAACAAACCACATCCAACATTCTAACCATAACTCAAGTCTACGGATTCTTTTTTTCAAATCCAAGAAATTCTTGAAAGACAATCCTAAATTGATTCTCACACAATGAGACAAAGGCAATGTAACAGTCATAATGGATAAGGATCAATATCCAATGACATCATAATCAACAGTAGCTCATATGTAGAACTACAGAAAGACCCTACCTCAATAATTCAGAGAAAAGGTAATGAATTAATTAAAGTAATGTATACAACAAACCAAATTGATGAAGTTATGAAAAAGAAACTCACATGCTATAATGGTATTTCTCCAAAATTCTATTCTCTACTCAAAATTCATAAGCCCACCCTTTCAGTTAGACCTATATTGGCTTCTATAGGAGCCCCTACTGAAAGGATAGCCTATTTTTTGACAAAATTTTTAACTACTTTGACAATGAATACTATATAAAAGACTCGTTTGAAGTCACTAATAAATTTAATAATTCAGCACTTCCAGACAATTATGTTCTGGCAAGTTTAGATGCCGTCTCCCTTTTTAGCAATGTTTATGCTTGTATTAGAGCAATACACAAAAATTGGGATCGTATTAGTAATTACTGTACCATTAAAGAAGAGACATTTTTGGAATTGTTGACTTTCCTTTTTGATAATACATATTTTTCTTTCAATAATAAAATTCATAAACAAACCTTTGGTACCCCAATGGGAGCCTCCATTTCACCCATTTTAGCAGCGTACGTCATGGATGATTTGTTAGACAATGTTATTCCAGTTTTATCTTTCAATCTGAACTTCATAAAAAAATATGTTGATGATATTATATTAGCATTACCGAATGATGGTGTGGATGAAATTCTCGATACTTATAATAGCTACGATCTTCATATCCAGTTCACAATTGAAACTGAGAATAGCGAAAATTCCGTACCATTTCTTGATACCAAGCTTATACGGACAACAGAAAACAAGCTACTGGTAGATTGGTATAGGAAACCATGCAGCTCAGGAAGATACCTGAATCACCATTCATATCACAAACAGTCCATTAAAGTGAACTTGGTAAAACAAATGAAATTAAGAGTACTGAAAATCTCAGATCCTGAATTCCATAAACAGAATTTAAACATTCTCTTTAACCTTTTCTTAGAAAATTATATCCAAGAACTTTACTTAATAACATTCTATATAATACTTCGTCTCACTAGAAGTACTAGCCTTAAACAGTAATAACTCGAACATTGCTCAAAAACAATGAAACTAACAATACGCCTACTCAACCTTTTTTCACTTCATTACCATATATAAGAGAGATCACTCCTAAACTCTCCAGATTATTTCACAATCCTGAAAAATGTAAAATGTCATTTAAAACAGTCCTAACAATCAGGTCAATGTATTCTAAAGTTAAAGATAAAACTCCATTATTTTCAATGTCAAATGTAATTTATAGTATTCCTTGTCACGGTTGTAATAAACAATATATTGGTCAAACGCAAAGATCATTATCGAACAGAATAATTTCTCATAAAAATGACTGCCGATTGCATCCTGAAAGATGTGCTTTGACAGAACATGTGAATAAATTTGACCACCAGATGAATGACGATTCAGTGAAAGTGCTAGCGACAGAGTCACATACATCTAAGAGAACATAAAAAAAAAAGATATATATATATATATATATATATGTGTGTGTGTGTGTGTGGGAAGAGAAAAATTGTATAAATAAAAAAAGAGATATTAACCACTTGAGTGAGATCTACTCTTATTTATCGACCTTAGATGTGAATCAAAATTGACAACAATGTAATATAATTAAAAAAAAAATATATAAAAAAAACAAACCATTCGAGCGAAATCTCTTATTTATTGTCCTTAGATATCAATCAAAATTGACAACAATGTAATATAAAATAATAGTTCTTCTTAACATTACCGCCACCTGGTAACAACAGTTGGTACTAATCTAACAGTTGGCAACAATGTAACTATTTCCAAGTGACACCTGTCAGTTTCACTTGTCACACCACATAGAGTACACAGTTATATTTATATAATTTTAAACAACGCTAATGTGGTTGTAGTAACTTTGAACTTCGTTTTATTCCTCGATCTACGTTTTTTTTCCTTTTGTATCACTATGTTAGATGAATATGTTTAAAATCATTGAAACCAACCTCAACAAAGTTGTAAGTAGCATATTGTTTCGCACTTGAATATGTATTACCATTGGTTTTTTCATCTATTGTAGTCTCCCTGATGATGGAAATAAACATTTCCGAAAGCTTGGATAAACCTTAAAAAGTTTACTTTTTCACTATGTTAGATGAATATGTTTAACATCATTGAAACCAACCTCAACAAAGTTTTGTACCTAACTAGTCAGCAAATACTTCCCACACAATATATATATATATATATATATATATATATATATATATATATATATATATATATATATATATATATATATATATATATATATATATATATATATATATATATATGTATAAACAGCTCGTTGTTCCCTCCGGGAGAAAGTTCAGGCGGACTAACTTCCGGGGTATCGGTTTGAATTATGTAAAAAAATAATTTATATATGTGGTGAGGGGGACATATTGCATAGGTTTATCAAGAGAGGGGAAACGATTTCTGACCCAAAATTTATATATGCATATATAATATTTTCATCTGAAAAACAATGCGTTGTTCCCTCCGAGTGGTATATGCAAATAAAGATTCGATAACTTAGTTACCTCCAGTTATATTGCCATTCATTGGAGGGTAGTATGTTCTATTTTATAAGCTTTTATTCAGTTTCACTTATTAGTTAGTTCATTTGTTAGTTTGGGTCAAATCTTTTAAGTGAATTTTGACTGACTTCTAGTCGTCCGATTAGTTCGAAATTTGATGGGTGTTCATAATTCCGTGACAATGCATTATGGAACTTTTGTTAGAGAAAAAACAGAATGGCGGCTCTAAGATGGCGGATGACATTTATAATTATGGCCCGATTTGATTCAAGCTTGGTATGTGGGGGTTTTCAAGGTCGGAGATTATGAATTTTTTGTCAAAATTCATAAATATAAGATGGCGGCTCCAAGATGGCGGACGAGTTTTGTGATTATGGTTCAATTCGGTTCAAAATTGATATGTCGGGGTCGGAGATGAATTCAAGATGGCGGCCCCAATATGGAGAACGGGTTTTGTGATCATGGTCCTATTCGATTCAAAATTGGTAAGCGGGGGTTTTCAGGGTCGGAGATTATGAAATTTTTGTCAACATTTATGAATTCAGGATGTCGGCCCCAAGATGGAGGAAGACTTTTCTCATTATGGTCATATTTTATTCAAAATTGGTATGTAGGGTTTTCAGGTTGGAAGATTAGGATTTTTTTGTCAAAATTTATAGATTCGAGATGGCGACTTCAGGATGGCAAACGAGTTTTGTGTTTATGGTCAGATTCTATTCAAAATTGGTGTGTGGGGTCGGAGATCATGATTTCTTTCAGCTCCAAACTTACAGGGAAGAGACCTTGTATTGACAATGCTCTATTAGAAATCAACAGATTAAGGCGAACTAAGTAAAAAGCAAAAAATAAAATAACTCATAAGAAACCTTTCTGAAGACAAGCCTTTATTTAAGCTGACAATGATTTAATTGTTTTTTGTTGAATTATTTGGTTTTAAAAAGGTTGTCACGTGAATTGTAATGAAATTAATACTTCGACAAATTGTTACTTACCAACCAATCACTGCCCAATCAAATTAATTGCTACCTATTTTCATGAACACTTCGCACGACAATCTTTTTGAAACCAAATAATTCAACAAAAAATAATTAAATCATTGTCAGCGATGACTTAAACTTATTTTATAAGTTTTAGTACACGGCTTATATTAAAAGGATTTATTTTAATATACTGACCTAAATATATTCTAGTTAAATAACCATTATCATATTATTATTTTCACACTGATTGGCAATGGAATAAAGTGGACGATTTAATTTTTAATCTCATTTGATAACAAATTTTGAATAAAGTTCAAAGTTTCATAAATTTGAAATAGTTCAACAGAAACGCAGACCCTGCTGTACTGTTGCTTTTATTACAGTTATTTAGTCTAATAAAAACATGCTTCTTGATTGTTGAAACTTCTTAGGCAGACCAAGTTGAATAAATACACCACGCATGAAAATTTAATGTGTGCCATTTGTAATAGGATTTGAATTTTATTCAAGTATAACTTCAATTCTCTAACGATCAACATTAATGTCATTTTTTACATATATAATAATTATCATATTGCATCAACACTCATATTCAGACTTTCCGAGAATTTCCAAAAAAATACTCACTCGCATGAAAACGTTAGAAATTAGTACGCTCATTTTCAAAAAAGATATCGAGAAGAGTAGGTAATTAGAAATTACAAATTAGTCAAAATATGGGTGTGATAGTCATCAATGCGTGTGAAGTTAGCCACATCTACAAGTGTTTTGTTTTATTTCTAGAACATCCCGATAATGTTCTGTGAGAAATATGATAAAAATTCTTACCTTTTCTTAATCCGGAGTTCGTCTGTTCGATTTTGTCTGATGTTGGAAACGGCTTTGGGAAGGAAAAGGAGGAAAAAGGAAAACACCACACACCATATAAATAATTAATATTGACAATACTGTCTAATGAATGTCACCGGAACAAACTATAATTAGCGATATATGAATAAAAATCTCATATCTCGACCGACCGACTCTCAATACCCTTTTTCTATTATTCGCAGGTAAAACTGCTGAAAAGCGAGGTTGCCAAATCCTCCGAACAAAATTCTTTATTCTAATAATAAATGTCTAATGCTACAACATACCCCCCACCCTGAAAATTGTTTTTCTGCTAACTTGTTAATTACATGAATGGATAGGTGGGAGATACTGTATCAGTACGACAATAACAATATCTAACCAATTATATGAATACCAAAATGTAAATGCCCCAAAAATAACCGAATTTCCTGAGGAATTTCATTACAATGAAAATAAATAAATAAACTTTGGGAAAAAGCGATATATAAAATAATATTTTAGAAAACTAATTTTATTGCGTGGGCAGAGGACACACCTTAACCACCGGTCTAGAATAGGTGCCTTTATTAGTCTTTACCGTCACATTGCGTAACAATACCATCCTTTCCTGGATGAACATCTGTAATAATACCCAATGGCCAGTGAAGCGGCGGCGAATTATCATTTTTCAATATAACGGTTGTCCCGACCTTTATATTGGGACATTTTGTATTCCATTTCTCTCTCACTTGTAAGGTAGTAAGATACTCTAAATGCCAACGCTTCCAATAATCTTGGACCATCCTATCTATCATCTGGAATCGATCAACTCTATTTATATTGATGTCTGTCAAAGTATCTGCCGGTAAACTTCTCAATGGAGTGAGTGTCAAAAAATGGGATGGAGTCAATGCCTCCGGTGCTGATGGATCAGCTGATAAACTACAAAGAGGACGAGAGTTTAGCAATGCTTCGACTTGGATCAAAAGAGTATTGAATTCCTCAAAGGTTAGAAGTTGAGTGCCTAACACTCTAAATATATGAGTTTTTGCACATTTAACATGGCTTTCCCACAATCCACCCATGTGTGGGGCCGCCGGAGTATTGAGCTTCCACTCAATACCATTTATAGTCAATTCTGTTTGAAACGCTTCTTTATACCTCTCAGAATTGACGAATTCATTAATTTCCCGAAGAACAGTTTTCGCGCCCACGAAATTTGTACCCTGATCGGTATGAATAACACTGCAAGGACCTCTCCGAGATAAAAATCGCTTTAAAGCCTGTAAGAAACTATCTGTTGACAATGAACTAACAAGTTCCAAATGAATTGCCTTTACACTCATACAAACGAACAAACAGACATAGCCTTTGTATACTTGAGCCCTCTACGTCTACCAAGTGTTATATTGAATGGGCCAAAATAGTCAATTCCCGTGTGAGTGAAAACTTTGGCCTGAAGTAATCTTGATGTCGGCAAATCCGCCATCAGAGGATTTATCGTTTTGGGTTTCAATCTGAAACACCTATTACATGCATGAACTCGTTGTCGAATGACGTTTCTACCTCCCAATATCCAATATTTTTGCCTCAAAATGGCTTCCATCAAATATGGACCGGTATGAAGATGTATTTTATGATAATAATCTATTAATTTCTCCGTGAAAGGATCCTTACCAGGCAGTATTTTAGGATGACGAGCCACGAAAGTAAGGGGCGCATTCTCTAACCTCCCCCCCACCATGAGAATTCCGTTTTGAAGGAAGGGGTTTAATTTGCGCAATCTATTTGATATTTCTTTTCCCAAATTCAAAAGTTTGATATCTGATTTGAAATATTTGCCTTGCACGATTCTCACCAAGGCCACTTCTGCCCTATTCATATCACTTAATGTGATGAAACTTTTCACCGTAAGGATCTTCACAAAACGAAGTACCCACACCGTTACCCGCAAAATTGTTGTGTATGATGACAACCTCATAACCATGTATACAATGGATGCGTTTCCGTTTCCTCCGTTGAAACGAGACATTTTATGGAATCGACTTCTTCCCCAGATTCATCAAAAAACCTTTGCTCTCTAATGGGCCAATCTGCAACAGGTAATCTCATCCAAGTGGGTCCCGATGTCCAAAAGTAATTTTCCATTAATTGGAAAGGAGTTGCACCCCTAGATAAAATATCCGCAGGATTCGTTACCCCAGATATATGACCCCACTCAGCATTTGAAATATTTTCTTTTATCTGCGAAACCCTGTTGGCGACAAATATATCTTTCAAGAAAGAAGAATTCAACCATTGAAGAACTGTCGCGAATCCGAAAACGCAAATATTTTTGAAATACAAATTTTATTATTGAAAATTTCCGAAACATGTTTGACTAACTGAGATAAAAGGACAGCTGCTACTAACTCCAATCTAGGAATTGTAACCACTTTGAAGGGGGAAACCTTTGATTTAGCACACAATAAATTGACAGTAATTTCTCCGTTTTCTGTTACTGTTCGCACATATACCACAGCCCCATATCCATCCATACTGGCATCTGCAAAAGCAACTAGCATTACTGGAGAGGTTCTCACTATTCCCATATAACGCGAAAACTGAATCTTCTCAAATGCCGACCATTCATCTTTCAGTTTCGACCACTTCTGGAAAATTTCATTAGGAACCATCTCATCCCAGCCTATTTTGAGTTTCCATAGCTCCTTTATTAAGAGTTTCAAATACAAAATGAACGGTGCCACCAATCCTACAGGATCATAACATCGCGCCACCGTAGATAAGATTATACGCTTAGTACAGCTAGACCCCGGAACTGGAAACCGAAACCTAAAGCTATCTATTTCTGGATTCCAGATCATTCCTAAAATTTTTGTTTCTGTCATGAAAAGCACAGGTTGTGACAACCTCCTGTCAAATGGGATTTTCTCCAACAAATGCAAAGAACTCGAAGATCACTTTGTCAAATCAAACTTTCCTTCTGCAAACATTGCTACCGATTCTAAATATAACCGATGAGCTTCCTCTTCCGAGGGTACGCTACATACCAAATCATCCATGTATATGTCCGTCGATACCACTTCTGCTGCAAATGGATATTTATAACCTTCCTCTTTTATCAACTGTTTGACTGTACATAGCGCCAGATAAGGACTTGTCTTGACTCCAAATGCCAACCGATTGAACTCGTACACTTGAACGGGTTCATCAGGACTGAAACGCCAAAGTAGCCTCTGAAATCGCCAATGATAGTCCACTATTTTGATCTGGTGGTACATTCTACGAATGTCTGCAGTAACCGCTACTCTAAAAAGTCTAAAATTCAACAACAAAGAAAAAATATCCGTCTGCAATTTTGGGCCCCCGTATAGAATATCATTCAAAGAAATATCACTATCAGAGGATGCACTAGCATCCAATACTATTCTAATTGGAGTGCTGGAACTATTGGGTTTAAAAATGGCATGGTGAGGAATGTAGTACGCCGTATCCGCTGCTTCCAAATATTCATCCCTTACCCAGTGCATATGACCCTGTTCAATGGATTCTCTCATAATATCATTGTAACCTGAACGCAATTCCGAGAATTTTGTTAATTTCCTTTCTAAGGAAAACAATCGTGTCATTGCACACTCTTTAGAATCACCCAAAGTATTTGGAGAATTCTTAAAAGGAAGAGCAACCGTAAATCTCCCTACTGAATCTCTATTAAAAGTACTTGTATACATTTTCTCACATTCTAATTCTTCCATATTTGGTGAAGTATTTTTTGGAACTTGCTCAATTTCCCAAAATTTTCTCATAAGTTCATTCAGAGATAATTCTTCTTCTAAATTAAAAAATACATTCGAATCTGAAACCGAGCTCAATATCGGAACTTTTCCCATTATAACATACCCGAAAACCGTCTGTACCGCCACTGGTGATCCCGTTGAAGAAGCATAACTATTGTTCCCCATCACCGTTGCAAAGAGCTCCGCCCCGATAATACCGTCAATTTCAGTTGGTTCATCAAATTTATCATCAGCTAATTGAACATTCCCAAAACTGCTCAAAAAACTCCGATCAATTTTTAATCTAGGAAGTTTATCAGAAATTTTATCAACTAAAAATGCTTGCATAAAATATTTCTTCGATGAATCATATCGAGATGCTACTATGAGATCTGTGATACCCTTTACCGAATTTGAATTTGAACCAATTCCTTGAACCGAAGAAAAACATCGAGATATTTTCAGCCCCAATTTTTTGGAGCATTTATGAGTGATGAGATGAACCTGACTGCCACTATCCAATAAAAATCTAGCCTTTTGACCTTGACCTGAACCGTTCAGAACGTTCACTACCACTGTTGATAATAATACTGTATTATTACGATTTTTCATTGCCGTAGCATGAAAATTATTATTTGTAGTTTCCGATGTACTGGTATTCGTATTGACAACTTCACTAGTAGAACTACCCTCACTTGGTATAGTCCTGTGAACTTGTTCATGCTGTACCCTGGTTAAGGGTCTCCCTAAATGTAATAAATAATGATGTTTTTTGGTGCATTCTGAACAAACCCGATCAGAAGGACAGTCTCTCACACCATGCTTTGGCGACAAGCAATTGTAACACCAATTATTTTCCCGAACTAATGTATAACGTTTAGACGGAGTCAACCGCTTGAATCTTTCACATCTACTCAAAAAATGCCAACCCTTATGACAATAGATACATGTGTTTGTCTTTTCTCTATTCTCCGACTTATTCTCCTGAGTGACATAGAATGATTTTGTTGAACGCGATCTCGTATCATAATAATTCCCTCTACCAATGACAGCGTTTCTGTTCAGATTAAGTATTTTAGCTTGCTCTTTGACGAACTTTATCACATCCTCATAAGTTGGTATCCCCTTACCACGAACGGACATTTCGAAAGATTTCACCGTTTCTGAATCAAGTTTTGCAAGAGCCTATGCATAAAACACGAACGGACATTTCAAGGCTTGTACCGCATAATCGAATTTTTCCAAAATGATTCGAGGTTTTGGCCGATTCCCCCTGTATATGCTTGAATCCCAAAATCTGATCCAAGTAACTAGTCGCTAGTGAACGTGCATCTTGATATTTGTCAACCAGAGCCTTCCAAATGATATTATAATTGCCCCCGGTAGGAGCCACTCCTGTGCAAACCCCCAAGGCAGAACCCTTCAACCGACCTACTAAATAATTGACCTTGTCAACATCCGTCAGTAACGTATTATCGTGAACTAAACTTTTAAAAATTGAATAAAATGTTTCCCACTCTCGGATATCACCCGAAAATTCGGGAAGTTCAATTTTTGGAAGTGAAGGGAGATTTCGCGCAAAACCGGTGTTTCCCAGAGAGCCTGAATTTCCCCGAGAAGTTAAAGTCGCTGGCGAAGCATTCGCTTGTTGTTCTTCTCTTTCTAATTTTGCAGCCGCAATATGAATGTAACCACACATTTCATCAATTGTTGGAATAATTGCATAATTTGGTGTGAACTCCTCATCAACTTCAAAACTAACCTCCATGATTTGGTCAATAACCTTAATCAAATCCGCTTTCGTCGAATCCGTCGACTTATATAAGGCTGAAAACCTAGATTTTTCCGTTTGATTTCTCATTGACTTGGATAGATCCAGGAGATTTTGCAAAATTGAAAATAATGACTCTTTTTTTGCCGTGAGCATTTTCAATTGTCGTTGCGCTACAGTACCTCCCATCCTAAAGATCAAAATCAATCCTTACAATATTCTTTTTTGGTCTGAGAAACAATTCCTGGGTGTTCAAACAAATGAAATATTTCGAAAATGATTCTTACTTTTCAGTACATTTGGCAACACCGCATCAGTTTAACCGTGAATATGAGGAATGGCAAAAAACTGTTACTCCGAAAAAACATAGAAACCCGCCTGCGAAGATAAAAACTCCCGAAATATTATTTGCCATGAAATGAACAACCACTACTTTAATTTATATTTTCCGAATGGAATGCCTTCTGAATCAAACTTGAATTGATATCGAACTTATCCAAAATTCCAAAATTCCATGAAACCGAATAGAACAAACTACAAACACTTTGAGATTTGAAACAATCCGAGCTCGAAGGGACCAAAAATGTTTTGTTTTATTTCTAGAACATCCCGATAATGTTCTGTGAGAAATATGATAAAAATTCTTACCTTTTCTTAATCCGGAGTTCGTCTGTTCGATTTTGTCTGATGTTGGAAACGGCTTTGGGAAGGAAAAGGAGGAAAAAGGAAAACACCACACACCGTATAAATAATTAAGATTGACAATACTGTCTAATGAATGTCACCGGAACAAACTATAATTAGCGATATATGAATAAAAATCTCATATCTCGACCGACCGACTCTCAATACCCTTTTTCTATTATTCGCAGGTAAAACTGCTGAAAAGCGAGGTTGCCAAATCCTCCGAACAAAATTCTTTATTCTAATAATAAATGTCTAATGCTACAACAACAAGTACACTGAGAAAAATAAAATCTTGATTTTTTTTTTCCTTTTTCGTTTTTTTACATGGATTTTCATTCAGTTAGGGACGTTAATATGCTAATATTTCCAGTTTTAACTGAAGGTGAGAAAATTTGATCAGCTTGATTAATAAGTTCGATTTGAGAAAGTGGAATGGTGGTGAGGTTATTTAAAAAAATCACAGACGCCACAAATGACTTTGTACACCGCTGTGCTTGGCATATGTCATTGTTATTGGCCTTTTTCTCATTTATCATATGGCGCCAGAATTTTCCAGGCTGTCAAAATGGGTGAAATGGGAATTGATATTATTTGAAAATACACAGATGCCGCAAAAGGCTTTCTACAACGTTTGCACATAATTGGAGTTGTATACCGGTGCCACGTTATAGTTTGCCACACTCGCAAATGAGGTGGAATAAGAGAGTGGGAGTTGTTTAGATATTTATTGAATAATATATGATACAAAATACCTAAAACAAATTGATGACGTAACAAGTTTAAGTGGATATATAATAAATCGCTTCATCAGAGAAGTTCAATATAAAATAAAAATATTCTGGCATTCTATCAGAGACGAAGAGAAGACCGATAACAAATAAATATCCTTTTCCCCTTTGACGGCCTGGCAAATTCTGGCGTGTGAAGAGAGGACCAATATCAATATTTATATTAAGCACTAATGGGATAAAGCCATTTGTGGTCTCTGTGCATTTTCAAAATATATCAACTCCCATCCCCCTCCTTTGGCGGCCTGCAAGCAACATCGGGTGCGTTTAGTACTTGGACCCAACAAGGAAGGTGCGAGTTAAAACGCCCTAACGACTGTAGCGTAGTAGCTTATTTGCAGCTGCAGGCGTCTCATCAGAAAGAGCCCGAGATAAGACGATAGCTATGCCGTCCTTCGGAGGGGACGTTAAGATGGCGGTCCCGAGTCCATAGATATTGAGTTCGTTAAGGAACCCTACCTCTGAAATAACAGAGGATTCGACAAAATTTCCCGTTGGGAGGGGAGTGTGCTCACCGGCATCGGTGTTTAGCCCTGGTCGCAGAAATAGGCCGACGTTAAAAAAAGCAATAAAAAAATAGCAGAAAGATGTACAGAGCCATTTTCAAATTATATCAACCCTTGTTTTCACCCCCTTTGGCGGCGTGGCAAATTCTGGCGCCATATTAGTGATGGAGGAAACACTTATAACAATAACATATGAGAAGCAGAAATGAGTACCAAGCCATTTGGGCGTCTGTGAATTATTTGAAATAACTTCACCACCATTCCACTTCTTCAAATCCAACTTATTCATCGGTCTGATAAAAATTTCTCACTCTCAGTTGAAACTGGAAATCTCAGTATATTCAGGCCCCCAACTAAATAAAAACCTATGTGAAAAAACGGAAAACGAAAAAATAAAATAATTGATATTTTATTTTTCTCAGTGTACTTGTGGATGTGGCTAACTTCAGATCCGTCATCATTATCCAGAAACGTACTGTGAAACCATAGTTAACAACTATTAGGACTATTCCCATTCACAATATCAAAAATAAACGGATATGGATTTTCATTAAAACAACTAATGAGATTCACTGATAGATCATATTAACTGAAAGCACCCAAATACCAAAAAAAAAAATTAACTCTCAAGTGTGTTCAAATGAAGGCTTGTTTCAATTCTTATATATATTTTTTATCCATACCTTTCAGTGTTTTCGAGAATATACAGGGTGTTTCTTATTAACTAATTTTACCGTTTAAAAATTATTCTCTTAAATACATTTATGTTTATAGTTACATGAATTGGTTTTTTCCGTAAGTAAGATGCAAATGAATGAAGTTTATTTTTTTATGCGAACGTCAAACGAAAAAATATCAAGAGACCAGATTTGCTCGTAAAGGAATGAGGATTTCTCTTAAAAATGATTCAGTGAAAATCCCGCATTAACGCCACTGACAAGAATAAAAAATTATATTGTACAGCAGAAAATTCCTTTTGAAGCATAGAAGATGCGTACACGTTTCACAAAAATATCTAACGTCATACCAAAGTTATAAAAATTATTTTCTTAAAACAAAAGTTAAGACCTTCAGAACATATGTTCATATGAAGTTTTTTTCTCAAAATTACCAAACGAATAACCTCCTTTAATATTAGCATGTTATTAAGTAACACCCTGTATATAAATTATTCCCTTCGAATAATAGCCAATACACTTCTCAACAGTTTAGGTGAAGGAATACCAAGCATTCTGATAAAACACATATCAAAATTTTGAATAGATTCTGACCATAAATAACATAACTCAAATTGTTGAATTTTGCATAGGTATTAACAATCTTATACCCCCCCAGATAATAATGTTCACTACATTTCAACCATGAATCAAAAATCAATCCACTACCTTGAAATGTTCAATGTTTGATAAAAAAACTTATGAATTCCAACCACAAAAACACCATACTTATTACCAAAATTGAACAAAATCCAGCCGAAAATCACAAAATCAGAAATATAACCTAAATTTCCTCGGAAGGAATGAGCGCTATCCAGAACGGGAAAAACTGTAATTCACATATTGTATGTGCTAAGGAGGGAAGTACGTGTGGCAATTTGCGCGGCATAAAAGCGACACTAGCGCTGGTGGCAAATCGCTCAACTCAGCGACTGAATCTAAGGTTATACATCACTCGGAATGACCTCCATGCATTTTTTCACAGATGGATAGAGATGGCATAGTAATCACCAGTAGAGAAAGATTATGTGAGATTCGTAGTTACCTCCGATATCGGAGGTAAGAAAGGTATATATGAGGGAAGTACGTTCGGTATATATGTATTTTGGAGGTAGCAACGAAGGGTGAATAGGTATATATATATATATATATATATATCTTTTTATGTTCTGGTTCCCACGAAAAGGGATATCCTGTAATGTTCAGAGAACATCGTGGGAACCAAGGGAAAGAAGGTAGGAGTTGGTGTTCTTCTTAAATTTCTGGAGGTTGTATGCCTCGGGGAACACCTCCCTAGGCAATGAGTATGAAAGGTACCTTATCACTTCCAAAGTCGATATACAGGGTACTATGTCACCTCATATATACCGTTGTCACTTCCGATTCTGGAAGTCACAACGTTTTGCCTTGTTTTGGTCAAATTTAGAATCTAGAGGGCGTTATGGGCATCATATCAAAAGTTGTTCTGGAAGTCATTTTGACCCCCCGTACTCAAAAACCAAAGTTTTGGTTCGCGAGTATATCGTTGGCGCTGCGATCTGGGATCCACCCACATTTGCAGATTCAGGCTCCACGTAGTCACTTCCGTCATCTACAAGGTACGTTGTTGCTTCTAGGTTATAATCGTGCCTTTGTGTGTGTGTTGAGGATTTATATTAAAAATGAATAGGGGTAAATTAATGGTGGCAATGACCAAAACCAAAGGTAAGTGCAGTTACAAATTATAAAAGGACCAATTTTATTCTGTGAGCATTCGCTTAGTTATCGAGTTGAATGTATTGATTTATGCGCGGGAAATCTGTCATATCAGATTTATACCAATAAATGTCCATTTTTCAACAAATGTTAACAGTTAACAAATGCTAGACGTTTTATTTAGGATCATTTCATAAAAGGGGCCCCCAATGGTGACTCTTCAACATGTTCACCGGATTAGAATATCTTGTAAACAGAAGTAAACAAAAGCTAAGCGACGTTGATCAACAGATGAGCGACTTATACCCAGCTTCTATTTATCTACCAAACAAGTTGGCATTGAGTTTTTTAAATTTCTGTAAGAGTTATGAGTATATTCGATTGAGTTCTGAAGTTCCTTAGTACAAATTCAAATCATGAGAGTTGAGGACGCCAACATTTTTTAAAATTAGTTCTTGTGTCTTTTTTGAGTAATTGATCGGAATTTCTTTGGTATTAATTGAACATTTTCAGGGAAGAATCCGTTACTTATCGAATGCGAGGGGTAAATTAGTTTGGGAATCTGGTGAGCACTATACTGAAAATAATGGGAAATCACTTAGAATAATTGGAAATTACTGTGTAAAATAATGGAAACCGTCACTGTATTAAAATTGAAAACGCGGCAAGCTTTTGAATCTGTTATTTACAGAATAACCTACGTCGAACAAATCTAAAGAAATTATTTTTTACTTTTTAGTGCATTTGGATGAAAGTTTTTGATTCTATTGCTCACAGAATAATCTACGTGACCCGTCTAAATTATGTTTTCCTTTTTGGTGTATTTGAATGGAAGGTTATTGGAATGTTTTTTAGTTACATATGTGTTTCTCTTTCTGAAAATAAAATCATGAAAGTGGCAAGAGTGCAAAAATGTTACATCTAAAATGTTCATAAATATTCTCAACGAATGAGAAGTGCTGATATTGAAGATGAAAACGCCTCAACTTCGGTATTCATTCCATTTACGAAATTATTCTGAAAAATAAGCATGGTAATTTGCATTTATGATTTGAAATTCATAGTGAATCTTTTTAGGAAAAACAAGACGGCCTGAAAAAAATTATTCAATGCCGCTATTGCGAAGAAGACATAACTACAAATCCTTAAGTCATGAGGAGCAATTGCATGCAGATGGTAGTTATCTTATTTCAAACAAAATGTAGGGGCATGTAGATGATTTTCTTTGGTGTAGTTTGTTTTCTCTGTTCTGAGTATTTTGCATACATCACTGAATCTGATGATAATAAAAGTCCTCATAATCCTAAAATCAGGTTAGTTGACATTTACATATTTGAATTATTTCAGATTCAGATGACGATGATAATGTGTCCCCTCTTAAAAAAAGGAGTTTAAAAAACAAAGGTATGATTATTTCAAACAGTAACAATGACTTATTTTTTCCAGTAACAGATTCGGTGTGTGTTCTATTTTGAAAATACCTGCATTAAAATTTACAGGTTCATCAGATTCGCATGAAGAAGTTCTTGGCAAAAAAAAAATAATCAAGAAGAAAGGTTTGGGTTTATATGTTTTAGGTTGTTACAAACATTATATACATTTTCAGGTTCGACAGATGAAGAAGTTGCTTTGATCAAAGATAACTTTGGATCTTGCATCGAGAACAAAAGTTACCCGTCAGCTCAGGATTTGAAGGAATTCATTAAAGAGACTACAATTAGCAGAACAGTACCAGTAATAGAAGCAAAATTGCAACAGTTGTTCAAAAAATCTGATATGTAGCATTAGTTTTCCGATACACTCCATTACTTTAAAATTATTACCATAAACCTATAAGTGTTTTTCAGTTCTATTTGACCTTTATTAAAAGTTTATATTGAAAAAAGTTATTATTTGAATTTTACACTTAATTCCCAATCTTTATAAAGATTATGTTATTCTCCAAATTCAGAAAAACATACAGGGTGGAAAAACAACAACCCGTGGTCGCTAATCATCTTTACGTATTGATATTCTGTTTTTTCAATTCTGATAATCATTTCCGATTACATAGGGTCATTTATTGAAATTGAACGAACCAATGTTTTAATTTTCGAAATGGTATTTGGTTTATTTCATTATTGTATATTTTTCCGGAAATGACAGAAACTGCACTTTCTCTGAAATATACTAACACATGTGTATGGATCACTCTTATAACTTCCTCATTTCTAGAAGGATTTCGATTAAATTTAGTGTATATAAAACATGAATTCAGACTTTTTGACTTGAAAATTCAATATGGCCGACTTCCAGTTTCGCCAGAAACGACCACACATTTTTATTCCATGGGACACCCTGTATATGCTTACATACTCGCTTTCTACTTGTCAAAATATATAAGACATGATATTTTATTTTTCGACCTATGCTGTGATTTGGTCAGGATTACCCGAAACTGAAAAATAATTTAATTCAGTAAAGAATGAAATGATGGGTATCTTCCTTTTTTTAAGAAATACAAGTTGAGAAATCCGAATTTATGTCTCACCAAATTTCAGGGATTCAAAATTCAAATGAGAAAGATATATGACTGAAATTTTATTTTCAAATGAAATTGTGGTCATGGTGGCAAAACACTGTAACGAAGCATTTTTTCAGAGCTCCGTTACTAAGAACGGCTGAAAGAATATTCAGTCTAACTTTGGTACGTCCCTGCCTATTTGGGGTTTCTATTGGTTCCGGTCTGGCAAAACATTACATTCCCTGTTAGAAATTAAGGTACATACCCAAAGCTACTGGAATTCACGTCAACATCATGCATAAAACATAACAGAGTTTTTCTCTAGATCTTATAAAAAGGGTGAAAAGCTCCGGTGATAGTTTTTGTAAAAGACGAGAAAGAAATAAAGATCGCGATGGGAAAAACCAAATTATTTTTTGTATCAGGAACGAAATCATCCTTCAGATTTTCGGTCCAGTTTCAGTTCATCGGACACCCGCCTTTCTTACTGGGCTTTTTCGTCTAGTTCGGTCATACATTCGAGATCTATGAAAAGGCACTATGAAGCTCTCATCGGGGCTTGTTCCTGTTGTTCTTCCGTGACACTTGTTACTTGTTCCTGGAGTTCTGTGCTGATACCAAGTCCGGTTCGAAGTAAAAGCGTAAAAGTGTGAAAAGAGATTCGAGGTCCAGAAGCGTTGAGGTATCCGTAAGTGGAAATAGTGAATAATTTGTATTTGAGCTGGGTTTCTCCGTGTGCTGAAGCACTTGAAGTTTATTATTTCTACATTTATTATTATTCGATTTGATTCAATTAATTTTCCGGGAGTTTAAATATTATTATATGTACTATTATTATTTCATTTAGTTAATTATCTGTTGTGGCATTCACAGTTTCGTTCTGCCACATTATTCTTTATTTGATTTAATTCGTTACCTGAGAAGTTAAATACATTGTCTGCATTATTATAATTTCCTTTATTCGAGCATTTGCCGAAACGTTTAAGTTGGTCAGAAGACTACAGAGTGAATATTGATTTATTTTATTTTTGGGTGGTTCAATCGAATTTTTTTTATGAAAGCGATTGAGTGTTTAATTTTGGGTAGTATTGACATTTTAGTCAATGATTGGTTATTTTTACGGGTAAAAATATATGATTTATTTGCCAAATTGAACAGTATAAAGTAGACCATTTTATTTTGTGTCCCCGCGGAAAACAATTTTCACATAAGCTCTGGCAGGTGTTTTCTTTTCTTGTCAGGGGAAATCTTACATAAATAGTTCTTTTATTTGCCCGTTATTGAAATTATTGAGTTATGTTTTCAGTTATTTGAGTTAAGGGAAAACGCCGAATGCAAACAACTGACGCGAATAGTTACATCACTTAAATCAGTGAATTTAAATTTTCTATTGTCTTAAGTTCGGGGAAAACACCAAATTTAAGCAATTGACATATAAACCAATTACATAACAATATTTATTGTTCCCCGCTGTTCCGATTCGGGCACTAACCAAATCGGAACATCGGCCGCGATAAATGCGTTGAAAAGTTTATTTGTCCCTGAAAATACATGCGGAGCAAAACAAAATTCACGAATTTCACAAGTTATAGTCATATTCAGGAGGAATAATTCATTCAGCGACTTGAGAAGGTGATTTGGGTAAATAAACGATTTTTTATTACATTAGGGGGAAATAAGGGATTTCATAACACGAAAATACGGTGATGCTTTGTCGTCTGTATCCACGCCTAGTTGTTGATATTGTTTAAGCTCAGGAAATCGCCGAGCATAAACAATAGGAAAACAAAGAAAAAAATAGAATTCTTGTTAACGAGAAAAGTCGTAGAAGAAAAGGGCTATTTCAAGGAACAGAGAAAAAAATATCACAGCCGGGATTATTACCAACGTGAAGCTTAGGTAATATACAAGTGACACGTAGTATTCAAATTTTGTGTTAGGGTTAACAAGGGGAAATCGGGATGTTATAAGCCATTTGCTTACAAACTTGAGAAATCACTTTCTGAGTCAGTCAGATAACCGTGTTCAGGAAGAAACAGTTTTTCTTTGCTCTTAAGAGTAGTCCATTTTATTCCTTAAATTGTCGAAAAATTACTGTTCATTTGGCCAGTTATATTTATCGTGAAGGTTAATATCCTTTCGATACTATTTGATAAATAGGATTATATATATATATTTATATATATCGGTATATGTATTACCCCCATTTAAATATGCCAGACCGGTTTTCTTTTAAGCAAAAATATTTGTATTACGAAAATTGTTGTGCCAAATCTTATTGAATATACCAGTTAATTTAATACCTATTACACACTGTGTTTACATTAAAAAAAACCCCTTTCTATTTCCTATAAAGTATTGAAGTTACGCAACAGACGTATTTAGTCAAGTTGTAGAAAAAGAAATTTGTAAAGAAAAAAAACAAACAAAGAAATTTCTGTCTGTCTGTCTCTTTGTGAGACATAAAAGCAATCGGCGTTCAGTATCCAAAATGTGTACTTAAAGCCTACAGTATTTTGTAAAGATTCAAAAAGTGTCAATATACCAGACCCCTGGACGTTCCGTATCTCCATCTGTAGCTACCCTAGTGCGTGGAGAAAACCACTATAAAATCTGGCGCCCGAGATTTGAAATAGAGAAAGGAAACTATTTCCTGCCTTAAATTCTGGCGTCATAAATAACGTGATTTTCTAGGAGTTTAAGGGTTATTAAAACAAACCCTAGGAAAACACGTCACAACACATGAACATTTTGAGAATGACAACAATTGGGCCATTCATTAGTATTGTGGATATTAAATGTTTCTTTCTTTAACTGTTCTCAGTAAAGAATTTCTAGGCGAAATTTGAAGTCCAGTGGAAAAGAAGAAGTGATAGTAGGATCTGACCCAAACATACAAACATAAAGAGAATAAAATAACAAATAAAAAAACTTTTTAAAGACAAGCTTTTATTTAAGCCGTGTACTAAAACCTATTAGATAAGTTCAAGTCATCGCTGACAATGATTTAATCATTTTTTGTTGAATTATTTGGTTTTAAAAAGCTTGACGCTTGAAGTGTTCATGAAAGTAGGTACCAATTAATTTGATTGGGCAGTGATTGGTTAGTAAGTAATATTTTGTCGAAGTATCAATTTTATTACATTTCGCGCGACAAGCTTTTTGAAACCAAATAATTCAACAAAAAATAATTATAGTTTCAGTACACGGCTCAAATAAAAGCTTGTCTTTGAAAAGTTTTTCATTAATTATTTTATTTTTTGCTTTTTAGTTAGTTCGCCTTAATTTTTTCTTTTTTAGTATAGCATCGTTATTACAAGGTCTCTTTCCTGAAATTTTTGAGCTGAAAGAAATCTCCGCCCCAAAAACTCCCACACACCAATTTTGAGTAAAATCTACTACAAAACTCGTCCTCCATCATGGGACCACAATCTTGAATTTATGAATTCCGACAAAAAATTCATAATCTCTGATCCCGAGAACCCCCGCACACCAATTTGGAATTTAATTGGCACATAATCACAAAACTCGTCCTCCATCTTAAATTTATGAATTTTCACAAACATTTCATAATATCCGACCCCAAAAACCTGCACATACCAATTTTGAATCGAATCGGATTACAATCACAAAACTCGTCCGCCATCATGAATTTATGAATTTTGACAAAAAATTCATAATTTTCGACCCCAAAAACCCCCACATACCCATTTTGAATCGAATCGGTTCATAATCACAAAACTCGTTCCGCCATCTTGGAGCCGCCATCACGAATTCATGAATTTTGACAAAAAATTCATAATCATCTCCGACTCCGAAAACCCCCAAATACAAATTTTGAATCGAATAGAATAGAATAGAACAGGGCTTTATTTTCAAGAATAACAATCACAGTGACATTACATTTAAAACAAAAAAAAACATACATTATCACAGTAACCAGAATTAAAGAAAATAGTATCATATAAAGTTGATTGAATCAATCTTGAGACTTGAAGACAAGTATTTGTATCAGTTAAAGTATTAAAATAAATAAATATTAAGTTTAAAATGAATAAAGTTGTTTTATTTTCAATGCAGGATCCATTCGTAAAAATATATATTCTCTCAAATATTCTTTAGTAGAGTATGGTTCTAGATTCACTATGATATTGATTATAAACCTAATACACGCATACTCTGGAGACTTTTCTGTTATTGACAGTCTGTGGATTGGGATATTATAGTCGGTGTTATGGTTTCTTGTGTTTAGTCCATATTTTATCTTGTGCGCCTCAAATTTATTGCGATTTTTAAACAGAAACATTAAGCACTCATATATATAGGTCCCTGCCATGGTCATTATATTAAATTTTTTGAATTTACCTCTACAGGATTCTTTGTAATTTAGACATAGCAAAATCCTGATGGCTTTTTTTTGTATTTTAAAAATACTTTCTGTTCGGCTACTTCCTCCCCAGAAGATGATGCCAAAACGCATCACCAAGTGGAAGTTGGCAAAGTAAATGGTTCGCTTTGCACCCTCATCCAAATATGTCGATGTTACTCTAAATGCATAACAGATAGATGACAATTTGGTGCTGGTTTCACTAATATGTTTTTCGAAATCTAAGTTTTGGTCAATGTGTACGCCAAGAAATTTTGTGTGTTCCGCCAGTGTTATTATCTGCGTTTGTACTTGAAGCATCTCAGGTATGTTATTGTTTTTCATTTTAGTCCTAAAGCAAATATAATTTGTTTTGTCTTCGTTTAGTATGAGTTTGTTCATGGTAAACCATTTCTGTGCTTTTTCCAGTGTTTCATTTGAGATGTCTAAAAGATTATTTAATGACCAACCCACCGTTAAAATGTTTGTGTCGTCTGCAAAATTCACTAAGTTAATATTTTCATTATTCACAATATCTAAGGCTAAATCATTTATCTAAAATATGAATAACAATCACAAAACTCGTCCGCCATCCTGAATTTATGAATTTTGACGAAAAATTCAAATCTCCGACCCCGAAAACCCCCACATACCAATTTTGAATCGAATCGGACCACGATAACAAATTTCGTCCGCCATCTTGGAGCCACCATCTTGAATCCATGAATTTTGACGAAAAATTCAAAATCTTCGACCCCGAAAACCCCCACATACCAATTTTGAATCAAATCGGATCATAATCACAAAACTCGTCCGCCATCCTGAATTTATGAATTTTGACGAAAAATTCAAAATCTTCGTCCCCAAAAACCCCCACATACCAATTTTGAATCGAATCGGTCCATAATCACAAAACTCGTTTCGCCATCTTGGAGCCGCCATCTTAAATTTATGAATTTTGACAAAAAAATCATAATCTCCGACCCCGAAAACCCCCCACATACCAAATTTGAATCGAATCGGACCATAATTACAAATTTCGTACGCCATCTTGGAGCCGCCATTTTTTTTCTCTAACAAACATTCCATAATGCATTGTCACCGGAATCTAAAACACCTTCCAAATTTCAAATTGATCGGTCGACTAGAAGTCTGTCAAAATTCACTTGCAAGATTTGACCCTAACTAACGAACTAACAAGTTAAGCTAAATAGAAGCTTGTAAAAAAAATCCGGTACATGAGCAAATTGAAAACAAGATGATGGAAAATGAACTCCATAAGTCTAAGGAATTTCACCAAAGTTTTCTCGCACATTTACTATCTATATATATCCTTTTATTGAAAACAACGTTGAATAGAAATGGATGGAAGTGATAACGACACAACAGTATATTTATTAAGCGAATCTATACAGTTATATGGAAGTGAGTTCGTATTTTGTATATATACAAAATTATTTTCGAAAAAAATGTATATCTCTTCCCCTCTCTTTAGAATCGTTTTCCTAGAGTCCCCCTCAACATATATATCCAAAATTCAATAATATATCTTTGGGAAGACATGGAAGTCAGGTCGCCGTTTCAACATAACGGAAGTCACAACGTAACAGGCATCTATATATATATATATATATATATATATATATATATATATACTATATTTATATATTTATATATATATATATATATAATATTTCAACACTTGTCTGACTGAAGATCCCCGTTATTCCCCACTGTTTATATATATATATATATATATATATATATCCCACTATAATCCGGGCGTCCATGCATTGACAAATTACTATATTCCAAGCGTCCGTTACGGAAAATTTGTTGGACGCCTTCTTGTTAGTAGAACCTACTTTCTTGAATACTACTGTATATTATTAGTTCAACGGGTGTACCGCCAGCAGCGCAAGGCACATCTTCTGTATATTCCTTGGAAGATATATACTACTTTCAGAGCGCCCACCTCCAAGCGTCTCTCACTTTATGGAAAATAGTAAACGCTGGAAAATATTAGGTATAGTATTTAATACACCAGCGGCTTCTGAAAATCGTCATTGGCAGTATTCGTTGGTAAAATTTTTTGTATGACCATGCAATTTTTGAACGGTTGGTTGTGTTTACTACTTGTTAGTGATAACGCTTTACCGTTTCGAATTTACCTATTAGTGAGATGAGTGTTGGCAGATTTTGCATCTTGGTTTTTTGTAACTTCTTCCAACGTTTCGTTTTTGTACAATTTTTCTGATTTTTGGTAGTTGTTTTTGTTGTTGTTGTATTCGTTGTTTTATTTAGATTTATTTAGATATTTTTTAACAGTTTTTCTGATTTTTGATAGTTGTTTTTTTTGTAGTATTCGTTGTTTTCATGGTTTTTTTGTTGCGTTTTTTTTCGGGATTGATTTATTAATAGGTATATATGTTGTGTAGTGATCTGATAAGCTTGTTTTGTTGTAGCCCAGATTACAGGATGTTATGACTTAACACACCACACCTGTAATACCAGACATTATTCGTTAGATTGGGAAAAACTGTATTAAAAGAATCGACTATCTGAAGAGGGTCGAACCGGAAATAAATCTATGGAGCGGTCGACATAGACAAATCTCCTTTCTTTCAATACCGGAACGTGGGTTGTTTATCCAGGAAGTACGTACTTTTCGGAAGGATTCGAAAAAACAATAATATACCAAGAAATAATAATGCACTCATAAAAATAGTAAGAATGTACATATATATTTAGTTTACTTTTAAGTTGACAAAATTATTTCATTCGTTCTATAGACGAATAATATGAAACAATATTCATACAACAAAAAGAGTGTAGCTTATTGGCAGTTAATTTTACAGTTGGCTACAAAATCGGAATAGATTTACTAAAAACAATCTTGACATCAATTGCCACAAACGGCTAGAAATAATTCTCTTTTGAGATCTGTGGTAACATGAAAATATGGAGATACCTTTACAGACACATGCACATTATAAAGGGTTCGATTTGCCACAAACATAAATACAGAAAAACATACATCAGACTCGCCCTGTTTCAAACTTATTCACTGGAGTAGGTTTTTAAACGAAAATTAGTTTTCATTTTATTATTATTTCGATTAATTCCGCGTCAATTGTTTATTTTATTTTAGTCGCCCGATATATTAGTATAGCGCGATATGGATATTGTTTGCTAAGAGATCATGAACTATCGAATTGCGTTGTTCCGTTGACTTATCTCGGTTCTGGAAGCGTTGACAAAAATAGGTAATTTTGGAAATACTACTGTTTACTCGTGCTTTCACTAGGAGCGTTCAATACCTGGTTTGACTTGAGTTGCATTGCTTAGTCTTAGTGGTTTTCTGAAGTTCACTATATTGACGATTTTACTGGTACGCTTCTCATCATTATTTTACGATACTGTGATTCGACGGACTTCTTAACCTCACTTTTGAGAGGAACATATTACCGGGTAACGACTATGATATGACTGGCTTGGCTACTGTTCTAACACTGATTATTTGCTGGCTCGCGTTTCATGCTTTTATACTATTCAACCCTAGCTCGCGTCATACGTTATTTTCATTCCCATGCCCGTTACCTTCAACTGCTCATAATAATTAATAATTAATGGGTTTGTTTTGGTCCTATACGCATGAATAAATACGATGAAGTTTTAATGAGTAATTTTTTAATGGCTGTCAATTATCTTATAGATGTATCGCGTCTTCCTGTTGTTATGATTCAATAAAAAAGTTTTATGATGACGCGATGTCAACAATTTTGGAAGTTATGGTTATGTGTACTGAATATATCGCTCCGTGGACGTTAATAGCTTTATAAATAAAGGATTTTATTAGGACATTTTTAATTTCCTTTCTTATCTTCAAATGAAGTACTATTTTTAATGAGCTTATACCATATCAGCGTGTTTTCGTGTGGAAGAATTATGTTTTCATTATCTCTCCGATTGAACTGGTTTCTTGTCTGGCTATAAAGTTCACATTACAGAATATTGTGTGGCTTTTTCAGAAATGAGAGTTTTTCTGCAATTATGGGACATAACAGTTTCAATGATAGCTGGAGTGGAAGATGTATTATGTGAGGTGTTTTTTTACTCATGAAGATATGATCAATTGTAGTGCTAGTATGTTAACTCCGGTGGGGGAGATTATGTATGAGATAAAACCATTTTCTGTTAGTTTATTTAGATATTTGTTAATTTTAACAGATAAAGTTCGTCCATGAAATTTATATTTCGGCTTTACTAAATACGAATCGTTTTTGTTCCTTTATGTTCAATTTCCAGTATTCCGTATTTATTTATTTATTTTTGTCTGCCTCTATTTATGTTTTTTGGTATTTTTTTGCAATTCTCGTTACAGTTTTCTTTCAAGTCATGCTTTTCAATAACTGCCATAAGGATCTTCTTCTTTATTTTGAAGTTGATAGACACCCTCAATGCAAGCTTTCCAATCTGCAGAATTAGAAAGAGAAATAAGCCTAAAAAATATTGGATCATGAAAGGTATAAAAAAATCAGCAAAAAATCTGAGATCTTTACTAATCTTAATTTTTTTTACAGAAAATGAATCTTTCGTTGTCTTATTTCGATCTTGAAGCGTTGATAAAAAATAATGTTTAATTATGGTAAATACTGTTTACTGGTGTATTTACTTTGAGAAGTCATTACTCATGCAGCTCCGGTTTTACTTGATTGGAATTTTATTTCTTAATAGTTTCGCAATTTCACTGCAAGATGATTATATTAGAACACTTCTCATCTTCATTGCACTACATGGCAAACGAATGAAAGTTAAACTCCTCTGAGGGGACATGTTACTCGAACGACGTCTGTTTACCGAATCACTTGTTGTTCGCGTGGTCGCGCCTTTTATATCACCTCCCCTTTTCATGGATCGTTCGCGGGTCACATTTCTAACATATATTATCTTCTACCCGTCATAATAAATCACCGTCTTAGTAATTAATGGTTCGTTACTGTCGCCGAAAGAATGTTTAAAAAACTGAATGATTTATCTATTTCGTGGTCGTATTGCATTTAATCAGCTGTCAAAATTTATAATTTATAGTTTCTTTGATTACTAATGAAATTCCTTAGATATGCGTAATTCGAAGGGTGGTGAGTTGTTAATAGCTCCATGGTAAAAAATGACTTTTTATATGCATTCCGGGCTGGCAGGTGTTCATATATTTTTACGAGCCCTTGTTTATTAGTTTGGTCGAGTATTTGATTTCAGAATTTATTTTCATTCCTAGTGAATTAGGTAGAGTTCATATTCATTAATAACTTGTTGTTTCTTATGCTTCTTGAAAGTTTTTCTGTACATGACAAGGTAAATTCTTAAAAATAATGTAAAACATGTAAAGTTAAAAACATAATACAAACAAATACGATTAAAATCAGACGTCACAGCATTGCCCAAACATGAAAAGGAAAATCAACATAAATTCGATTTTGACAAGGTTGAAATTTTGACAAATGAAAAAAATAGTAATGAAAATAAACTGATCTTTACATTTTGACACGGAAAAGTCTAGCATAAATTATAGAAATAGAGCCCACATACTACAACTGAATACGTCGAACACTCCAATGTATTTAAAAAAAATGGGAAAAACGATAACAGATCAAACAAACTCGATACTAGCAATCTCAGATATTCAACAACGTTCATTCCAATTGTGAAATATGAATACGAATTGATTTGTTTGAAACTATGAACAGGAGGTTCATAAAATCAGATGTGGAATCATCTGCGACTGAAAGATACATTTTAGTCACTATCTTCCATCGTTCAAGTTAACCTCTTGTGGGGTATCCATGTTGAAAAGGGAAACACTCTCAATTGAATATTAAATAGAAATATTTTTCTGTGAATTGAAAAATCCACGATAAAAATGAAGTTATTTTTTGTGAATTTCTAACAGAAAACAACTACTTCCCCGGCGAAAGCCACGCTGGACATTGAACTACATCTGATAGATATTCTGAAAGAAACTCGAAAGAAAAAATCTGAAATTGAAAATTTGCATTTTTATTCAGATAGTTATTTGATTTTCTATTCCAGTCTTAATTAAGAACTCATTGAGTTAGGGTCCTTTCAGAATATCTATCAGATAAAGTTCAATGTCCAGCGTGGCTTTAGCCGGGGAAGTAGTTGTTTTCTGTTGGACATTCACAAAAAATAACTTTATTTTTAAAGTGGATTTTTCAATTCACAGAAAAATATTTCTATTCAATATTTAATTGAGAATGTTTCCCTTTTCAACATGAACACGAAATAATGAAAGAATAACTGTTAAATTACATTGTAAGTTTTGAACGTCTCTTTGAATTTTAATCAAATTTGTTTGATGTTATTTAACGTATAATTTTTTTAACTTTACATGTTTTACATTATTTTTAAGAATTTACCTGAAGATGACATAAACAATGTTTGTTGAAACGTCGTATCAAATAAAAAATACATAGACTGACTAAGGCCCTTATTCCGAGAAAACAAAGAAAATAAACATGTGGTCAAGAAATTTATATATACAGGGTGTCCCAAACTCGATGGCCTATTAGACATTTCTGGAAAACGGGACATAGGATTATTTTGAAATTTGGTTTCTTAGGTAATTAGTTCTGTTCTATCGATCTAAAATATTTTCAGGCTGCGACGTTGCCGCTTATATTGAAAAGTAGCAACAACTTTGATATTTTAAATAGGACACCCTATATATTATTGCATTTCTCGCTTTGCTATTGCTTTTCGATTATTTTTGTATAATACTTCCCTATACCTATCTCCAGTGGTTTTCGAGAAATTCATTGATTTCCTTATTTTTTGTGCGAAACATAGCTTTAATCAAATGTTTATTACTGCGGTATTTGGATTCGAAGACAGCTGAAATTTTGGATGTAGTTTGACAATGTCCTGTGTATTAGTTGTGTCTAAGGAAATTCTTTCTCCATTATACAGGGTCGTTCAAAATTTGTGATTTTACCAATACATACAAAAGTGGTGAAAAGTGCATTTTTTCAAATGGAACATCCTGTATATTATCGAAAATCCTGAAAGACAATTGAAGTTCCTTTCAAATGATGTTTCATGTTCCTATACCTAAATAGTCAAGTTTTCGAAATTAAAGCTAGTTTCTATAAACATTGGATTATTTTGCCATATTTTGTATTAGGTAGCTATGAAATGTCATCAATAATAAAATGTGTGCGCGTTCATTAACGTAAATTTGATTAGAAAAGAATCAAAATGGAAATTGTTTATTCTTCATGGTCAATCTGATCAAATTATAGCAAGAACATGCAAAATGTTCTGTAGTATATTGAAGTGTGTGACTATCATTTTCAATTCCCAGTATAACGAATCAAAATAGGTTATATTTCCCAATTGAAATGATCTGTAGTGTGCCGTGACCAGAAAAGAGCAAAACAAACTTCAAGTTTGACAAGCAGTGATTTTCATAGTGTTTCTGTCAGAAGAAAGTATTAAAAATGGATTATAATGCATATTCAAATGCAGATATTTTAAATTTGTTTTATATTCACGGTGAGTGCCAAAGAATTGTTTCGAGAACATACAGAAAATTCAATGAACTTTATCCAAATTTACCGCATATGAATAGAAAAAAATTCAGAAAAATTGAACGGAATTATGCTGTGTTTGGGAATGTTGAAGCACCAAGAAATCAAATCAAGCCGATAACTGGAGACGAAGTAAATGAAATTAACGTCTTGGGGTATTTCCACGCCTACCCTCATATGTCATTAAGAAGAGCCGTTGTGGATTTAGGTATGACCCGCACTTCAACATGGAGAATTTAAAAAAAACATAAAATGGATGATTATAAATTCATCAAAGCTCATGCTCTACATAGAGGTGATCCTCCAAAACGTGTGGATTTCTGTGAATGGATTTTAACATGGACTCATGAAGATCCAAATTTCCTTCAGAAAATTATATGGACGGATGAATCTAAATTTTCGAGAGAGGGAATATTTAATCGCAAAAACAATCATTTCTGGGTTGCAGAAAATCCCCATTTTATAAAAGAAAGGGGATTTCAAGAAAAATTAAGTTTTAATGTGTTTTATTTACTAATGAATGATAAATTATCATATTCTATTTATGATGAAAACTTGAATTCTGGAAAATATTTGAATATTTTGAGAACAACAGTTAGCGACTTTTTGGACAATTTGCCGCTTTATGTATATCGGAGTTGTTGGTATCAGTTGGACGGTGCCCCCCCTCACTGTACACAAGAAGTGAGCAGAGAACTGACTACAACCTTTGAAGATGGTGGATAAGACGCTTGGGTCCACAGCCTTGGCCACCGCGATCCCCAGATCTAACTCCTCTAGATTTTTACCTCTGGGGAAAAATCAAACAGATTGTATATGAAACACCTGTGAATTCAAGGGACGAATTGGAACAGAGAATAATACGTGCTTTCGAGGAAACTCGGCCAGAAGAGGTTCAAAGAGCAACAATCAACCATGTAATGACTTCGATCCACGAATGTTTGCGTGTAAATGGTCAGCACTTCGAACACATGAATTAGCAATTAATATGACCTTCATTTGTTTTTTAATTGAAATAAAATTGAGTTCCACTTAAGGTAAATCATGATTTCTCAACAGGCACAGGTAAATAAATGACTTATGGCCATTTTTCCTTATCGCCTACAAAAACGTGTTTTTCAGACACCATGTATGAAATATGGTCAAATCATTCGATAATACTGAAATTAATCAATATTTTCTGGATGAAAGTTGAATTTGAGTCCTGTGTGGGCAACAGATAAGGAGGTATTTGATATTGCTTGAACGTCATTTTTTGTGGGGGAAAATCAATTTTTCACTTGAGTTTTTTTGGGTTTGTAACCTTCCACAACCTAAAAAATAATAGAATTAATATAGAAAATCTATACAATTGTAGAAGGGCAAACTTGTATAGATTTTCTATATTCATTCTATTATTTTTTAGGTTGTGGAAGGTTACAAGCCCAAAAAAACTCAAGTAAAAAAAAGATATTTGAATTGAAGTTGGTCCCATCTTGGTAGCAAAACAATTACAAAATAATCAATATTCGATAAAAGGTAGAGATAGGTATACGACATGTTCAGTAAAAGTTATTTGTATTTATCAGTAGAATTCAAATACGGAATAAAATACTGGGTGTTCCCCATTTGAAATTAGAAAGTCGATATTAGTTACAAGCAGATGTGGCAACACTGCAACCGTGAAAATATTTCCAAGAGGTAGATCGCAATCACTTATCGTGGAATACAAGATTTCAAGTATTTATGTCCCAGATTTCCAAAAACGTCTAATAGGCCATCGAGTTTATAATACCCTGTATATTAATCATTCTTTACGTTAATGAACGCGCAAACGTTTTATTATTGATGACATTTCATAGCTACCTAATTATAGAAACTTGCTTTTATTTCGGAAACTTGACTATTTAGGTATAGGAACATGAAACATCATTTGAAAGGAACTTCAATTGTCTTTCAGGATTTTCGAAAATATACAGGATGTTCCATTTGAAAAAATGCACTTTTCACCACTTTTGTATGTATCGGTAAAATCACAAATTTTGAACGACCCTGTATAATGGAGAAAGAATTTCCTTAGACACAACTAATACACAGGACATTGTCAAACTACATCCAAAATTTCAGCTGTCTTAGAATCCAAATACCGCAGTAATAAACATTTGATTAAAGCTATGTTTCGCACAAAAAATAAGGAAATCAATGAATTTTTTCGAAAACCACTGGAGATAGGTATAGGGAAGTATTATACAAAAATAATCGAAAAGCAATAGCAAAGCGAGAAATGCAATAATATATAGGGTGTCCTATTTAAAATATCAAAGTTGTTGCTACTTTTCAATATAAGCGGCAACGTCCCGTTTTCCAGAAATGTCTGATAGGCCATCGAGTTTGGGACACCCTGTATATATATATATATATATATATATGTATATATATATATATATATATATATATATATTAGGAAGAAAAGTTATATGAAGTACTGGTGATATTTTGACCCCATCTATACATTTCCGAGAGGAAAAGAGGAAGTCCAGGGACCCCCTGTATATATATATATATATATATATATATATATAAATTGTTATGTAATATTGATAGCTAATTATTTTCGCTCCTCGTTGGGAGACAAATTGTTATGAAATAATAATCGCTTTTAAATAATAATTGTTGTTAATTTTTCCCCACGTTATTGTTATTGCCCACAAATATTTTCTCCCTGTATATGAAATAATAATTGCCAGCTAACGTTACTGTTATCTCGCCACGTTGTTGCCAATTATTATTACTTTTCTTACCACGAATAATCTCAGTTGGTACGCCTTCGCCTCAGGAGCCGGTACTGGCAATAGAGCCACTGCCTGTTTTGATGTCAATCGAAATATTCTCAGTTCAGGGTTTATAAGTAAACTATTGTGGAAAATAAACCAAAAAATTATCAAAAACAATGATTTCCTTTATTCAGGAAAACTTATATTAACCTGGCCTACGATAGATAACTTATACTATGATCAATTGACAAATTTTCATAGAAAATAATGAGAAACAGTGATGGATACTGTAGACATACCCTCACTTTTTCTTTTGGGTTGGAAGAATTCTTTTATAGTTCAATACCAAAATAAAATAGAGTTCTTCAGATATACGAGTTACGTTGCAGAGTGATTCAGTTTGTGATGTGCACTAAAAGTTTATACCTGGAGCTGGAATTGTCGCTGATGCAATACCTGCCCAAAATCCGAAATCCTGTTTCATCCACTCCTCTCAGGAACTAGCCATTTCAAAAGGAACCATCCAAAATCCACGAAATCAGCTTGGACAAGTTTCATGTGGATAACCAAAAAAGGTCATCTTCTTTTATCCTTGTTTATTTTGTGTAGAGATTATTCAGAAGTTGTATTGGTTTTTTATTGTTGAAAAACTATCTTCTCATTAATGAAAATTCTAAATTTCTTTCATTCAAATTTTGTACCTCGCTTCTCTTCAGAAATTTTTTTCAATCTCCTTCCAGCTTTGTTTTTTTATTCCCTGGATACCATTTCTGTTTTGTCCATTTTATTTGAATTTTCAAACTCACGCACTTCCTTGTCGCACTTTGATTAATTTGGTGTTGTATGAGAAAACTTATGAACTAATATATTTTACATTTCTTATAAACTAAATACAATATTTGATGATAATTATTTTTGACATTTCTCAGTTCTTACTTTTCCACAATTTCAAATTTTTCCATTTCCCTTGGATTGTCTCAAGAAGTTTGTTGTTCTCCCATTGGCTATTTTTAGTTAGATACAATTTCATATACTGTATGTTTCAAGCTTATAATTTTGTTGATCACTTTAATTCAGAATGATTTTGTAAATCTAGACTTTTTTGTTGTATTTTAAACAATTATAGGTTGTAATCATTTTGACAATGTATGAAAATGATTGCATTATAGTATTTGCATATTTTTACCTATCAATATTATACAGAGGCTTCATAAAGGAAATAGAATCTCAAAAAAATTTAAAAACAATATCTCATGAACTACTAACTATTAAGTATTTATTAATTTTGTGGTTTATTTATGAAATTATTTCTTTTTCATCTTTAAAAATTATTCCTAACATAACAACATTCCTAAATTTATATTCAATATTTTTCTACTACTTAGAAAATCTTGACTATCAATTTCTTCATTTACAGTTATTAACTCTACATTAATTAATACTATTTTTCTAATTTCAGGAAACTACCTATGCTGGATTTCCTTCCAGTTCAAGAAAAACAAGTTCTTCAACGATAACTATTATTTACAACTACTAATATTATGTTCTTTTATTTCAGAAAAACCTGACTCTGGACTTCTCTTCAGATCAAGAGAGAAAACTTTTCAAGATATTATCATATATGACATTTTATATTTTATGATTATCTTCATACTGATTTATAATTTTTTAATATTCATTTGATTTTACAATTACTGGTACTCCTTTCAATTATTTATATTTCCTATCTCTTCCTTCAGTTGTTCTTTATATTCATATTGAATTGGATATTTTATTAATATGAATCTCTCATTTTATTTACTTTCATTTTGTGTACATACTCTTTCGCTTTTTCATTATTCATACATCATTAACTTATTATATTTATTTAATTCATTGATATACCTTTATTTTATTTATAATATACCTTTGTCATCATCATCATCTTCATATTTCTTATAATATACTTCTTTAGTATTATTATTATTATCATTTCCACTTTCATTTCTCACATACATTCTTTTTATACACAAAATATTTTTATCTTCATTTCTTTTCATTTTTCTTCAAAATTCACATTACTTATTATCCATTTCTATATTTTTCCTTCTTCATAATCTATGTTGTTTTTCACTTCACTTTATCTAACTAATCTGTACCAATACTTGAATCAACTTTTCTGTTTTTCGTATTATGATTGTTATTCAATATTTTTCTTTTCTTTCTATAATTTTTTATTTATGCGTTGTTTTGTTTCCCTCCAATATTTTCTCTCATTGATATATTTTTTTTCTTTACGTTTGTTTTCCATTTTATTTTCTTTTATTCAAATATTTCTGAAATCCTACCTATCTAACAAATAATTTTTTTAACTTTTTTCCTTTTTTATTCCCTAACTTGCCTATTAAATTTGTTGAGCTTATAATTTATTATTACCTAATTTTTCTATTTATTATTTGTCCCTCCTTCTATGGAATCCTGCTTGTTTTACCAATACAAACATATATTTTAATTCAAAAATTTTCAATAGAAATTTTATTTCAATATTTTGAACTATCTCTTTTTTCATAATTACAAATTTTTCCTGTTTTTGATATCCAAATTTATTCAAATTCTTTCCCATTTTTGTTTTTGCATTTTACTATCTATTATTATTATTATTTCATTATTTGTATTACTTCCTTTCATTTCAAAAATTCTATTCGCCCTGTAAATGTCATTGATTTGCATTACTATTAATTTTTTATTAATGTTCCCTTTTTGCAACTCAAATTTTTTGTTAGCCACGTACATTGCTAATGTTTGCCCAGTGTTGCGATAAATATTAAGAAATAATATATTTCCCTTACTTGTCCTTATGTTGCGGCGCAAATTATTATGTTATAATTATAGCTAATTATTTTCGCTTCTCGTTGGAGACAAATTGTTATGAAATAATAATCGCTTTTAAATAATAATTTTGTTAATTTTTCCCCACGTTATTGTTATTGCCCCCAAATATTTTCTCCCTGTATAGGAAATAATAATTGCCAGCTAACGTTACTGTTTTCTCGCCACGTTGTTGCCAATTATTATTACTTTTCTTACCACGACTAATTTCAGTTGGTACGCCTTCGCCTCAGGAGCCGGTACTGGCAATAGAGCCACTGCCTGTTTTGATGTAATCATTTTGACAATGTATGAAAATGATTGCATTATAGTATTTGCATATTTTTACCTATCAATATTATACAGAGGCTTCATAAAGGAAATAGAATCTCAAAAAAATTTAAAAACAATATCTCATGAACTACTAACTATTAAGTATTTATTATTTTTGTGGTTTATTTATGAAATTATTTCTTTTTCATCTTTAAAAATTATTACTGGTCCTTCCTAACATAACAATAAATATATATATATATATATATATATATATATATATATATATATATATATATTAAAGAGGGATTTCTTGGGTTATGGTTCTTCAGACAAATTATAAAAACTTATTTAAAATTTATTGTTTAAAATTTTTTCAAATAACGTTTCGCCTGGAGGCCCCAAGGCTTCATTATTGTTTAGCATTTAAAACGGAATATGTGTTGTAGAAATCTGATGAAGCCTTGGGGCCTCCAGGCGAAATTTAAAAAATTTTAAACAATAAATTTTAAAAATTTTTATAATTTGTCTGAAAAACATAAAAATTTTTTATAATTTTTAAGATAACCCAAGAAATCCTTCTTTAATATATATATATTATATATATATATATATATATATATATATAAATCTAAGTTAGTAGTTCATGAGATATTGTTTTACATTTTTGAATTCTTTTCATCTCTGTATAATATGATAGGTAAAAATATGCACTATAATGCAATCATTTTCATACATTGTCAAAATGTTACATCAAAACAGGCGTGGCTTATTGCCAGTACTCGGCTCCTGAGCGAAGGCACCAACTGAAATTGTCGTGTGAAAAGATATAATTGGCAACAACGCGGCAGTAACGTTAGCGCATTATTATTTCCTATACAGAGGAGAAAATATTTGTAAATAACATAACGTGGAAAAATTAACAACAATTTTTTAAAAGCGATTATTATTTCATAACAATTTGTCTCCCAACAGGCGAAAATAATTAGCTATTATAAACATAAAATTTGGCGCCGCAACGTAAGGACAAGAAGGGAAATATATTATTTCTAATATTTATCGCAACACTGGCAACATTAGCAATGCGTGGCTAAAAAAATTTGAGTTAAAAGGAACATTAATAAAAAATTAATAATGCAAATCAATGACATTTACAGGGCAATAGAATTTTGAAATGAAAGGAAGAATACAAATAATGAAATAATAATAATATAGATAGTAAAATGCCAAAAAAAATGGAAAAATTTGAATAAATTTGATATCAAAAACAGGAAAAATTTGTAATTATGAAAAAGATAGTTCAAAATATTGAAATAAAATTTCATTGAAAATTTTTGAATTAAAAATATATGTTTGTATTGTAAAACAAGCGGGATTCCATGAAGGAGGGACAAATAATAAATAGAAAAATTAGGTAATAATAAATTATAAGCTCAACAATTTAATAGGCAAGTTAGGGAATAAAAAAGGAAAAAAGTTAAAAAATTATTTGTTAGATAGGTAGGATTTCGAAATATTTGAATAAAAGAAAATAAAATGGAAAACAAACGTAAAAAAAAAAATATATCAATGAGAGAAAATATTGAGAAACAAAACAACGATAAATAAAAAATTATAGAAAGAAAAAAAAATATTGAATAACAATCATAATACTGAAAAACAGAAAAGTTGATACAAGTATTGGTACAAATTAGTTAGATAAAGTGAAGTGAAAACAACATAGATTATGAAGAAGGAAAATATAGAAATGGATAATAAGTAATGTGAATTTTGAAGAAAAATGAAAAGAAATGAAGATAAAATATTTTGTGTATAAAAAGAATGTATGTGAAAATGAAAGTGAAATGATAATAATAATAATACTAAAGAAGATATTATAAGAAATATGAAATGATGATGATGACAAAGGCATATTATAAATAAAATAAAGGTATATCAATGAATTAAATAAATATAATAAGTTAATGATGTATGAATAATGAAAAAGGAAAGAGTATGTACACAAAATGAAAGTAAATAAATAGAGATTCATATTAATAAAATATCCAATTCAATATGAATATAAAGAACAACTGAAGGAAGAGATAGGAAATATAAATATTGAAAGGAGTACCAGTAATTGTAAAATCAAATGAATATTAAAAATTATAAATCAGTATAAAGATAATCATAAAATATAAAATGTCATATATGATAATATCTTGAAAAGTTTTCTCTTGGATCTGAAGAGAAGTCCAGAGTCAGGTTTTTCTGAAATAAAAAAAACATAATATTAGTAGTTGTAAATAATAGTTATCGTTGAAGAACTTGTTTTTCTTGAACTGGAAGGAAATCCAGCATAGGTAGTTTCTTGAAATTAGAAAAATAGTATTAATTAATGTAGAGTTAATAACTGTAAATGAAGAAATTGATAGTCAAGATTTTCTAAGTAGTAGAAAAATATTGAATATAAATTTAGGAATTTTGTTATGTTAGGAATAATTTTTAAAGATGAAAAAGAAATAATTTCATAAATAAACCACAAAATTAATAAATACTTAATAGTTAGTAGTTCATGAGATATTGTTTTTAAATTTTTTTGAGATTCGTTTTCCTTTATGAAGCCTCTGTATAATATTGATAGGTAAAAATATGCAAATACTATAATGCAATCATTTTCATACATTGAAAAAAAAAAAATCAAAATGATTACAACCTATAATTGTTTAAAATACAACAAAAAAATCTAAACTTCTTGATGACAATAGCCAATCAGGAACAGGATGGTCAGATAAAAGATTTGAAATTGTGGAAAAGTAAGAACTGAGAAAAAGACAAAAATAATCATCATCAAATATTGTATTTAGTTTATAAGAAATGTAAAATTTATTAATTCATAAGTTTTCTCATATAACACAAAATTAATCAAAAGTGCACAAGGAAGTCTGAGTTTGAAAATTCAAATAAAATGGACAAAACAGAAATGGTATCCAGGAATAAAAACAAAGCTGGAAGGAGATTGAAAAAAAAATTTTTGAAGAGAAGGAAGGACAAAATTTAAATGAAAGAAATTTAGAATTTTCATTGATGAGAAGATAGTTTTTCAACAATAAAAAACCAATACAACTTCTGAATAATCTCTACACAAAATAAACAAGGATAAAAGAAGATGACCTTTTTTGGTTATCCACATGAAACTTGTCCAAGCTGATTTCGTGGATTTTGGATGGTTCCTTTTGAAATGGTTAGTTCCTGAGAGGAGTGGATGAAACAGGATTTCGGATTATGGGCAGGTATTGCATCAGCGACAATTCCAGCTCCAGGTATAAACTTTTAGTGCACATCACAAACTGAATCACTCTGCAACGTAACTCGTATATCTGAAGAACTCTATTTTATTTTGGTATTGAACTATAAAAGAATTCTTCCAACCCTAAAGAAAAAGTGAGGGTATGTCTACAGTATCCATCACTGTTTCTCATTATTTTCTATGAAAATTTGTCAATTGATCATAGTATAAGTTATCTATCGTAGGCCAGGTTAATATAAGTTTTCCTGAATAAAGGAAATCATTGTTTTTGATAATTTTTTGGTTCAATTTCCACAATGATATGCTAATAGTTTACTTATAAACACTGAACTGAGAATATTTCGATTGACATCAAAACAGGCAGTGGCTCTATTGCCAGTACCGGCTCCTGAGGCGAAGGCATACCAACTGAGATTATTCGTGGTAAGAAAAGTAATAATAATTGGCAACAACGTGGCGAGATAACAGTAACGTTAGCTGGCAATTATTATTTAAAAGCGATTATTATTTCATAACAATTTGTCTCCCAACGAGGAGCGAAAATAATTAGCTATCAATATTACATAACAATTTTATATATATATATATATATATATATATATATATATATATATATATATATATATATATATATATATATACAGGGTGTCCCTGGACTTCCTCTTTTCCTCTCGGAAATGTATAGATGGGGTCAAAATATCACCAGTACTTCATATAACTTTTCTTCCTAAAAGCCTTCGTTACCAAGTTACGGGCCCTCAAAGTTACAAAATGAAAAATGTTTTTCTTTGATAACTTTCAAAGTGAATATTCAAAATCATCTAAATTTTGGTTATTGACTAAACAAATGAATTCCTTCGATGAGCTTTCATGCAGGAGTCAGTTGTTTTGCTACGAAGTCAGGAACGGACTACCCCCGATGGTCCACACCCCAAAACTTTGAAAAGACAGATAATTTCTCAATAGTTTTCAACAAAATAAGGTTACGTAAACAATTTTCTGAATAAAAGTACTCGTGTGGAAAGTCGATCGGAGCAACGATTCTTAATAAAAATACAGTTGTACTCGACGTAATCAAACCCGATCGTCCACCATTATTTGAAATGAAAAATTTTCACAGTAGAAATACTAATGCTAACGTTGATTCAACAACATTTATAACAGGGATAATACAATATATGCTAAAATAAAGTCGTAAACAAAAAGTACAGTACCTAGTTGAAAGTTTCATTCACAATGTAGATATTTTTTCAAATGAAATATAAAGTTATGTAGATTCGTGGTGTTTTTGAACTAACAAGCTTCTCCACTATGAAATATCGAATTCAGTCCATATTTTGTATGTACGCGTGGAATAAGCACGTTTCGTGTTGTGTTATCTGAATCTCATGAAACTCAACATTTGGATGTTGCAAATTCGTATTCACAGCTTAAATGCTGAGGAGTTTCACTGATAAGTATAATTTCATGGGAGAAAATCTTCAACCCAAAGATAAATTTAGCTGAAAAAACACACATCGGAAGACATAACTAATAAAAAGCAAACGAATAAACTACAAAAACGGCTGCAGCCCGAAATTGTTAAAAATATCCGGTGAATAAATTTATGTTCCATTTCTTCCACAGATGTTGACAAAAACACCTTGTAGAAAGAAATAAAATTAGTGTGCATAAAAAATGTCAACTGGAATGCGATTTTGTTGAGTGGTGCGTTGTCATTGTATGGTCAATATTCTAATAGGACAGTTTGAAGTGTTTTGATATGGCCGAACAGTTTACATTCAACGAATATGCAGATATGCATGCATTGTATATGTACGAGCATTTGGTAATGCTGCAGAAGCCCGTCGTCTCTATGCCGAGCATTTTCCGATCGAACGTTACCGGCAAGAGAAACGTTCGAGCGTGTCGATCGCAGCTTGAGGGAGACAGGTATGTCTAATGGGTAATTAATTGGAGCCTGTTGTTTTATTTCGATATTATTGTAGGTTCAGTTTTGCCAAAACGAGGTGGTGAGGGCGCTCCTAGGGCTGTGTGTACCGTTGTATTGGAGGAAAATATTTTGGAAGCTGTCGCTGATGATCCTTCAATGAGCATCAGAAACCTATCAGAACAGTTCCATACATCCAAGTCTCTATTCATAGAATAATTAGGGAACAACTGCTCCACCCATATCACATCCAGAAGGTACATGCCATGACACCTGAAGATTTTCCAGCACGACTGGAATATGCCAATTGGTTCCTGGATAAGCAAAGAGAGGATATGACTTTTATTACTCGAGTTTTATTCACTGATGAAGCAGGTTTCAGTAGAGATGGAGTAATCAACTCTCATAATCTCCACATATGGGCGAAGAAAATCCCCCTGGGATATTGCAAACCCTAACACCAACGGAAATTCAACGTGAATGTTTGGGATGGTATCATAGAAAACCATCTTATAGGACCATTCGTTCTTCATGACCGATTGAATGGAGAACGTTATTTGGAGTTCATTCAGAACGATTTGAATGGATTTTTGGAACATGTTCCATTGCAAACCCAAGAGATATGTGGTTTATGCATGATGGCCCCTCCTCATTTTAGTTTGATTGTGCGGGACCATCTGAACAGATTTTCCCCAATAGATGGATTGGTAGAGGGTGGGCCATATTCATGGCCACGCCGGTCTCTGGATTCAAATCCGTTGGATTTCTTTCTGCTGGGGCATCTGAGAAGCTTCGTTGACGCTAGCACCCTATTCACACCAGAGATGCCTTGTTGAATAGAATTACATTACATTGTGAAGCCATACGAAACGACCCTGGCATGCTCTTTCAAGTGCAGTTAGGGTGTTTGTGCCGACTAAAAAAATTTATTGAGAGAGACGGTGGTCATATTGAGCAGTTTTGTAGCGGTTTCTGCGTTTCTTTTGCTCTTGAGGCTTGCGATTGATTATTTACACCATGAGTTTTGTAAAGGTGAACGTGTTTGCATGATAAAAATTCGTTATGAACATTGTACTTATCATTTCTATTTTCATTACAAATTAATCTTTTCGAATAATGGTAGACATCTCAGGTTGGATGTCGTCGAACAAAAATGCATTTTATCAAAATCGTTGTCCGATCGATTTTCCACAGGAGTACTTTTATTCAGAAAATTGTCCAGGTAACCTTGTTTTGTTAAAACATTTGGACAAATCCCAGTCATTTCAAAGTTTTGGGATGTGGACCATCGGGGTAGTCCGTTCCTGACTTTGTAGCAAAACAACTGACTCCTGCATGAAAGCTCAACGAAAGAAATTCATTTGGTTAGTCAATCACCAAAATTTAGATGATTTGAATATTCACTTTGAAAGTTATCAAAGAAAAACATTTTTCATTTTGTATCTTTGGGGCCCGTAACTTGGTAACAAGGCTTTTAGGAAGAAAAGTTATATGAAGTACTGGTGATATTTTGATCCCATCTATACATTCCGAGAGGAAAAGGGGAAGTCAGGGACACCTGTATATATATATATATATATATATATATATATATATATATTGTTATGTTATGAAGGACCAGTAATATATTTTAAAAGGAAAAAAGGAAACAATTTCTTAAAAAACCACAAAAATATAATTACTCAATAGTTAGTAGTTCATGAAAATTGCTTCACATTTTGTTTGAGATTCTATTTCCTTTATGAAGCCTCTGTATAATATTGATAGGTAAAAATATGCAAATACTATAATGCAATCATTTTCATACATTGTCAAAATGATTACAACCTATAATTGTTAAAAATGCAATAAAAAGTCTAGATTTACAAAATCATTCTGATTTAAATGTGATCAACAAAATTATAAGCTTGAAACATACAGTATATGAAAGTGTATCTAACTGAAAATAGCCAAGGGGAGAACAACAAACTTCTTGATGACAATAGCCAATCAGAGAACAGTAGGGTGAGATAAAGATTTGAAATTGTGGAAAAGTAAGAACTGAGAAATGTCAAAGACAATTATTATAAAAGATTGTATTTAGTTTATAAGAAATGTAGAATATAAAATTCATAAGTTTTTCAAATAACCCCCAAATGAGTGATAATGTGACAAGAAAGTGCGCGAGTTTGAAAATTCAAATGAAATGGACAAAACAGAAATGGTTTCAGGAAGAAATAACAAAGCTGAAGGAAAATTGAAAAAAATTTAAAAATGACGCCACGTACAAATTTTAGGAGCAAATTTTCAAGATTTTCACAGATACAAGGTAGTTTGTTATAATAAACTAACCAATTCAACCTCAAGAGAATTTCGACACAAATAAATGGAGAAAACGATTACCTTTTATGTACTCCACATAAAACTGTTTCAAGCTGATTTCTGGAATTTGTATGGTTCCTTTTGTAATGGAGAGTCCCTGAGAGCAGTAGATTGAAAAGGATTTCAGATTCTTGGCATGTATTGTAACAGCGACAGTTCTAGCTCAGGTATAAACTATTTTAGTGCACATCACAAACTGAATCACTTTCCAACGTAAATTGTATCGTATCTGAAGAACTCTATTTTATTTTGGTATTGAACTATAAAAAATTATTCAAACCTCAATGAAAAGTGAGGTTTCGAATACTCTATCCATCACTGTTTTTTCATTATTATGAAAATTTGTCAATTGATTATAGTATAGATTATCGTAGGCCAGGTAAATATAAGTTTTCCTGAATAAAGGAAATAATTGTTTTCGATACTTTCTGGTTTATTTTCCACAATGATCGCATATCTTACTTTTAACTCTGAACTAAAATAGTTTGGGTTAAACATCAAGACAGGGCATGGCTCTATTGCCAGGACCGGCTATCTGAGACGAAAGGCGCACCAACTGAGTTTAGTCGGTAAGAAAGAGTAATAACAATTGGCAGCAACGGACGAGAAAACATTGACGTTAGCTAGCAATTATTATTTCATAACAATATATATATACAGGACGAAAATAATTATCTATCAATTTTCATAAAAAAAACTATTATCATATCACAATTGTTTTTACAAATCATTATTACAAACAATATGTCGTCCAACGCTGAATAAATTAACAACATTTTTTTTTTTACAATTGTTTTCTATAACAATTGGCACAAAACGTGGGGCGGGAAAAGTAAAGGCAATATATTATTTCTTAATATTTACTGCAACGTAGTCTGAACATTAGCAATTGGCATTCCAAATGTAAGGCGAATATTGGTGAATAAAAAATGGTTGAGAGATGGTAGAAATTGGTTTTTGGAAGAAGGGCAGAAGGTAGAAAGAGAGGGTGATCAGGAACAAGGAGAGAGTAGCAGTAGAGAGGAGTGAAATAAAAGGTAAATGCATAGAAAGGGACAGTATGTTTCAAAGATTTATTGATTTCATAGAAAAATTTTGAAAGAAAACACAGATAATATAACAGACAGTATGAGAGATTTCATAAAAAGGAAATGAAAGATTACAATGAAAATATGGAAAGAATGGTAGAGAATAATAGACTGGAAAAGAAACTTGAAATGAAAGAAGTTCCAAAGAAAATACAGAAGTATATGTAAACCATTAGAAACAAGTAATGGGAAAAATGAAATCGAGGGATAGTTTACAAAACAGATGATAACAATAATTTATTGAAAAGGGATAAACACATACAAAATATAAAATAAATCATGCTGACAAAATAATGAGTTTATAGATAATTTGAATGTGAACGATAAATATTTTGAGATGCAAAAGAAAAATAAATAATAAAGTAACAAAAATGAAAATATATGACAGAAACATGGAAAAATGAATTTTGAGTTACAAAGGTGACAAAATGATAAAATAATTATAATAAAATGAATGACATGTCGTGGCTAACAAAACTTGAAATGAAAAAAGGAATCACAAATAAAATAATAATAATGAGAATGAATGATTTAAAATGGCTAATGACAATTTTGAAATGAAAGAAAGAAAAACAAAATAATGAAATAATAATAATAATGAATATTAAAATGTCTACTATAAAAGTAGGAAAAATTTGAATAAATTTTACTTTCGAAAACAAGAAAAGTTGAAATTATGAAAATGAAAATAGTTGAAAATGTTAACAGAAAATTTCAATTGAAAATGGTTGAAATAAAATATATACTTGTAGTAATGAAACAAGCAAGATTCCATAGAAGGAGAGACAAATAATAAATAGAAAGGTTAGGTAATAATAAATTATAGGCTTAACAAATTTAATAGGTAATGTAACGTAAATAAACTTAACTTGGTTCTAATAATTTATTTCACACTTATTCTACAACTTAATTTATATTACTACGCCACTGTATAGCTCGATTGTATGGGCTCGTTCAGACTGTTTACTCCCTCTTGAGGGCTGTCTATTTATCTCCGATACAGCATTCTCGATGTTTCGAATTCGGACGGTTGGCGACGGCATGTTCCAATTGTTTCCAATATTGACCGTTGTTTTTCGCGGCAGAACGACTGGACTGTTCTCGAACATCTCCGGGGATGATCTCATCGCTGTCGACGGCAACACGCGAGGCGACAGGTCCGGCCTAGGTTCGTTACATTGCCCCCTTCTTAAAGACATTTCGTCCCGAAATTTCATCCTTGGAGTGTGACGATATCTGCATGACTCCCCATATCTGCACCGTGAAGTTCGATGGAAGTAACACTCCACGGTCTTCATGATCGGTCGTGGAAGAGGGTTACAGCAAACCAAAATCCTGACGCCGCTGGATCTGAATATCGGCCTCCAGCACACGTTTCAGGATCCCATTGTCCAGAATAAGAGAGTTCCATTGTGCCCAATAGGACTTAACAGCCGGCGAGTAACCTGCGACTTCCTGCCATGATGGTCTTCGATTGCCCTTCTTCCAGCTGACGACTAAGCCAAGGTCGGGGTCTCTCTCTTGGTCTTTCTGGATCTTGCTGTCATTCCAGTTGTCATCCATTGCCGCGGTTCTACAAAGTGTTGCTTCTTTCTCTTCTGCTCGTCGGCAATGTGAGCAATCATCTGGACATGGTCTTCGCGACAAGGCATCTGCATTCTTATGGCTAGTTCCGGCTCGATGTTCGATCTCGAAATCGAATTCTTGGAGTCTCTCGATCCAACGTGCTACTTGACCCTCAGGATTTTTGAACTGTAAGAGCCATTTGAGAGCTGCATGGTCAGTTCTCAACAGGAATCTTCTTCCATACACGTACTTGTAGAAGTGTTCCACTCCCTTTACAACAGCTAACAGCTCTCGCCTGGTGACACAGTAATTGCGCTCTGGTTTGCTAAGCGTCTTGCTGAAATAACCAATGACCTTCTCCTGTCCCTCCTGGATCTGAGATAGGACAGCTCCAAGTCCCACGTTGCTGGCGTCCGTATCCAAAATGAATTTCCCTTTGGGTAGGGGATAGCTCAGTATAGGTGCGTTGATCAAAGCTCCTTTCAGCTTCCTGAATGAATCTTGACATTCTTCGGACCACTGGAACTTTGTTTGGCCTTCCGTGAGCCTGGTCAGTGGTTTAGCGATGTTGGCGAATCCAGCACATATCGGTGATAGTATGTGCATAAACCAAGGAAACTTCGAAGTTGGTGAATGTCTTTTGGGATGGGCCAATCCTTAACAGCTTTGATCTTCTGGTCATCCACTGCTACTCCTTCCCCAGAGACAACGTGGCCGAGGTATCGTACTTCTTTTTGGAACAGGTGGCATTTCTTAGGGCTCAGCTTCAATCCGGAGTTCCTCAATCGCAGGAATACTTCCTCCAAGGTTTTCACGTGGTCCTCGAACGATCTGCCGACCACAATTATGTCGTCGAGATACACTAGACACGTGTTCCATGAGAGTCCCTTCAGTACTGTTTCCATCAATCTTTCGAATGTGGCGGGAGCATTACAGAGCCCGAATGGCATAACGGTGAACTGCCACAATCCTGAGCCGATGGTAAAAGCAGTCTTTTCTCGATCTTCCTGAGCGAGTTCTACTTGCCAGTATCCACTCTTCAGATCAAGGGTCGAGAAAATCGTGGAACCAGCCAACGTGTCTAGGGTGTCATCTATTCTCGGGAGAGGGGAACTGTCCTTCTTCGTGACATTATTAAGTTGGCGATAGTCTACACAAAAGCGTGTCGATCCATCCTTTTCTTCACCAGTACGACTGGAAGGGACCAGGGGCTGTCAGACGGTTCGATAACTCCTTCTTTTCCCATATCGCTGACTATTTTGTCAGCCTCTGCCTTCTTGGCAAGAGGAAGTCTTCTTGCTGATTGCCGGATCGGTCGGCACCCCAGTATCAATCTTGTGCTGGACCACATTAGTTCGACCCCCTTTTCCTTGTCCGGTATCGAAGATGTCTTGGTACTTTTTGACTAAATCTCTTAGTTTGGGCTGTTGAGCTGGTTTTATGTCTTTGGAAGAGATGGCAACTAATTTCTCTAGTTCTGTGGGCAAGTTGTTGGGTTGGCTAATCGTACCTCGTACGCCCCGGATCACGGATGAAACTGACGAGCAGTGCCCCAAAATTGTTCCTTTCTTCAAGGTCACTGGGAAATAATTGACATTCATGACCCTTAACGGCACAAATTTGTCAGCACGCAACAAGGTCTTCCCTAGTGCAATCCCTCGTCCAATTTTCTCATCATGAAGTTTGGGCTCGAACATCACCACGTCTCCACTGCTCGCACTCCCGTCCAGGCGAGCCTCCAGAATGGTTTCAGCCCTCTCAGGTACGCTTACATCTTCAGCCAACAGCACACGGATCAACTCTTCACTTCTCCCATGAAGTACCAGCTCTTCTCCGTTGACACGTAGGACGCCGTCTTTGAAATCCAATTCAAACCCTCTGGAATTCATGATGTCCATTCCGATGATTGCATCGTCTTCGATGTCCGCTACAAGTGCCTGATGTTTCACTTTAGTGTTGCCCAAAATTATTTCAATCGGTAGCTCGCCATATACAGTAGCTGTTGTCCTAGTCGCACCTGTATCTAGCAGCATGGTGCAAGGCTCGTTATTGATGAGACCGTCTACGAAGACACCCTTGTTCTGTCGTTGAAGCATAGCGACATATGCGTTGTTAACCGGGGCTTGCCGGACACATGCCGACGATTGCCCCTTCTCATCGACCTTTCTTAGTTTTCCTGCATCGGAGTCGATGAATGTTGGACATTTGCTACGCACATGTCCAATTTTGCGACAATTCCGGCATCTTATATGTCTTTTCTCAGGCAACACTTCCTTCATCACTTTTCTTATGGCAGCTTCCAAGTTAGCAGGCTCCTGTGAGTCTTCCTCAATCGTTTGAACTTTACTTTGGCTTTTGCAGCATTGTTTTGCTGCCTCAAATTCAAAGCTCGTGCCAGTGCGTCTACGAGATGTGTTGGACGAGCTAATATCAACGCTTGTCTGGTTTCTTGGTCACGGAGTCCATCCAAGAATGCTTGAACCGCTAGTCGCTCCATTACATTTTCTGGTGTGGCTGGATATGCGAGACGAACCAAGCGTGCAATGTCAGTTTCGAATTCTTGTAAGGATTCGCCCGATTTTTGGCAGCGATTTTTCAGCTGGGAGTGGTATACGTGTTCCAAATGGGCGTGGCCATATCGTAATTCTAGATGTTTAATCAGCTGATCATAGTCCTCCTGTTCTTGGGCGGTGAGAGTTTGTAGAATATTTGTCGCTTCTCCACGTAATGCAAGTGTCAGTGCTACAGCTCTTTCCCTGCATTCCATCCGTTTGCTTTGGCCGCTGCTTCAAACTGTCGGCGGTAATTTTCCCATGGAGTTTTTCCGTCGAATTGAGGCGGCTTCATGGAAAGCTTCCCTATTTCAGAAATGACCTTGACATCTTTTATACCCTCTTGAACTTTATCCAAGTTCAAACTCAAGTCCAGCATTGCATTTTCGTTAACCATCTCTGTGGAGGGCGCACTATTAATTCGTTTTTCCAGCTTACTGATCGTTTCCTTTATTTTATCTACCTCCGTGTTCATTTGCTCCCTCATTTTATCTATCTCTGTCTCAACGGTTCCCATTCTTCCTTCTAGAAAATTAGCCACACCACACAATTCTTTTTTACTGGCCTTCTCCTTTATCCAGGAACTTCTCTTCCAGGCTTCTTGCATTTTCTTCCAGGCTTCTTGAATTTTCTAGAAGTTTCTCTTCCAAAGTCCTCGAATTTTGTTGCAGTTCTTCTTTCACGGATTTAGTAGTTTCTTCGAGTTTATTCATTACCAAACTCAAATCACCTCCGGGAACTTCGAATAAAATGTTTCGGGTCCTCACCTTCTTGTATAAGTCCTTCTGCAAGTCTTTCCTGGAGTACTTGCTTTTACCCGTTGTTTCCAGTTCCCTTTCCTCCAATTCCTGTTTCAATTCCGCTACCTTCAAGTCCACAAGGCGCACTTTTCTTGAACACATTTTGTCTTTGACGAGGTATCAGTCTGTTACACACGAAAAAGTTTATCAGTTTGTTAAAAATTCACTTCGCGAATTCTTTTCCACGGGCCACCAGTCTATTGTCTGTTTCACGCGAAGAGTGTATCAGTTTATATTCCCACGCACAATTGTCCACTTCGCGAAAACCGGGCCACTGTCTATTTTATGTTTCACGCGAACAGTGTATCAGTTTATATTCCCACGCACAATTGTCCACTTCGCGAAAACCGGGCCACTGTCTATTTTGGGCGTACAAAAAGGTCTATCAATTTATTTTTCTGACTATCCACTCCACGATCACTTGTTTATTTTCAAAATCTCACTTCCGACACCAATTGTAACGTAAATAAACTTAACTTGGTTCTAATAATTTATTTCACACTTATTCTACAACTTAATTTATATTACTACGCCACTGTATAGCTCGATTGTATGGGCTCGTTCAGACTGTTTTCTCCCTCTTGAGGGCTGTCTATTTATCTCCGATACAGCATTCTCGATGTTTCGAATTCGGACGGTTGGCGACGGCATGTTCCAATTGTTTCCAATATTGACCGTTGTTTTTCGCGGCAGAACGACTGGACTGTTCTCGAACATCTCCGGGGATGATCTCATCGCTGTCGACGGCAACACGCGAGGCGACAGGTCCGGCCTAGGTTCGTTACAGTAAGTTACCGAATAAAAAAGGAAAAAAGTTAAAAAAATATTTTGATAGATAGGTAGGATTTCAGAAACATTTGAATAAAATAAAATAAAATGGAAAACAAACGTGAAGAAAAAATATATCAATGAGAGAAAATATTTGAGGAAACAAAAACAACATGAGTGGATATTTCAAGAAAGAAAACATTAATATTGAATAACAATAAAAAAAATACTGAAAAACAGAAAAGTTGATACAAATATTGGTACAGGTTAGTTAGATAAAGTAAAATGAAGGTATATTAATAATTAAAATAAAGGTATATTAATGAATTATAAATGAATATAATAAGTTGATCATGTGTGAATAATGAAAAAGCGAAAGAGTATGTACACAAAATAAAAGTAAATGAAATGAGAGATTCAAATTAATAAAATATCCAATTTAATATGAATATAAAGAACAACTGAAGGAAAATATAGGAAAAATAATAAAACAGTATAATTGAAAGGAGTACCAGTAATTGTAAAATCAAATGAATATTAAAAAATTATATATCAGTATAAAGATAATCATAAAATATAAAATGTCATATATGATAATATCTTAATTTTCCAAAGATTTTCACGAATACAAGGTAGTTTGTCTATAATAAACTAACTAATTCAACCTCAAGAGAATTTCGATACAAATAAATAGGAGAAAACAAGATTACCTTTCATGTACTCCACATAAAACTGTTTTCCAAGCTGATTTCTGGGATTTGTATGGTTCCTTTTGTAATGGAGAGTCCCTGAGAGAGCAGTAGATTGAAAAAGGATTTCAGATTCTTGGCATGTATTGTAACAGCAACAGTTCCAGCTCCAGGTATAAACTTTTTTAGTGCACATCACAAACTGAATCACTTTCCAACGTAAATCGTATCGTATCTCTATTTTATTTTGGTATTGAACTATAAAAGAATTATTCAAACCTCAATGAAAAAGTGAGGTTATGAATACTCTATCCATCACTGTTTTTTCATTATTTTTTATGAAAATTTGTATAGTATAAAGTTATCTATCGTAGGCCAGGTAAATATAAGTTTTCCTGAATAAAGGAAATAATTATTTTTCGATACTTTCTGGTTTATTTTCCACAATGATCTGCATATCTTACTTATTAACTCTGAACTGAAATAGTTTGGGTTAAACACCAAGGCAGGGCAGTGGCTCTATTGCCAGGACCGGCTATCTGAGACGAAAGGCGTACCAATTGAGTTTAGTCGTGGTAAGAAAGAATAATAACAATTGGCAGCAACGTTACGAGAAAACATTGACGTTAGCTAGCAATTATTATTTCATAACAATATATTATACAGAGCGAAGATAAATAGCTATCAATATTTTATATCAAATTGTAGCCCAAAGCGGGTCAAAATTATCAACAATTATTTTTACAATTCATTATTACATTACAATATATATATATATATATATATATATATATATATATATATATTGATTCTGATATATTTTCAACTATGCCTGACGGCCTCGTCGGACAACTTCACGTCGAGTGCAATAAACACTTACTTCTTGCACTTGTTGCATAAATAACTATTTTTTCATTCCTGCTGATGCGGGTGACAAAATCTCAGAACTCGTGAAATGAATACATGGGTTTTAAAAAATGTAATAAATACAAATCAGTAATTTATTTTCATAAGATGATTTTTTTTTTTCAAAAATGAATATATAACCTACTCAAAATATTTATCTATATGTTCTCTACTCGCTTTATCAAACTTCTGATGTTCCTCTTTATAAACTAACTGAAACTCCTATAAATTGTTTGGATTTACGGTAAATAGGGTTTTCGTAAACTCAGTTGAGGGATAGCATCAGGTCTCAATCTGATTTTATTTCTTATCACAAACTTATCATCCTCCCTAAATAAGACACAATTTTTGTCACTCATTTGCTCTTTGGTGGGATCCCTTCCTAAAGCCCTCATCCAAGAGCCATGCCTCCGAAGAGTGAGCCTAAAAAAATAATAAAATTGAAGTGTCTCAGAAATCATATATCAATTATAAATTCAAATGGTAGTATTCTTTATACTATAATTTATGAGTACATATATAAAATAAATCATTCGTCTCACAAAATAGAACCATGCACTTCCTTTTGTATAAATGTAAATACCACAAAAATCTAACCTGAAATCTTAGGCTTGGGAAAATACTGTCTCTTTCTCTATTCGTTAGTAACGGCGACACAGAGGAGCGAAAAGCCGAAGCTTGATGTAGTAGGTAAGTAGTAATGAAAAAAACTGTACTGTTTGTCGCTGAAATGAAACTTTTGACGATTTCGGAGCGTACTGAACATTGTCCGAATAAATTTCTTAGGAGAGTTGCTCTTTGGTGTTGACATCTACTCAGCAATCATTCGAAACTATCTGTGATCTAAGAAATCAAGCAGGCCATATCTGTCGCACGTTTGATCCCACACATTTTTAGATGAGTGCATACACCAGGGTTTCTAGACATCTTAGCGTACAGAGAATACGAAAACAAAACTGAAAGGGCAATCAAAGAAGATCCTACCAATTTTTGGGCCTACATTCAAAATAAGAAAGGTACATCAAGAATCCCTAGTATACTATTATTGGACGATGTTGAATACAGTAATCCTTCAAAAATTGTGGATGCATTTGCACAATTTTTTTAAAGTGCATACTCTCCACAACAACAAACACACGAGCTCAAAAATGTTATTTTAAACAATCCCATTATCTCTGTCAAGCGTTTTTCAGAAAATGAAGTTTGCAATTCTTTTAAAAAATTAAAACCTAAACTTACCAGCGTGGATTATGGCATACCAAGCTTTTACGTTAAAGACTGTGCACACATTCTAGCCGTACCACTACAGGTAATTTTTAATCAAGCACTGAGTACAGGGTGCTTTCCCAATAAATGGAAAATTTTAAAAATCTGTCCTATTTTCAAAACTGGTGCAATAAACAGGCTTTCGAGATGTGCTTGTACAACAGGATATTTCCTGATGTTAAAAATTTGAACTCTAATAATCAACACGGATTCTTCAGTGAAAGATCTACAATTACCAACTTACAGGTCTATTCCGTAACTCATAGCGATGTCATAATCCAAATATTATCGTTATATTAACGATATTTGTGTCAAATCGTATTCCGTAAAAATATAAAGTCGTTACGATATCGGTAGTGAACGACACAGTCTAACGTTCGCTAACGGGAATAGAATGGGTGCAGTTTGTTAACGACTTGAACTAGTTTTGTGGAAATTGTGGATTTATATTTTGATATGGCAGGTTTAATCAACATTTTAGGTGGATAATTGTATAGAAGGCAAGTTGTATTGATATTTTTCATATGCAATTTAATGAATTCTGAAGAAAAATAAATAAATTTATCCGTTTGAAAGTGTTTATTATTTTCGAAGGTTTCTAAATACAACATATATTGCGTTCTGGTGGTCTTCGAAGAACGTTTTCTCTTAACTTTGGTATTTTCCATGATTTTTTTATAAAATCCAAACTACCCCGATCTTTGAATACCTGATCATAGACAAGACTTCTATACTGACATTTGATTATGAAATAACAGTTGTTAAGTTAGCAACATTCAGCATGGAACGAAAAATTATTATTAACCACCCTGAAAACATTCATTGGATCTCTTTACTGAAATTGCATGCAAAGGTCATTTCTAGCGACACCTTTTAAGGAATAAGTATTTTTGACATATTGTTCACACGCATCATTGAGAGCCGGCTACCGACAGTCGATTGATAACGGATCGTTCAATAACGGCTTTTTACGGAATAGACCTGTTAATGTGCTTCACACAAACAGTAAGTAATGCATTTAATGAAAACCTACAAGTGGATACTGTTTATACGGACTTCTCGAAGGCATTTGACAAGTTGGATCATAATATTCTCATCAATAAACTTTACTCTTATGGTTTTGACACACAACTCCTGAACCTTTTTCGCTTTTACCTAACTAAACGTATCCTGTTCGTAGATTATAGAGGTCATAACAGTGGTGCCCCATAAGGAAGCAACTTGGCACCTCTCTTATTATCACTTTTCATAAACGATATAGGAAATAATATCTCAAGCCAATTTTCACTTTTTGCCGATGATTTGAAAATGTTTTCTACAAAAAGATCTTACACGTTTGGTGTACCGAAAATAATCTCCCCCTCAACACAAATAAATGTAAATACTCTCAATATACCCTGAAAAATAACATTACCCAACATGATTACCATATAAATAACATTCCCCTTCAAAAAAGCACTCAAACACTCTTGGTGTCATTTTTGACTCAAAATTGAGCTTCTCTATCCACTATAATACAATGACATGTGCAGCTAAACGGATGCTTGGTCTCATTTATCGTAATTGTAAGAACTTTCTTAACCAAGACAACTTTTTAACACTATTCAATGCTTACGTGAGATCTCGGCTGGAATATGGTTCCTTAATATAGTCGCCCATATACAATATATACATAAACAAAATAGAGTCCATCCAAAGAGGCTTCATGAAATATATTTCATATAAATTAGATGGAGTCTACCCCGAACAAGATATCGACAATAGAATATTACTGAATAAATTCAAATTACTATCATTACTATTCAAAGCCGAAGAACTTACTATTCAAATATCTTTATTTACAAATTAACGATCTGATTGACTGTCCCGATTTACTCTCCCATTTCAACTTTCATGATTAAACTCTAGAAATGAATTGACTTTTTACCTACCCAATTCAAGAACTAACATATTACTCAAGTCACCAGTCGTAGCAATGAGCAAACTATACAATCAATCTTGATATATATTATGAACCAATTGGCCAAATAAAGAACAATATTAAGAAACTTTTACAAACAAGCCAAAATATTTGAGCCTAGTCTGTAAGATGTTACTTTACTATAATAGCTTATTCAATTGATCGTGATCAGGTTGAATTATGTATTTTCCTTATTTATGTTGTTCTCTTTTTTTTATAATCAAAGTCCAATGAACAATTTTTTTGCAACGAAATTTCATTCTTTCAAGTGTTCAGATGTTCCTATATTTTTAAAATTTAAAATTCATATTTAATAGTATCAAAAAAAATTGTGTGCTTTGCCCTCTCAAGAGGAGCTGTATCCCTGTCGTAATGCTCGCGCGGAGCCCTATTTTCAACGTTGAAGTAAAATTATAAATAATTAAGATAAGAGTAAAAAAGTATCCCGGGTTAATTTTTCATCTCATAGAATATTAATTTTCCCTATCATTGATAGTTTTTGAGCTTTTGCCAAAAAATTGAGGCATTTTTTTTTGTTATTAACAATAACAAATTTTCGTCGGCGAAAAAAAATCGAAAAATACGTCTTTCTCAGAATGACATCCCGAATCGAATGAACCATAGCTCATATTTTTAGTAAACTTGGAACGATTTTTCTCAGAAAAATCACTTCTTGACTAGAATAGTCTATTTTGTATATCGATACAGGTCTTCTCCGTTTAAGTTATTTGCCTTGCTTCCTTCAAACCAGTTCTTGAAAGTTGTGTACGTTTTTTCATAGCAATATTTTGACTTCTCTGATATTATAGAGGAACATCCTATTTCCCACGATTGTTCAATGTCTGTATTTTCTTGTCTCACTCATGATTTAATCAGTTAGAGATAATTTTTAACAGTTCGACAATATCGTGAGATTTACAAAACTTTTTTCACTTAATTTTTTTGTCCTTTTGCCACTATCATGTATCTAATTTTATATTTAGAATAATAAGCAATACTATTCTAGAGCAGGACCATAACCATGCAGCTACAACCTTACTTTCATTAGCAAACTACCTAAAATGTTTCAAGGAAACAACATATTTTCTTCATTTCTGAAAATTGGTATGAACATTGGGGAATAACGAGGATCTTCAGTCAGCACAAGTGTTGATATATGAAAAACTCTTTAATACTTTGGACCAAGCTTTCGTTTCAATTTTAAAACTTCTTCAGGATCCTAAAATATGTAAATTACATTATTGAGAAAAAACACCATTCCAACCAATGTTTTCATATTTTACCTTTTCTTTTTCTAAAAGTTTATGTTCATCAATCAATCACTCACATTACTGTAAGTACTTCCTTCATTTTAAGTATTTTTTCTCAATAATGTAATTTACATATTTTAGGACCCTGAAAAGTTTCAAAATTGAAACGAAAGCTTGGTCCAAAGTATTAAAGAGTTTTTCATATTTCAACCCTTGTGCTGACTGAAGATCCCCGTTATTCCCCACTGTTCATACCAATTTTCAGTCGTTATATCTAAATTTATTCATCTACATGGGGTTTTATGAAGACATTCGAATCACGTACGGTCCCAAAGTCTCTCAGATAATGAAGGAATGGTGCAACATAAACAAGAAACTGGCTGCTTATAGAAATAGAAGCATATTCTTACTAGAATGTAGGCGTAATGGTGTTATACCTTCACACATTATGAATAATATCAAAGATTTGAACATCCTAATTGACACAAATAACGTTAAGAGTTTACTCAAAATTCATACATTCAATGAAAAATTAACCAAGAAAATGTTAAATTTAGAAATCAAATAATGACCTCAAATCATCTGAAATATACTTTTCGAAACTTTCTAACTTCCTCATAACAAAACTACCTAATGATATCTGGATAAATTATACAGAAAGACAAACGATTTCCTACAATAAAGTATTCAAAGATATAAAAATTAGAAATATCAACAAGATAAATAAATTGAAATTTTCTTTCCAGAATAATATCAAAACAAAGAGCACTTGGCTAAAAAATCTGACTGATATGATTACACCAAAGGATATCGAATATTTTCTTGCTTTGGGATTCCAATTCAGTTTACCTCCTACTACAAAAGACTTATCGATTTCAAAACTTTTGTCTGATATCGAATCACTAATAAGTAAATTCAATAATGAGAAAAAATAAAAAAATACTTAAAATGAAGGAAGTACTTACAGAAATGTGAGTGGTTGATTGATGAACATTTACTTTTAGGAAAAGAAAAGGTAAAATATGAAAACATTGGTTGGAATGGTGTTATAGCTTTGACGTTTCAAGTGACATTGAAAGATTTGAAATTACTACCTATTATGATTAATCGTCAGAAAAATATAAAATATTGTAGTGGGTGTGTAAATTTGTATTCCTTTAAAATCATCTATTTGTGAAAGATAACTGTAGATTTTACTAAGATTTTCGATATCTGTTTTTTTTGTTCATATTTTGATTGGATTTATAATTTCAATCATTTCAAGAAATAATCTTTTAGATAATTTTTTTTCTGAATGTAAAACTTGTGCTTTCTCGATGATATTTTATGGCCTGTTTCAATAGCATGTTGAGCCAATGCACATGATTTCTTGTTAAGTCTTATATCACTTCTATGAGAGATAATACGGTTATTTAAAGTTCTTGAACTTGTACCAATATAATTCAAATCACAGTTATTACATGGTATGTTGTAGACAACATTTGATTTCTTCAAATCTGGTGTGGTATCTTTCAACCTCGTATTTAAATTTCCCATAGTCTTGATATTTTTTTGTGAGATTTTTATGTTACTTTCATTTTTGAATAATATAATTATATTTGTTGATAGAATTCCTATATTAGGAATTGAAAAATAAATTATCCTTTTATTGTTATTTTATAAATTTTGATTATTTGTGTCATCATTATTAATTTGTCTATCTGAGTTGGTATTGGAAATAATTCTGTTTTTTTGGGGTAAGAATTATCTAGTAAAATATTTCTGAGCATTTTAAAATTTTTGTTTTTCAATGAATGATGGACCAACATCGCGATTCTTTTTGTCATACAAAGAATCTTTTTTTTTTTTTTTCCAATCTGTGATTAGTTAATTGTTTTCTCTACGGATTATTCTAGTATCAAAGAACGGAATACTTTTTTTTTTCGAATCAATTGTGAATTGTAAATTTTTATTATAGTTATTAACTTTTCTTAAAATTTCATCGGATTTATCCATTGGTATTGCACAAATAATATCATCTAAAAATTTTTTTTAAAATGGAACTTCAAAGGTCAATTGTAATATTTTTTCGAAAAGGTCATCCATTACATACGAAGCAATGATGGGTGAGATAGTAGCTCCCTTAGGTGTTCCAAGAATTTGTTTGTAGAAATTTCCTTCAAATGAAAAGAAACTTGATTTGAATATGAATTGAATAATTTCAAAAAAAATTGTTTGTGAAATATTACAATGTTCTTCTATTTTACTCCATCTTTTAGTTATACTCTTCAACACTAATTCTATTGGTATGTTACTGAATGAAGAAACAACATCTAGAGTTATCAAGACATAGCTTTGTGGAAGTTGTTTTTCGTTGATGAATTTAGAAAACTCCAAACAATCTTTCACATAAAACTCATTTTCAAAGTCATATGCATCTCTAAGGATGTCTGTGAATAACTTAGATAGTTTGCTATTGGGTGCATCGATAGATGAAATGATAGGTCTGAGTTTCATGATTGGTTTATGAATTTTTGGTAAACCATAGAATTTTGATGATATATAACTGTATATCATACATTTTTTTGCTTCTTCTTCAGTGATCATTCTTATTTTTTGAATTCTTTAATCAATTTTTTTTTATGAGTTGTTTATTTATTTTTATTTTTTCTATTAATTGTATTTCTTTATATAAAATATTTAGTGTTTTTGAAAAATTCTTTAGTTTTTTCATTTTTTTGAGGTTTTTGAAAAAAGTTAGTAACCATATTTGTTATTTTTGCTCTGAAAATATCTTTTTTCTCATTATTGAATTTACTTATTAGTGATTCGATATCAGACAAAAGTTTTGAATTCGATAAGTCTTTTGTAGTAGGAGGTAAACTGAATTTGAATCCCAAAGCAAGAAAATATTCGATATCCTTTGGTGTAATCATATCAGTCAGATTTTTTAGCCAAGTGCTCTTTGTTTTGATATTATTCTGGAAAGAAAATTTCAATCTATTTATCTTGTTGATATTTCTAATTTTTATATCTTAAATTTATTGTAGGAAATGTTTGTTTTTGTATAATTTATCCAGATATCATTAGGTAGTTTTGTTATGAGGAAGATTTTTAATAGTTTTAAAGTAAATTTTTTTTTTATTATATTTGAATGTATGAATTTTGAGTAAACTCTTAACGTTATTTGTGTCAATTAGGATGTTCAAATCTTTGATATTATTCATAATGTGTGAAGGTATAACACCATTACGCCTACATTCTAGTAAGAATATGCTTCTATTTCTATAAGCAGCCAGTTTCTTGTTTATGTTGCACCATTCCTTCATTATCTGAGAGACTTTGGGACCGTACGTGATTCGAATGTCTTCATAAAACCCCATAGTAGATGAATAAATTTAGATATAACGACTGAAAATTGGTATGAACAGTGGGGAATAACGGGGATCTTCAGTCAGCACAAGGGTTGAAATATGAAAAACTCTTTAATACTTTGGACCAAGCTTTCGTTTCAATTTTGAAACTTCTTCAGGGTCCTAAAATATGTAAATTACATTATTGAGAAAAAATACTTAAAATGAAAAAAAAATTTTATAAGTTTAATATGGTCAAAGTATTAAAGAGTTTTTCATATTTCAACACTTGTGCTTACTGAAGATCCCCGTTATTCCCCACTGTTTATATATATATATATATATTGTTAGCTGTTGCTCGCCGTTTTGCTTGCATGCACCAGATAATAGGAAATAATTTCTAAAATCACGCCTCAGATGTGAGCCAAACATATTTTCTCTCCAAACCTACCCAATGCTTTTAAGAATAAAATTAGGCATCTGTGACACGCAAAAGTCCCATCAACTCTATTGTATCTGCAGTTATTTCTAAAAACCTATTGCCACGTTTTTAGTTTTAGTTCTAGTTTATATTTTTCAATAGTTAAATTTCTAACTCTTTATAACTTCATATGGAATTTTACATTATATTGGGGTTTTCCCGTATAAATAATAAATAAATAAAAATACATATATAATAAATACGTAGGTATATCATTATAGACTATGGCACACATGTTAAAATTACATAATAAGTTCAAAAACTAAAACCCGACTACTGAAAAATCACGCTCTAAAAAGTATGAATTAAAAAGTAAGTTCAAAAACTAAAACCCGACTACTGAAAAATCACGCTCTAAAAATTATGAAACAAGAAAATATTCTCATCTGAAATTGTTGTACAAACTATTCAATATTTATCTTCTATTAAATAAAAAACCTACACGTACGATATATTTTGATGTATTTAATAAATATTCATGATGTTCAGAGGATAGCCGTAAACCGTAAACGAAAGTAGTAAGCGATCATAAGCTTTAGTGCAAAGTGGCATATGACCACGGCTATCCTCTGAACATCACTATGAATATGTATTAAATACATTAAAATATATTACATGTAAGTTGTTTATTTAATAGACGATTAATATTGAATAGTTTGTACATAACAATTTCAGATGAGAATATTTTCTTGTTTCATAATTTTTAGGTTTTAGTTTTTGAACTTTCTTTTTATTTGTGACATAGTGTTGTCCAACACATACGGCTTCTGTAGCAGTAATGAATTGATTCTATTGCATCACGAATAGTAGTTGTGGTCGACTTTTAATCTCTAAAGCCATATTGTATAACAGGAAGCAATTTAAAAAATTCCAATTAGTTTGTGGAGCATTGACTGTATAGTTATTCGAAAACTTTAGAGAACTAATTTTATATACAAATTAGTCTTTATTTTTTCTGTATCATTATCTGATCCCTTGTTTCTAAAGATATCAGAGGCGCATTGGGGGGCCGGGCGATCGCCCACTGGGCCGGTGCCCTTTGGGGCAGGTGGAAATGGTCAATGAATGCAAAAAATATACATTTACAAAGACACTGTATACAAAATAAAACTACATCAAACATATTATACAGTGACAGTGCAAAGAGAAACATTTCGAAATGTAAATTATATCTAGGACATCACGGTATTCACCGGTGTACGTGCGGCGAACTTGTTATGTCACATCTCCGGGCGCTTCCGCAGTGTTCAAACAGGAACATTTTTTTGGGAATTTATTTTGAAAAAAAAAACTGAAAAAATCCAATTACTATTCTCATCGTTCTGGAGATTGTGGTATTTTTTCTAAAAATTAGTGAATCGCTCATAGTGTATACAATTTCATGGAATTATTGAAAACTGTTTGGAGAACTTTATTTATTATAATTTAAAATTCAATTCCTGTATTTCCTGAACATTTCAATAAGTTTTCTGTTCTCATTCATCACGTTATGCGAGATGATGAAGAAGGGAATACATATATTTCTGCATAACACCTTTCAAATTCATATTGTCTATATATATATATATATATATATATATATATATATATATATATATATATAAATATATTTCTTCTTTTCAGGCAACAGATCTTGTTTATTTGAAAATTAATTTCAACTGCACCAGGAGGGCTGTATGGAATGCCCGCTTGGGCTATCAACGATTTCCTGGACCTTTCCCTATACAAATTCATTCTGTTCATCCTATGGGCGGTCCCGTTGGAGCTATTCAAATCACCATAGTGAGGGTTTACCCTGTCAAGTATTTGGAAAAAGTAGATGGCCTATCAGGTAAACATATTTATTCAAAGGATTTCACACTTGGCATATAACTTTTTTAAAACCCCTAGTATATTTTTTCGTTGTGAAAAAGAGCAACTTCCATATGTTCTTGCAGTTCTTATGAATTTGACTAGATTGTGGTACGAGATTTCCAAAATTATGTGGGTCACAAAATTATTAGAAATTCAAATTGAAATGTTTGCTACTTAGTTTTCCGAAATTACTTATATTTTGTAAATAAATTATTGTGATAAATAAAAGTCAAAATTGGTTTTAGGAGAAGAATGTTTTTAAGGAAAGAAATATGATCCATAGAATTTGATATGCTGAATCTTGTTGTGACTGGGAATGAGGTATACAATGCCATACAACTTATTGGATATTTTGGTGCATTCCGTTTTCGACCTACTTAACTTGTTGAATACGAATTGTATACGAACAGTCAATGAATAAACAACTAAATGTGCTCCTAAGTTTTTGCAAGTTTTAAGTGGTAAAAAGTGGAATTTAATTGTGAATGTTTGTATGTATGGATTCATAAGAGTGTATTAATCAATAATACGAAATAATTTCATAGAAAAACTGTCGAATAAATTAGATATTGTGCTATTCAATCAAATTGTTCATTGGATTGTGCCAAATCAGAGAGATAAAAAGGAAAAGGAATCTGATAAACTTTTTTGGGTCATTAGTGTTTGCTTCGCACTGTTCACCCACAAAAAAACGAACCAGTGTTTTGCTAGGGCTTTTGATAAGGAATATCACGAGAGTTGACCGATTTACCAGCGTTGCCACGTTCCGAAAATTTGTGCAGACATCAACAAAAAATGCCAGTGTGTTCAACATGTAAAAGGAGTCTTGAAGAGGATCTTGTTATTATTTGTGATGGCTGTAAGAGAAATATATGTTGTGATTGCTCAAAGCTGTCTAGTACGGAGTTGAGATGCATGACTTTCAAGAAAAAAACAATTGATATTTTTATGCGATGAATGTAAGATTGAAAACTTGGAAGCAAGGATTGGTGAGCTGAAAGAAATGAAGGAAAGCCAAATTGAAACTCAAACTACTGTGAACAGATAAACTCAAGTGTTCAGTTTGAACATGTTATAGCAGAAATAGGAGAAAGAAAATATTGTGTGAAAAATGTCATATTTAAGAATATCAGTGAATCGTCCAATCCGAACAGAGCCGAAAGGAATGCAGAAGAAATGCAAACAATTCTTGGTCTAATTAATAATGTCAGCATAACTGACACTCATGTCAAAGTGCAAAGAATAGGTAAATTTGGAAATGGACTAAACAGATTACTGAAGGTAACTTTTGCTAATTCTGAAGATGCCAAGGAAGTTTTGAGATCAAAAGGTAAATTGAAGCCAGTGATGATATTCGGCGATCAAACAAGAAAGCAGAGAGCATATTACAAGCAAGTAAAAGAAGAGTTGAATAGAATTATTGCAAATGGAGATAATTCGAAAACAATTAGGTACTTACACTCTGTTCCAACAATAGTACCCAAAACTTTCAATGCAAATTCAAATAATGTAAATATTCCAAAAAACAATTAGTGAAGCCTAATATTCAACCTCTACAGTACAATGAGGATATAATTTATTTGAATATTCAGAGTTTTATCGCACACAAAACAGATATTGTAACTAGCATTGCAGTATTGAATCCATCATTCATTATCCTGAGTGAATCAAGAACAACATCAGACATACAAAATTTTGAAATCAGCATAAGTAACTATAACGTAGTCCGGTGCGATAGCAAAAGTCGACGAACTGGTGGAGTATTAATATATGTTCGAGTAGTAATAGATTATAGAGTTATCAAACCTAAAATTGTGGATGGAAACTATTGGATACAGTTTATAAGTGTAAAGATGAAGTCACAAAAATGGCACATATGTGGTATATACCATTCTCCAAGCTCAAATCATGGAATATTTATAGACACATTAGAGGACATTCTGGAAACATACTTTATAGGGAAAAAATGTATGATGATTGGCGACTTCAATATGGACTATGAGGATGATGATTATTTCTAAACCAAAAAGGTCAAACATTTATTTAATATGTACGCAGTATAGCTCTACTCTTATAGATTATGTGGTAACAAATATTGAGTCTAATCGAGCAATTGTTCATGATAATCCAAAACTAACTGACCACTCTATCATATCTGTAAATTTCTGTAATGCAAATAGTACGTTAGGGGAAAAATTCAAGCTAATTAGAAAAGTAAACGTAGATACCTATCATAACATAAACATTGAGCTATTGTCTTGTAACTGGAATTTAAATTCAGTTAATGTTGATGTGATATCGGAGAATATAACAAAAAACTGTCTAAATCTTGTAGATCAGTTAGCACCAGAACGTACTGTTAAAATAAAATAAAATCAGGTCCCATACTATGATAGTGAGTTAAAAATCAAAGCAAAGGAAAGAGATATAGCTTATAAGATATTCAAACAAAGTACAAACTTAAGTAAACATATAAATTGGGAAAATTATAAGAGAATAAGAAATGACTATGTGAATTTGCTAAAAATAAAGAAAGGGGTTATTATGAACAGAAAATTGTGAAAATAAGCAAATACGAAAGAAATGTGGAAATATTTAAAATCACTTATAAATCCAATTGAAAGTTATAATTTTGAAAAGATAGTATTCAATGTCGGTGATCAAATGAAAGTTTGTAACACAGAAATTGATACTGCAAATGGATTCAATAAATATTTTGTAAATAGTATAGGTAAATTTTGATATAGTAAATTGTAAATTAGACTCATTTAAACAGATAGACTTGCCGCAGTTGAAAAATATAATATTTTCAATAGATAAGATCAATAGATCTGAGATTATGAACAGTCTATTTTTAAAAGAGACATTCAACACCTTGGGGCATGTTATACTGAACTTTATAAATACGTCTCTTCAAACTGGACAATTTCCCCAACACTTCAAGACAAGCACAGTAATACCAATACCAAAAATAAATAATACTTTAGAACCATGTAATTTTCGTCCTATCAATACTCTTCCAACCCTTGAAAAAGTCTTGGAACTAGCAGTGTATGAGGAACTCAACAAATACTTTGATGAAAACGGGTTATTCTTAGGTTGTCAGTCAGACTTCAGAAAAAAACATTCGTGTGAGTCTGCCTTACAGTTTACAATAACAAATTGGAAGGAAAAAATTGATAAAGATAATTACGTTGTTTGTACATTTTTGGATTTAAAGAGGGCATTCGAAACAATAGACAGAAATATATTAATCCAAATGCTCAAATATTATGGTATTGGTTATGTGGTATTGAAGTGGATGGAAAGTTACCTCAGTTTGAGCAGTCAAATAACAAAAATTAATAGGGGCTATTCACAAAAGTTAGTAAACGATCTTGGAGTTCCACAAGGTAGTGAATTAAGACCTTTACTTTTTTTAATTTATATAAATGATATCAATTACATAGATGGTGATATGTGATAAACTTATTTGCAGATGACACATTAATATATACCTACGATAAAACCTTGCCAGTCGCTGTGGAAAAGATGAATAATTCATTGAAAAATATTGAGTTGTACCTTGGAACAAATGAACTGAAACTTAATATCACTTAAACTAAGGCGATGGTCATTACAAGGTATAAACAAAATAACATTGGGAGAAATACAGTCAAAATTAAAATAAACTAAAATGATGTAGAAATGGTGAGAAAAATTAAGTATCAAGGGTTTATTGTAGATAACACAATTTCTTTGAATGATCATGCTGACTATGTAATACGTAAAATATCAAAGAAACTGTATTTTTTCTCCAGAGTGTCATCTTTATTATCAATGTATGCCAAAATAACGTGCTATAATTGTATAATGAAACCTCATTATGACTTCTGCGGGACTCTCTTATATCTCTTGAATCAGAACAAATTAAATCAATTACAAAAATTACAGAATCGTGGAATGCGAATAATATTACGCTGCAATAGAATGACACATATACAAGATATGCTCTGTAGTTTAAGGTGGCTTACTGATATTAATATTTAAAATAATAAACAAATTGCAACCAATATACTTGAAAACCTCTCAATCATAAATAGTGAAGTACATCACCATAATACCAGATCGAACACCAATTTTCACATCCCTAGGACAAATTCACGAAGCAGTATGAACTCACTATTTTTCAAGGGTCTGGATAGTTTTAATAAACTGCCAAATAATATAAAAAATTCTACTTCTATCCGTATGTTCAAGAGGGACTTGATAACATTTATAACGACAAACTGAATTAAAAAACAAATTTATACTTAAAATATATTAATAACTAAGACTTTGTTTTTAAATGAATATGTAAATAAATATGTAAAATATGTAAAATTGTATCATACAGAGAATATGTGTGATATAGTTTATGTTTTTTTTTTGTTAGTTTCTGTTATTTTTGTTAAAATAGACTAATTTATCTTTGATTTCTATGTATTATGTGTAGATAAAGTACATTAATTATGTTTATATTAGGCTTGCCTATTTGGAAATAAAGTTGTTCTTCTTCTTCTTCTTATTGTTTCTTGATGATGAGCATATCCTAGGTACCAAAGTTTGCTGCAAATATGGGAACAGCATCCCACTGTTCTTGCTCCACTTTTTCAGGTACAGTAGTAGCCTAGAATACGTTCATTTGCAGGTGCATCAGGAATAATACTAAAGGATATCCACAGTTGATACTTTATAGCATTCCTAAATCTGGACGCTATATGGCAGCGTAATAGTCCAGGTTCAGGATTACGCATATCAATTTCAAATAGAAACAATAAAGTACCTACCCTAGCCATACATAAACTATTGAGAAATATTTTAGATTGCACAAATAGACCAATCAATAACAATAGTAATAATTTTATTTGAATTTGGGTTTGGTTATTGTTTGTTTTTTGGGAGTTCCATTATGTAAATTGTTGATTATGTTGTTTATAACTAATTACTTTCAATTTCGATTTGTTATATTATAATTTCCATAATATTAATTGACATTTTATGTTAGAAGTCGTTATTTATAATTCGATTTTTTTTTTAGACTATACTGTTGAGTTCCAAATTGTTGTTGAGTGGGTTTGTGTTGTTTATAGTATCAAATAATTGATTTCGAAAAGTTTTATAATAGAATTGAATGTGTCGAAAGGTTCCATAAAATTTTGTTAAATCTCTAGGTTACCCCATATATCGTAATACCGTGAACTTCAAAAATGCATATCTTAGAAACGCAACATACAAAGTCGATAAAACTATCGTATATGGTAGTCTACATTTTCAAAAAATTGTGATTAAAATATGGTCCAAATTAACGGAACCGTTTTCTAGATTGATTTGTTGAAAATATAAACAGGATATTCATAAAATCAGATGTATATCTATCAGATGTAGTTCAATGTCCAGCGTGGCTTTAGCCGGGGAAGTAGTTGTTTTCTGTTAGACATTCACAAAAAATAACTTAATTTTAATCGTGGATTTTTCAATTCACAGAAAAATATTTCTATCAATATTCAATTGAGAATGTTTCCCTTTTCAACGTTTTCTAGATATTCAATGAAACCATTGTAAATTACCTAAAAAAAAATTTAACGCACCCTTTATCTAAATGAAAAGTAATATTGAAAAATTGAGTTCATCAGAATGTTACCTTATCTTTTATTCAAGGGGCAGTAGCAATTAATTCTTTTTTGTAATAAAAAACGATCTGTCAATTGTTTTCAGTATAAGGGTATGCTCGAAAATTAAAAAAAAATATATTACAAACAGAGAGAGTCATCAAGAAACAAAACACGTTTTTTCGCCTACAATAGACTGAAACTATGATATATTAACAAAATATAACTTGTTTGTTTTAAAATAGTGCTGGAAAAAAAATCCGAAAAAACGATTTTTTTACTATGCCCCGTATACACCCTAATGTACTATCCTCAATAAGATTATAATTGAACATGTTTATGAGTTCCGATCAATACATTTTCATCCTTACTTTGACTAAAAAAACAGTTTTTTTCTTTGTCAATCCTACCCCAATACGACGTTTTTAAGAACTTTGGCCGCTTATAACTCAGAAACTAAACATTCAATATCATTTAAACTCACACTTTTTTCTAATGACCCATCCTACTATAACATAATAACATTTCAGCTAATTCGACCAAGAGCCAATTTCCCATATGTTTTCGTGCGGGGTTCTTTCAATGACAGGTTGTGCCAGGTTTTTAATTTTTTCTAAGTTATAAATTCGATTTGATGAGAGACTAAAGTAACTATCAAGTAACTACACAGAAAAAAACAAATTGTTGAATTAAATAAAATGTATTTGAATCAAACAAATAAAAGTGTCGTATATGCACGAGAAAATATAATCTCAAAATGAGTAAAATTATTTCTTGGTTTTGGATCAAATTTAAAGTTTCACTCAACTGAAACTAATTTGCATGAACCAAATATCTTATTCGACCAACTCTATTCATTACTTGTTTTGGAAGAAATGTTGTTTCAACCAAGTAATTATTTTGTTGGATTGAATAATCAGATCTACAAAATTTGCTGATTGCTTTAACAAAAATATTCATTCAAACAAGTATTTATGTCGAATTGATGTCGAAAACACCTGTGTTTTGGGATGAATGTTATTTAGTCGGGTCAAGCCAATAAGAGTGACCAAATAAATTTGGTTGAATCAACAAATCCTTTTTTTCCGTGTATGTTGTCTAAATACGGGTCTCTTTCTTCTTGGGGCAATATAATCAATAATTTCAAAAAAATCTTCATAGGCTCTTATATCTTCGAACATCTTTGCAGTAGGGTATAAAACAATAATATATTCAACACAATAATAATTTTCTATTGAAATGTCAAACAATCAAATAGGTTAGAATCGACAAATTATCTCCTTAAACCCCCTAATTCATGAGAATAACTAAAACCATTGTTGACACGTTTCTAGACAGGGCGGGTGCGGCATGAATGTGATGCCGCACAAATATTTTCACTCATGTGTATCTCATCAGAACTCGCGTTATAATGCTAAATAAATGGTAGGCAATCAAGCGCTGTCCGAGCGACCAACTTGTATGAGCCGGATCGAGATTTTTTAATTAGGGTGGTTTTTATGGGCATCAAAGTGAAAAAATCCTAAAAATTATGATTGTTTATTATAAGAACGTAAAGACATTACAGAGCATTACGAATACAATAGGCTGAAGCAATACAAATATAATAGGCTAACATATTTAGGCCTTAGTATTTTCAATATATAATACGACTTCTTCACTCGAATTACTGCATCTACTGAGCTTGAAATCGGCACCCCCCAGAAACCACGTGTTTTCGTTATACATAGCCACAACAATAAATTGTTTCTAGCCAATCAGATGACCACAACGCCTACTGCATCATGTGACATTACATTGGTACCATGCCGGCTCAATAATACAATTACTTCTATTTAGACGGCGTGAGATCAACGTGATGCCGCAAAATAAATCATTCAAAAAACTAATTCAAATTCAAAATTTATATATCAATATAAAAAGTCATATTTGAATAAAAGTGACCAAAAAATTTTAAAAAAATGCCGGCAGAGTGATTTTTTTTTCTTTGTACAGTCGTACTCAACGTGTTGAACTAGGTTTATCTCATAAACCCGTATTGAACAACTGAAACAAAATTGTAATCCTAGCTTAACCCCAATCACTTGGTCATCCTTGATTGACGAACCGGGCCTAAATAATTTACATATGTACAAAGAAAAACACAACCTTTTGTCTTTCAACAAATGTATCTTCTCACTCATGTAAGAAGTGTAACAACTATATGTGCCATTGTTTTAGTTTCTCTTATAACCTCAACTTTCCTAAGTACAGGCCATCTTATAATGTAACTTTTTACTAACACTCACCATTGTAATTCAGAGTTCCTGAAGAAGTGAAAATAAAGTTCTTGAAAGCTCAAACAGAAAAAAGAGTAAATTTGGTAACTTAATCAGATTGAATTTCGGTTTCAGATTAAAATGATGATATAATATACTGTTCCCTTGAAGAAATTAAATTTAATGCCAGTTTCGCCGAAACGAAAAGTGGTACTTTTCAAATGTATTTGTCAGTAAATTAGAAGTGAAACTAGACATGTCGCATATCGTCATGTTCAGGATATAATTTCCAATTAAATGGTAATGATTCTCCATTGAAAGATTAAGTTTTTTATGAAAAAACTACAGCTCAAACTTCACTGGTCTACGAAAGACTTTTAATGATTTATTATCAAAAAAATGTGTGAATGACAGAATGAAGATAGAAGTGTGTGAATTTCGTTCATACATTTCGTAAATGTTGAAATATACAGGTTATTCCATTGAAATAATCAAATTTAATGCACAATTAACTTCGTAATAGGAAGTAGGCCATTTTGACTGAATACTGCACTGAATTGAGAATTTGGTCTTATATTGTATGTTCCAAATTTCAAAACAATCGGTTTGTAAACTTGGGAGCTATTAGCGTGGGCTGAGTCTCGTTACCATCCGGTATGCCTACTTGCTAATTGAACCCATTGCTGGTCTATTGAATATTATTTTTTTTCCAAAGTTTGGAGGAATAAAAGGGCCGAAGAAAGAAAATCTCAGGAATGTGAATTGGAAAAATGGAAAAAAATTGAACAAATTGAAGCAGACCTGAAGAAAGAACTCAACGGCTGTGATAAAAGGATTACATTAAATTGTAAAAAGGCTGATATTAGTACTGATATATCTACAATCAACTGCCCTGAAATCTTATTGGATATCATGGAAAGTAGTAATGATCCTGACACTTTACAGGTGAGCTTAGAAAGCAGAGTATTACAGAAATAATGAAAATTTCATTGATTTTTTCAACTAATATATATATATATTATATATATATATATATATATATTATATATATATATATATATATATTATATATATATATATATTATATATATATATATATATATATATATATATATATATATATATATTATATATATATATATATTATATATATATATATAAGTGTATTTTTTTACGGCTATTTTTTTTGCTCCCAACTGAAAATTTTGTTAAAAATGTCCAAAAAAAATTCCCAGAAAATTTTAGCTCTTAATATTAACATTAAGTACTTTCCCAGAGTGTAGAAAGATTTCCCATTTAAAATACATGCAAAGTTTTTTTTTTTCAAATATCTATAACTCAGCGGCATTTTATGATATCATATCGTACCAAAGCGCCATTTACTCAGCACCTGGAAGATTGTACGGGTCAGTAAATCCGATTTTTTGACGTTACTTCATAAATTTCCTACAAAAAAAGTCCCATAAACCGAATTGCTAAGATTGATACTTCTCGAGATATAAAGCGTTGAATTTGTCTTAATATGAAAAGTTTGATTTAATTAATTCTAAAAAAAATTATGTTACGACAAAGTTAACGCTTTATATCTCTAGAAATATCAATCTCAGCAATTCGGTTTATAGGACTTTTTTTGTAGGAAATTTTCTACAAGTTTGTCAGTTAAATTTTTTTCCATAAATCCAGTCATTTTTGAAGTAACGTCAAAAAAATAAGAATTTTCAACAGAAATCAGATTTAGTGACTTACAGGTGCAGCTTACAGCTACAGAATACAATTTAATTCAAGAAAATTTAAATTGTTTCTTGGATGCAATAGTGTCAAAAGTATTCAAAATTAATAAAAAAAGAGTAATAGGTAACAAAATGAACCAATTTTGTTAGCTACTTAAATTTAAGTTTAAACAATTTTAAAAGTAATAGCTCATAAAATAAATACAAGTACAAATATAAATTCAGACAAAACTATATATATATATATATATATATATATATATATATATATATATATATATATAGTGATAAGTATTCGTGACTGGCGGTAATATAAAAGTAGATTTCTTGTGGGGATGCAGTCAGGTTAAAGGGCTGTATTTCAAGTAAACTCTTTGAAATTCGTCAAGCTTTCGGCTATGTTTATTGCCTTCCTCAGGACGACTAAAATTATAATGAATAACAATATGAAATTGTATAGTATTAAGGTACTTACTAATATGAGAATCAATAAAATTAATACATATGAGGAACATAAAATATTTTTCTTATGACAGTGACAATTGTATAATATTATAAATCAAGTTGGAAAATTTTAATACTGGTGATACATCATTATTTTTGTTTAATTTCAGTAAATATGTGTAAATTTGACTAAGATTGTTAATTATATTTTTTTGGTTACATTATTCTCAGCATCTAAAATTTGTGTGTTGTTATAGTCCATTCGATGGTCTTTCTGATTAACATGTTCGAAAGAGTCATGAATTAAGGTTTCGTTTACAGTCACTCCTATGAGATATAATTCGACTATTGAGACTTCTGGAGGTTTGGCCAATATATTTTTTAGAACAATCCTTACAAGGGATTTCATATACAACATTAGACTTTTGGTTATTTTTTATGGGACTTTTCACTTTAGTGTGTAATTTTGAAATAGTTTTTATATTTTTTTTAACAATTTTGAAGTTTTCATTCTTGAATAAATGTATTAATTTGGGAGTAAGTTCATGGATATGTGGAAGTGATCTAAAAAGAGGAGGTTCTATTTCATTCATTATGGGAGTTATCTGGGATCTTTGGAAGACCAATGAATTAGTCTATGATTCTATCTCGATCTGTCTCAGAGGGCAGATGTTCTCTGACTTGACGGTTGACGGTCACGGCTCGCTGATTTTTACTCTTTATTACCAGTGTTGTTCAAACAATGCAGTGAGTGTGTGATTGATGTTTTACATTATTTTATTCTAAATATTAATAATTAACGATTATATACGAACTATTAGACAATTAATTGCACTTTCATCCAGCCAGAGGTAAGTTACCTATTTCATTATACATGGTCGTTAATTGGGTTTTCAAGTATGATTTGTAAAGTCAATACATGGGTTATAGGTTCGTTTTTGGTCGTGAATGATATAAAATGGCTTGTAATTTTCATATTATGAATGTAGGAATACTGAGGAAAAATAATATATGTAATTTTCAAGTATAGAAACGCATAATGATTTCAGTTTTCTTGAAAAGATTAGAATCGATAATTTAGTCGAGAAACGTAAAATAAATTTGAGTTTGGGTATTCTTGCGTATCTGTGACAAAACAGAGAAAATTAACGGACTACCTATATCTCATCATGAAGTATATGGATATTTCTTAAAAGTGTACTCCTAGTTTCCTTTGAAAAATCTAGAAATTCATGCTGTAATGTATTTTCTTTTAGCTCGGTCGGTTTTTTTCACACGTGGGTATATAAAATCACGAAATCAAAATTTCAGAGTTTTGGGTGTAGGATGTTCGTTATTTTGATCTATCATTGTGAAGCCTACATGAGGAAAATGATGCTTGGGCTTATTTTGGTCTATAATCTTCCACAACAAAAAATAAATCAATAGAATCAATCTAAAAAATCTATAAAGAGTAGAAGGGCAACCAAGTTTCTCATCAGTCATGAGAAGCTATATCTACCCTCAAACTCTAAAATATTCGATAGATATAAATTATATTTACCAAGGTTTTGAAAACAGCTATGGATAAAGTCTCTGATATGTCAATAGAGGAGTATCATTTATTTCACATTATTTCCTAACCCCAGCAAACTCCTCTACCTCTGTTCTTCAATTCAATACAATTTTTATTCAATCCATAGAGCTGTGAGCTGTCAGATACAAACAAGGTTTATATAAAGTGTATAAGATAAGATATAAAATATAGACAAAACATTTTATCTAAAACTATCAAAAAATTCATTTATGTTATAGGGGCAGAGGGCGAGGAGAAGTCTTTTTATCTCTTTTTTGAATGCGTGCACTCTTTCTATCAATTTTAGTTCTTCAGGAAGAACGTTATATAATCTTAGTCCCAGTATATCTGCAGATTTCTGAGATACTGTTAAACAAACATTGGGCAGATGGAAATTATTTTTTGATCTTGTATGATGATCATGTAGTCAGTTATTCTTAACCAAAGTTTTGCGTTGCTTGTGTATATATGTTAAAAGTTCCAATATATGTAGGCCATAGAGAGGAATAATTTTAAATTGTTTGGATAGATCCCTGCATTAGGTACCATTGGGAACATTAGCAAGACATCGTATAATCCTTTTTTGCACCAGAAAAACCTCATTAACTGCAGATGAACTACCCCAGATGGTTATTCCATATGTTAATCTGGATTGGATTTCCCTGAAATAGAAGAGCAGGAGTCCCTGTATGTCAATTATAGATTTGAGAGATCTCAGTTGAAAACATTTAATACTCAGTGTATTGGCTAAAATTTTACAATGAGTATTGACGGATACATTCTGATCAAGTCTAATACCTAGAGAAGTAGAGCATTCCACCTTGTCTATAATTTGATCATCTATAGTTATTTCTACTGCTGGGTTATTTTTATTCTGTCTGGTGTGAAAATTTATATGATTTGTTTTAGTACTATTCAAAAATAGAGAATTATCGTATAACCACTTATGAAGTGACTGAAAAGTAGTGTTAATGTTGTTTTGAATTTGTACCTCAGATTTGCCTGTGAATAATAACGTGGAATCATTTACATACAAACAGATAAATGCATTCGAGACGATCAGAGGTAATTCATTGATGTAAAGCGTAAACAAAATAGGGCCCAATACTGAGCCCTGAGAAACTCCTATTCCTATCGGAAGTTCACTAGAAGTAAATATCAATTTTTCATTGTTCTCCAGTTGGTTTATCTTGATTTTCTGAAGACGTTCTTTGAGATATGATGAAAACCATTCATGAAGTTTGCCCCGGATTCCTTATCTGAATAATTTATCCAATAAAATGTCATGTTGAACACAATCGAAGGCACGGCTGAGATCACAGAATACACCAACCGCGCCTTCGTGTTCTTCCAGGGAGAGTAAATTTTTTTCGTAAAAACTGAATAGCTGTTATAGTACGGAAACCGTGCTGGTTCTCAGTAATTGCCTTATTTTTTTCCATGAAATTCAGTAGTTGTTCTAATATCGCATATTCAAATATTTTCGAAATGATGGGTGTAATAGTGATTGGACGGTAATTTTCCAAATTTTGTGGATTAATTTTTTCAAAATGGGCAAAACAAGCGCGGCTTTCATTCTGGATGGAAATATTCCTGTTTGAAATGATAAATCAATGAGGTAAGTTAAAGGTTTTATAATCGTATTTGCGATTTTTTCAATTATGAACCCTGAAATTTCATCTGGGCCACATGTATGAAGAGCACCTGTTTTTCCGATATATGGGAAATGAACATACTGTTGACCAGACTTTTATTTGTCATAGTTGAGGTTTCATCTGTCAACAAAGGCTTTTTTATTATTTATTATAGTTTCATGTGGAGCATTCACAAAAAAATCGTTAAAAATTTCGGAAATTTCAGTGGGATTAGAAACACTATTATTTTCCTGTTTTATTATAATGATTTTGTTTTGCTCTTCTTTTTCCTGTCTACCTAGTTTTGAAATAAGGTTCCAGGCAGTTTTATTTATATTATTAGATTTCAGTAGTTTGTCAGAGTAATAATTAGATTTGGTAGTCTTTATTAACATATTGTGTCCTTTTCTTGCATTTTTGTACTGCTCTTTTAGAATAGGATAATTCCTTTGAAGATGAAAGAGTTTTTTCAAATTTTCACTGGATTCCTCACAGTGTCATTCACCCATTCATTGGTATTTGCTTTAGAAAATGATGAATATTTTATGGGACAGGCTTGATTCAGGTGAAACATCAAAGTATCGTGGAAATTATTGAATTTTTGTTCATAGTCGATGACTGTATAGGCCTGTTTCCAATTTTCATTTTCAAGGGACGTCTTCAGATTGTTGATATTAGTATCATTTAGGGATCTTCTTTTAATATAATTTTTTTTTGGTTCTCTGACTTCGTTCACCCCAGTGCAAAAAAGGACCGTGCAATGGTCAGATATATTATTGTCATGAACATACCACTTTCCAATACTGGGAAGGTTGGTGTATACTTGATCCAGTATTGATTCGGTGGTTGAATTTATACGGGTTGGGACTTTGATCCTGGGTTTGAGGTTATAAGATGTGAGTAATCGTAAAAAGTTATCGTTTTCGTTGGCAGTCATTGAATTAATATTGAAATCCCCGTACAGAACCATTGGAATCTTTGGGTCAAAAAGACTATTCAAAATTATATTTATGTTTTGCATGAATACTTGAAAATTTCCGGATGGAGACCGGTAGCAAGAAAGAATAATCACCGTTTCATTCGACTTGGTTTCCCAGATTAGTTCAGCGATTTCAATATCTTTATCGATACAGTATGTCCTGAGATCAATCGGTTTAACCTTCAATTCTTTTTTATGCCATATACATACTTCCCCGCCCCTGTACCTATTTCTACAATAATAATTACAAAGGATATATCTAGGGAATACAAAGCTTTCTACACTTTCAGAACAACACCAGGTTTCTGTCAAACAAATAAATTTCAAGGCATCATTGATATAATCAGAGATAATGTTGTCTAATTTAATTTGAGATAAACTCTGAATGTTCAGCAAAAGTAGATCACAACCAGAAGAAGACTCTACGGGTGTTTTGTTGTTGAGTATGGAAATTTTTAGTCCACAACTCTGATTATGGCTACCATATATTGGAGATTGGAACGACCTGTCATTTACATTGGTTGCAACACAGTTAAAAAAAAACAAATAATTTTGACTGCAGAGGTCAAGTTAGTAGGAGTTGATGGAAAATACCCGTTTTTTGTCAATGGACACAAGAAATGAGATTTTGTCAACACTATTCAATTATTTTCTAGTTGATAGTTGGGTAGTACTAATTTTTTTCTGAATGTTCCGTTAATTCTCAATAAATAAGTTAACTTTTTCTTCACAATTCCTTAAAATACACAGGGTGATGAAATAAATAAATGGAAAAAGTCAATTAAAACTTGTTCTAGTAATAGGACGCTGTGATTTCATATTTGGGGAATTTTACTTCAATTATAAGTCACTTCTTTGAATAATACAGTTACGTTTATAACACCACATAGAGAACAATTCTCAGTTTCAGGGCCGTGTATCATTGTTCAACTCTAGTGGAAAAACTGCATAATAAATTCTGATTTTTATATGTGTCATCAAAGAAAAGTGTGCCTTATAAGATGAAAAGATTTTGCTAACAAAATCGCATTATGAGGCATTAAGCAAACTATTATAACCATACTATTCAGTGTTACTTGTAAAAAAAATGCTGTCTCGTGGTAAAAAGTAAAAAAAACTGAATATAAAGTGAACAAAAAGTGAACACTCAGGATCTACCTGAAAACTGTCTGACAATATTTTGCAGCTCACCAGCTCACCTTGTTTTGTTTTTTGCTCCCTATCTACAAGATACAGTTTTAAAACCAGTGACGTGCCCACATCAAAATGAAAAAGGGGTCCCAAAAATGACAACACATTTTAAATGCTGCAGAACTAAGGAATTTACAAATGTATGCTGCATACAGTGCCACAACATATTTCACCTCAGCTGCTCAGACACAAAAAACCGTGGTTAAAATGCTCTAAAGAATGTACAACTAAAAAAGCCCACGAAGATGAAAAATATAATGAACTGGAGTCAATCATTAAGAAAATCAACGAACAACTCGGATTCAAAAATAGACAGCTGGATGAAGTTGAAGTGAAGCAGGATGAAACTATGACTAACATTATGGAAACAATGGCTAAACTATGGGAAGAAAACAAAGAAAAAGATTCATTTATACAAAGACTAAGAACATCTTCTCTTGACCTGCAAGACGTAATAGCGGACACAGAGGAAGGATATATTAGAGATATAAATGAGAAAAAAAGGACTATTGAAGAATTAAAAAAAAATATAAACATGATGAAGAAAAATCAAGACCCACTTCTAGAAAACGACAGAATAGAAACATAAAAAAAAAAATATGAAAGAACAGAAAAACCAGATACAAATGAATAAAAGGGAGACAGAAAGAACTAAACAGGCAAACAAAATAAACAATACTAACCTAGAAAATAATACACCTAACCCTCTCCCAAACATAGACACGCCTATTGTAAATTTATTGGGCAAAAATAAAATCCCTAATATCAAAATAAAAATGGAAAATATCAAAAATACATGGAAAAGGCCTGGCTTCTTTTATTTCAAACGAAACCCCCAGGTACTCTGTATGCTCCATTGTGAAACCTGGAGCAAATGACTGAGAATTGACCGGAACCCCTTCAGAAATGACAAAGCAATACACCCATGAAGATATTGTCATAATGTGGATAAATCAAATTAAGGAGAAGCCCATCGAGGATTTCATCCAACAATCCCAACATACTCGAGTTATTACTATATCAGAACGATATAGATATGATATCAATAATTTAAATCAAGTCATTTATGAAAACAAAATACATTTTCTTAAAGCTCTCCATACAAAAAAGCTCACAACTACAAAATTTCTAGACTCTAACAACATACTACAAAGAAATAACTACAAAATAGACAACTATAACTTGAGCAAAACTGGTAAAAGATACCTTGCAAAAGCCATAGTAAAACTCGAAAGAGTTTGAATTCTCAGTAATATATTGCAAACAAGCCAATCTCTATATTATATGTATAAACAGGCACCATCAGCGGATGTTCAGGTTTTACTGAGACAAATGGAGGACCTATTATCAAAGCTTCCAACTAAAGCATCAATACTAATAGCCAGCGATTTTAATATAAATTACAAAAATAAAGATTCAATCCATACATAAAACTTGATAAATATTCTTGTCTCCTATCGACTATATCGACTAATTATGCAGCAACTTCAATAAAAAACAAATAATTGTGTCAGTCACCCCCTCTGGCCTATCCGATCACGAAGCATGTATAGGCATGATCAACCTTAAACCAGAGTGAATCCCAGATGCAGGTTTGGTAGTATTTACACCACAAATTTTGAAAAATTTCACCTCCTATGCTCACAAACAAACTGGGGACATTGTCTTACATCTGATGACTCATTTAATAACTTTAACAACAAACTACTGTACAATTTTAACCAGTCATTTCCCAAACGGAAGATAAAAAAAACAGTTGCTCTCACAGGGGATCAAAACATTAGCAACAAATCTACGCTCGTTACATTCCATAAGAAAATTCTCAGATAACGAATTCTTTCTAAACTACTATAAAAAGTTCCGAACTATATATAGACACACAATTAAACCAGCAAAAGAAAACTATTACAAAAAAGGCTTGGAATGGGGAAGAACGAAACAAAAGAAACTTGGTCAATCATTAATTATCTCAGAGGGAATAGCATAAAAAAAAAATGGAGATTTCACTGAACCCAGATGAGCTTAACGAATACTACTGTTATATCGCCAAAAAACTCACCCACAACATAAACAATCCATTGGACTATTTGGTAGAAATTAATATAGAGAGACATTCCACTTCGAAAACCCAAACATACGGCTAAAGCTCGTAATTGCAGACATAAAGTACAAGAACTCAGCTGGAGTAGATGAAATGTCTGTAAAAAATTTCGATAATTTACCAGAAGAGACCCTCTAAATACTGGTCGAACTCATCAACAGATCGTTTCAAACCGAGGACTTTCCATCTTTTTTAAAAACGGCGATTGTGATTCCAATCCACATAGGAGGAGATATAAATGATTCTACGAACTATAGACCAATTTCTCTAATATCAACCCTTGCTAAGATCATTGAAAAACTGTAAAAAAAAAAAAGAATTTTGTTGTTCTTGGAAACACATAATATACTAACAGAACACCAATACGGATTCCAAGCCAAAAAAAGTACCAATGATGCTATGTATTCCTTTTTGCAAACCTCATATAAGAACCTAAATTCCGGGGAAGCTACAGCGGCGGTATTCTGTGATCTGCCAAAGGCATTTGACTGCGTGAATCATGGAATACTGCTCAGCAAGCTAGAGCACTATGGTTTCAGAGGTTCCAGTCTGAACTGGATTAGATCATACCTAATAAACCGAAATCAGACGGTCAAGACAACGACATACTCGGGAAGAGAGACAATCTCATGGGGAGTACCCCAGGGCTCAGTGCTTGGACCAGTTCTATTCCTGCTCTATGTGAATGACATTACAAAAACGACTATAAGTGGAGATATGACACTTTTTGCGGGTGACACAACAATTCTGTGGCATAATAAGAATATAGACTCTCTCAACAAAACAATCTCCGCTGACATTGCTAAAATGAAAAACTGGTGCGACTCCAACCTACTGTGTTTTAACATCAAGCAAACAAATATAATAACTTTTCGTTATATACTACCTGAACTTCATGGACTCCACACTGTACAAAACACACCTACCTCAAAGTTTTTGGGTTTACAAATAGACAGTAAATTAAAATTTGATGAACACGTCCTGAGGTTGTGTGAGAAACTAAACTCTGGATGCTACGCAATGAGGGTCATTTCAAATGATCTAGATTATACTTTGCTCTCGTGGAAACACATCTAAGGTTCGGAATTGCGTTCTGGGAAACATGTGGTATGACATTATTCCAAATGGACTTCGTTGCTCAGAAACGTGCAGTGAGATATCTTGCAAAAGCAAAACCAAGAGATACATGCAGGCCACTACAGAAAATATAAAATTTTAACACTCGCCTCGATTTTTGTAATTGAAACTGCCTGCCTTATTAATAAAAATAAAAACAATCTAGACAGTACACCCACTCATTATACAACAAGGCAATCTAATAATCTCATCAGGAAACTACCTAAACCTATATCTGCTTTGACAAAGGACTCCATCATTTATAACGGTATCAAACTATATAACCATCTACCGTTGAAGTAAAAAAAACTGAGCATTTAAACTCTTTTAAAAAAAGGTCAAGAATCTATTTATAGAAAAATCATATTATAACCTACAAGAATATTTAAGTGACCCCCTAAATGTACAAATAGAGTAACCCTGAACCAATAGTGTACAAATTCCTGAGATATATTTAAGACTACTATAAATATATTTACCCTACTGTGATGAAAAATATCTTTCCCATACTAGGACAGATACGTATCGATCTTGTGTGCAGATCCCATATTTTATATGCAACTGTGATATTTTCATCTGACTATTTTTATCTAATTCTACACTTTATATTTTAATTTATAAATTATTTTAATGAACTAAGCTTTGTCAACAAGATGTTCATCTTCAGACAATAAAGCATATACAAACAAACAAAAATAATTTATTTTGTGTTTTGAAAATATACTTTACTCTTGAGCTATTTATAAAATTTTCTATCTTCCTCCTATATGGAAGACAATTAATGTTTGAATAATTCATTTCGAGTTTGAGGAAATGCAGACACTATCATTAAGACTACAAGTTTTCATTAACTTCTGAGGGTTAGTAAAACAACTAAGAAGGCGGTTAAAAACAAACAAAAAACAAAACAATTTGAGTACATCAAAACTTCAAGGATTTTTTATATTTATTATATTGATTACCTTCACTGTTGTCAACTTGTCCATTATTAAATATAAAAGAATCACCTGCTGGGATTATCCTTTCAAACATCCCCATTTCCAATTTTATTACTTTACACTTCTCTTCTTTTGTTCTGTTATGGATTGATTGCAATGGTGTAGTATATTTAGATTGAATCTATTTTTTATTAACATTCATAGTTAATCCCTCGTGTTGGTGAAAACAGTATGGACTATGAATATTGATTCTTCCAATTGAGTTCAAATAAATATTCTTTATAGAAAAATTCATTCACTTAAGCCAGGTTTCATCCAATTGAATTTGAATAGTCTTTATAGAACAATTTATTTACTTGAGGTTTCATCTATACACTGATTTTGGGTGTTCTGGTTTTTGTCTAAATATAATGAAGTTTTCACATAATCTTCATATAGTTTCACTATTTTCCCTAAAAATAGTGTATATATATATTATTCGAAAGTTCAACCAGATACCTTCAGACAATATATTCCTTATTTTCAGAAAGAGAAAAATGCCCAAACAATTCAGTGAACCCAGTTCTGGGCATAAAAATCGTCATAGGCAGCATTTATTGGAGGCCTCTTCGAAAATAGTTAATTTTGATTTGATTTTTTTGTAAATGTTAATTATTTTTTTTGTAAATGATGTTTTTTTCAGTTTAGATTAAATTGTTATTTATTATATGGATGTTTCATCACTATCATAGCCATCAAAGATATGTTAATTTTTTATTGTGAATGATGTTTCTTTTTCTAGTTTAGATTAAATTGTTATTTATTATATGGATGTTTCATTATTATCATAGCCATCAAATCTGGTAACAGGCTTTGGAAATCAATTTTTTAAATAATATAGGTATAATGGATATTTCTAGAACGAATTTGTTGCTGACCCATCATTTGTAAATTATGTGTAATATTTGTGCTGTGTGCCTTTCAAATATGTCTCATGTTTGGAACGTAACGTATTCATGAAAGCAGAAAGCTTAGCTATGTCTCAGGATTTTATAACTTAGTCATCAGAATATACAGTGGTTCCAAATTGTTTGTACAAATTTCTACAGGAGATTCTACTCACTGTTTAAATGATATTTCACTTAGGAACCCATGTACTAATCTCAACGATACAAGGTATTTGAAGTGAGATAAAATATAAATTTTCATTTATATTATCGTATTTTTCGTTAGTTCTTGATGATAACCGATACCATATTTTAAGTGTGAATGGAAATTAGCATAGAATAGGGTCAGCAGCACCTTTTCACTACAATGATTCGTCATAAACCTTGGTGAGTAACACATTTTTCTCAATTTAGAGCACAGGTTGTCTATATGTGGAGTCCAGGCCAATTTGTCATCTATAGTTAAACCTAGCTAGGCTTACGTGTTTTGACATTTCGACCGAGTTGTCAGTGTTTTCAAAAAGAGTACAATTTAAATTTTGCCTACGTAAAGTGTGTAATGAGATTACTCCTGACGTGATTGTTGAGATTTCTTCTGAGGATCAGAAAGCTTTTCATCCTGAAGGTTTTCTTCAGCATCTTAAGATTCGCCAATCGCAAATTTTCATCAGTCATTCCAAAAACAAACAGACATTCTTCAAGTAAATCTTCTGTTATAATGAGATTTTCTGGATCTGCTGCAAAATTTTCATTGTTATTTTGATTCGTCTCATAAATATATAAAGACTTGATTTGACATGAGCTTTCGATAGGAATAAATCTTTATTGTTCCATATCATCTAAGACTTTGCAACAGGTAGTTAAAATATTAGTACCCGTCATATACATGGAAGAAGTTGGAGACAATTGAGCAGGTGGATTCATGCTGAAGTATGCTCTATTTCAGGAAATGTAGGCATAGTATCAAAAAATGTTATTTCATTTTCAATTGGATTGGAAATCTTGATTGTTTGATCTGTTTTGATATGGGAAGTCATAATATCCATAGATGAAGTTGATGAGAATTGGTAGTTGAGTGTGTGTTTATAATAATAGGTTAATGAATATCAGGATATGATACATTTCCACTAAGACTGGAAGACCTATTTGCTTGATCTACCTCAATATCACATTCAATATTAACTGAAGGATTTTCAGCATTCGGCTCATCAGATATTATTTTGCATGCCATTTCTGAAATTCTGTCAGCTCTCTTACTTGGCATCATCATTCACCTTCAGAATGAAAAAAATATTTGTATTCATAAATTCTTCTAATAACTATTCATGTAACCAGTTGATTTTGTGTAAAGATGAGATTTTGCACAATGAGCTTTAGAGAGTTCCCACAACATCAAAGAGTTAACACAAAATTGCATTTCCTAACGTGTTACCTTCAAAATATTTTATGAAATTCTTACCGTAGGTATTTTTGTTTCCCTGCATAATTCTCAATCTAGTATTTATTCTCTGGGATACGTCAATTTGTACTTATTTTTATTTTATTTTGACAAGTTTATATTCAGTGTGTAAATAAACATACTACAGTTAGCAAGTCAGGTACCTGGACACCAGTGCACTTTCAAAGTTGTGTCTCTAAAAGTGTTTTGTCACAGCTAAAAATTAGTTTAGAAGTAGTTTAAACAATGAAAAACTGGAATCCAAAGTCATACACTGAACAGATAGAACGCGACGAGTCAGCATCACCACAATCGTGTGAAAAAAAACAGATGAGTATAAGTGATTTGGCAAAGCTAAAAGCAAATTTTTTTTTGAGTTAATAATAATTGATGACACGTTGAGGTTGTGCCCCATAGTAATACTCCGTATATTAAATGGCAGTGAACCCTACCATAGTACACGGTTTTCAGTACATCAATTGATAGTATTTCTCTGAGATTTCTCAATAGAAATTGACTTCTGGACAGTTTTTTTTGCAATTCCTGGATGTGTCCTTTCCAGTTTAGGTCGGGATCTATGTGAAAACCTAGTAACTTAACAACTGATGAATCATTTGCTGTCTTTATTTTTAGAGAAGGTTATTTCTTTGGTTTTATTTTTATTCAGTGTCTCACCTGACATTCTATCTATCTCTTCTTGTCTCTTATTAGAAATGTCGAGGCGTCTGCGTACATGAACACATCTGCAATATCTAGGAAAGTTGGTAGATCAATCAGATAGATTATGAACAACAGTGGCCCCAGTACTGAACCTGGATGAACACCATGTTTAATTTTAATAGTCCTGGAGACCAAGTTATTGTAGGATATGTATTGTTGTCTGTCTGTAAATAATGTTTCAATGAGTCGAAGAACTAGTCCACATATCCCATATTTATAGAGCTCTTCCAATAGAATGCTATGTGAGACACTGTCGAAGGCTTTCGACAAGTCGCACAGGATAGCACGAGTGTGTATCCCTACATCTTGATTTTTTTATATTGAGTGGACTATTTCAGTAACAGCTATTGAAGTTGATCTAAGTGATCAAAAGCCATATTGATGGTCATTAAGATATTTTCCCCTTTTCCAGAAAGCTTTTTATTCTGTCCTTGATAATCACCTCAATTATTTTAGATATTGTTGGGGTAATAGTTATAAACCTATAATTATCACAGTCATCAATATCACCTTTTTTGAAAATTGCGGTTGCTCTACACAGTTTGAGATGTGTTGGAAACTCTCCTTTTACCATACAGGTATTAACCAAATGTGCAAGGGGTCTGCTTAGAAATTCCGGAATGAGTTTGATTATTTTGGAGCTTATGTTATATGCATCCATGCTTGAGCTATTTTTGAGTGCTTTTATAACACTTGTTATTTCCTTTTCATTCGTGGGACTCAAGAATACATAGTCTTTCACCGTGGATTTTACGAGCTCATCCCCAGATACTCCATAAGATGGAAGAGCTCTGGTCTTTCGTTTTTTTTTTTAAATTTTATCGATTTCCTCTTGCGATTTTTTAAATTTATTCAGGAAATCCATTTCTGCTGATATACATTCATCATCATTCTTATCAGGGATGGATTCGTCAATATTTCGGTAGTCTTTATCTGGAAGACCAAACTCTTTTTTTTCTCGAAGCTGTTGTGGACCCGCCTTTCTTTCATTGGACAACTTTGCATATCTCTGGTTTCTCTTTCTGATTTTTCCCATATACTTCTTGGTAAATATACTAGGGCTACTGCTTGTCATCGCTTTATGAAGCACCCCATTATATTCTGGTCCTTTGTTAAATGATATAGACGCAGCTTTACATATGTGCTGGTAGGAATTTTTTCTCAGTATTTATTCTCTTGCCTACAACAAATTTGCAAACTGCCGAGTTAAAATGTTCAGCAACTTTATTGTTCATGATGTAAAGGAAACTCTCGATATGTATAATGAGCCGATTCATGCAAACCTGGATGTATAAACCACATTATTTCATCGAGAATACGACGTTGGTGCCTTCCTTATGACAATTGAAATAACTGATTTCATCACATTTGGCGTGTTCACCGAATACATGGGAAGGAGCATTGAGAATATCTTCTATTAATTGTTCTACTTCCGTTTTGAAATCAATATTTTCTTCAATTCTATATTTCGTTGCCTTACTATAGCAAATCGTAAGCGTTTAGCATTTTTTCTCAGGTACATTGGCACCAAGGCATTCGTTGATGCGCTCCTTTATCTTTCTGGAAAAATAAAGAATTAGTATTTGTTACATTAAGCCAACAAGATATGACTTTTTTGGCTGTTAGCAGATGACATCTGAAACTTTGTCGTGATAATGAGAATAGGTGTATGTAGGTGTCAATGTCAATGCAATGACAATAATATTCCAGTATAATATACTTCTGAATTAGCTGCATCACAACAAAAACTAATATAAATATTTTATAATGGGTCAAAATCTTCAACTATAAATTAATTAATTAATATTTAGGACCATCATTGACATAATATATTGTTGACAATTATGAACAAATGACCCAATATAGTCAGAGGCTAACGAGATACTAATGAATAGACAATATACATGAGAATTCAACAAATGATGAAAATAAAACTTACATTTTTTATTTTTGAAATTAATCACTGGGACGTTTATATTATCAATTGTGGAATTATCTGCGACTGAACGTTAAGCTTCAGTCACTATCTCCCATCGTTCAAGAACATGAAAGGTATTCATGTTAAAAATGAAATATTCCGATTGGAAATCATAAAAATTTACAAAAAAATATGCGTGAAAAAGTGAAAGTTATTTACGCGACTGACTGATTTTTCGATAGCTTTGAGAACTGCTACAGATGAATGAGGTAGGAGAATGTTTTTCAAATATTCACTAGTAGATTATTTCTAAACCTCAATGATTTCGAACCATGAATGGTTTTTTTCAACATAATTTAGCCTCCCCAGTTTTTAAATCAATCAATATCGAAATAGTTTCCCATTTTGTGGAGAATTTTTGTACTATCGCGGCTTATCTGATATAAAGAAAAGTAATAGGGGATGCCACAATTCAGTGTCATATGAGTTTTCATTTCTCTATATCAAGCCCTCTTGCTCATATTATAAAACAATATCTACCACTTGCTCTCATAATCGTATTGCCTTTGAAGATATTCCTGTTGAATTATAATCTGAAGTAGAAGCAATTACAATTTTAACATATGCGATAAAAAATTATAACCTTTTATTGCTCTTTCCACAAGTCTCACTTATAAGATTCTCAAAACAAGAAAAAAATATTAACACTCATCACTTCAATTACCAAGAGATGCCAAGGAATAACTGTACCTACGTCTATAGAAACTATTTATACACTATTCACCTATATCACTATTAAATTTCAATCAACATCAAAACCTAATATACTAAATACGACGGACCGAGGAAATTACCTTAATAGCCTATGTGAAAAGCATAGCAAGAAGCAATCTTGTCGTGTATTAACAATGTCCAAGACGAAAATTCTGCAACGTTTTACTATGTAGGGGCATCGCCAATCAGATACAAATTTCCCAATCGTAAAAGCGGTTTTTTGCAAAAACCAATGATTTCATGGAAGAGATATTTTTTGTATGGACTCGGTAGTCCCATAAAAATTCGGGAAACTCTGAATTCTTCCCATTTATCATGCCATATCACTTTTTTTCTTGAATATAATCATAACCAAAAATTACTGAAGTTTCCAAATGTACACAAATGCGCTAAATCATATGCTCAAAAAAAATTGTTAAAAAAAACTGAAGTCATAAAACCGATTCTCGTTTCACCAAGGTAGTGTTTGCTCTTTTAATCTACAACGTCCCCTCTTTATTTTCAAAGTTTATTATAATAATAATGCATCTTTATTTCTGAAGGGCAATTTGCATCACAATTGTAAATAAATTCCTAAACCGAAATAACATCATAACAGTGGACTAGATCAAAAAATTGTAGCTAAGGTATTCAGCTACGGTATATGGTTCCATTTCTAGAAGTTGGTAGATTCCTTTTTTGAATTCGTTAATTCTGTTTATCTGCTTTAGTCTGACAGGGAGTTTATTGAACATTTTGATACATTGGTAGAATGGAGCTTTTTCTGTCATGGATAATCTGTGTTTGGGGTACATGTAGTCCGAAGTTCTAGTATTATACAAATTTTGTGACAAACTGTTTTTGAACACAGATTTGTTCCTGAAAAGATATAACAAAAGCACTTGAATGTAGACTCCTATGACTGTTGGAATTTTGAAACTTCTAAATCAAGAAAATGATTCTTATGTGTCGATAACATTTCAGTCCTCCATTCGAACTCAATTGAACTTTTCATGCGAAACCATAGTTGGAGTAAGAAAGTCGAGTGGAAAGGTAAATTATAATTCAAGAAATAAATACCTGTAAAAATTAAATTTGAGATGTGTAATATCAATATCACAAATTTTGATTTTTCAGCAACATTTCTGTTTGATGATGAAAATTATGTACTTGCGAGATTTACAATCGATAACGTTTTGATATCTTTACTTCCATAGAGCATCGATTGTTCATTTGAAAATTTCTTCGATTGTTATAAAGTCATGATGTGACAAGTGAAAATTTTAAATGAAGAATGATTGTATGTCGTTTCTAAAGGGATGAAAAATTCCAATACTCTTTTAGCAGAATTTAGCAAAATTTTGTACTCTTTCGGTTGTTGTATTTGAAAATGTTGGATTAAATGTATTTCGCTGATTGGTCGAAAACAGAGATTGTTTCTAAGGTTAATAATTAGTTTCAAATTTTATAGTGGTTATCTACGTAACCATATCATTTTTCGAATGCAATTATTGCAGCAGTTGTAAAAATGCAAAAAAATTATATTAGTGAATAAATAGGTTCCATTTTTCGTATGAGGTTGCAAAGTTACATATCCACTGAGACCAATATTCTCTTTATTTGCAACCACAATAGAAAACTTTTGTAATTATTTCAATGCTTGTGTGTATTGAAAATGGCAGAGTCGATAACTGTTTTCCAATCACTTATCCAATTCACAGAACTTTTGTAATTTTTTTAAACAAATTACAAATAAAAACTTAAAAAAATGACAAAAAACAAGGTTCCGTAACTTTTACAAGGTTGCAAACTTAATGCATGTTGTAAAACGTCATTACTCTGGTATGCCTAGTTTGCAGAACTTTTGTAATTTTCAGTGCAAAAATAAAGCATGAAAACGTTTTTTGCAATTGAAACAATGTTCCATTCATCGCAGACTTCTGCAAAATTTTATAGTTTATTTTCATTAATGCACTAACATACCATTGAAGTTTGAAAACTTTTGGAATTAATGTGAGTTGATTGTCTATATCTACTGGCCTAAATGCATGTAATCTTACCTAATATAAGCATTTATTTAGAAACACTCCGAATTATTATCCTTTTACCGGATATTTACTTAGATTAGATAAGTACGGTTGATTTCATTCCTTTACATTAATATAGTCTTCCCCCGCACTAATTGCTTGATTTTACTTTCTTTCTTGAAATTATGGAAATCCATGAGTTTTCTAGAAATTCCAGTTATGACTGACTGGATGACAATTGTGATAACTGATTTCACTTTAGACTACATATTTGGTCATATAATACTAATTACTTTTCTCACAACTGAACTTCACACACTGCTTCGACATATTGCTTTATGGACTGATATTGAAGTTAATAATTTCATGTTATTATGATATGTTAATCGACTGAAGTATAACGCACTCTATCCCGTGATACTTGTGGTAAATCTCTTTTATATTTTCGTGAAATTCCACGCGGGTTGACTTCTCGTCCGAGTCATCGCTTTTTATCATTGAGGGAATTATTTATGGCTTTCATAATTAATCACCTGTCCCATTAATTTCACCATTCTATGAATGTATTATGTTTTAGATGACATATAACACAAGGGGAATTCAAAGTTATGAGTCAATTAGTGTGGTTTTTATCGTTCTTTTTCTATCGGCGGTCACTTATTTCTATATTACTTTTCGAGATGTTATATCTACTTATATTCAATATTCCAATCATTCATAATTTCAGGTTGCTGATATGTGTAAAATAAAAAGGGGTGTTCGGTTATTAACCTCTTAGAAATGTTTCCCAATCATTGCTTGTATAATTCTTATACAAATATTTCATTTTTTTTCTTTTAAACGTACTTATTCATACTTATTCATACAGGGCGTCACAATCTTCGAAAATTGTACCTAAAATTCTTTTAAAAATGAGAAAGTTTGATTAATTTCTGGTTGGACTAGCAGTGTTGTTACAAGTGGTGGCCATTGATCTAGACCTGATATACTTGAATTTGTTGACTTAATTATGTTCCCTCATTGAATTGATATTCTTGACAATTGTTGAAAACTGAAAAAGTGTTTTCAGGAAATATGCTTCAATAAAACATTTCTTGTGGGTGTTGATCTGAAAAGTGAATCAAATCTGGTACACCTTTTGATCCTACTTATGAAATTGTGTACACATCACGTTATCAGCTGACGAATATGTCAATAAAATGCAAATGGACGAATAAATCAGAAAATTAATTTTTGAGAGTAAAATATTTTCTATTGAACACCATTTGAGATTGAATTTGTTTCAGTTTTGTATCTCAACAGGGGATACAGATATTACGTAAAATATGGAATCTGAAACAATTTGCATTTTGTCTTCGATCAATGGATTAGCTTAGTGAAATTCGATTATATCAAACCTACTGAAACCTAATATTTTTCAGGAGAAGATGTCACCACATCAGAGATCTGGCATAATGGAGTATAAGAGAAATTTGTATCTACAGAAACAACAGGAAATTTCATTCAGAGTATATAAAAATGTAGACAAATTACAAAAAACAGAGAGAGATGTTGTACCTGTTTTGAAAATGCTTGTTGTTGATATCAATGGTAGCCCCACTAGAGCATTTAGTTTTACTATTTGGAGTCCTACTGAGTCCCATATTGATATTTTGAAAGAGGGCTCTTCTGTTACTGCTTATAACGTGTTACCAAAGTAATGTATGTATATATTTTCTTCAGTACAATTCCATATCTAATTTTTTTCAGAATGAATGGAGATTTGAATTGTGGTTCAAAAACCTTTTTTAAATCAAAATCTCCCAAGGAACAAATAAGTGAAATTTTCAAAAGGAAAGTCATTGGGATAAGAGAACTTTCAGATTATAAATTTTCCGTTAATTTCAACGAATTTGATACTGTTGGATTAGTCATACAAATTAAAATCCATATGAAATTTCAAGAAATATGGTTGGCCGATATGTCAGGAAGGTAAATCACTATTATTTATTGAATATAATTTGGTAACTATAAATGGAACGTTCATGGTTATTGAACATTATGTCTTCTATTTTTTCTTCTCAATTATGCAGGTCTCAGTATTTCATTCCTCACGAATCAAACAGCATTCTGGTCTTGGTCGAAAGTAAGAGGTCGATACAAATACAATACAATTCCCATTTTTGTTTGAAGAAACAAGACATCTGCGAGGTCTTTTTTTTTAAATTATGATTCACAACATTCTTCAGAATTTTACCAATCACCCAATTATACTTTGATCGATCAACATCAAACAATTAACTATTGGTGTAGCAATACATCATTTCATACCCTCAAAGGTCGAATATAAATAATATCAAAATCAGTTTTTCAGATATTTATTTCAAAAACATCCACATTCAAAAACTGAGTTGATAGAATTAAAGAATTTGTTGAAAAAACCCAATTTACTATATTTCATTCGATTAAACTTCAGATACACTGAAATCCGTATTTATATAATGAAAAAATCAAGTCGATATCATTTTGTTTATAAAGTTCAAATTTCGAAAAATGATATTTCAATTATATCACGAATATTGAAAAATTTAATAGTCCTAATGACTTGTTTTTGCCTTTGGGAGCCATTGACTTGCCTACTTCATAGCTTTGTGGGTTTATTGCATTTTCTCCCATATTTCCTATGACATCAATTCGAACAGTCTGTTCACCTGGCCTTCGATAAAACCACCGGTTAAAGGGTAGGAGTTTGTGCCCTTACCTTGACCCCGTCTGAAAACAGAATAAAATAATTAATAAAAAATATTTTTAAAGACAAGATTTTATTCAAATGCCCTAAAAAGTAAAAACCAATTGCTTTGTATGTGTGAGGCAGGTTATTTCGTGAGTTACAGATTTAAGAGCTTGTCACATTAAGTTTTCAGTTCGAATACAAAAGCGACAAGCTTTTGAATCTGTAACTCACGAAATAACCTATGCCGCACATCCCAAGCAACTATTTTTTACTTTTCAGGGCGTTTGAATAAAAGCTTGTCTTTAAAAAGGTTTTTTATTAATTATTTTATTTTGTGCTTTTTAGTAAGTCTGCCTTAATCTATGCATTTTTGTTAAAGCATCATTATTATGAGGCCTTCTTCCTGTGAGTTTTGAGCTATCTAGTTCTTCAATGAGGAGACCATCTATAGCCATCCTGGAGCTGCCATCAATTTATGTATTCTGACAAAAAAATCAATAATCTTCAACTAAATTCATAATCTCTGATCTCAAAAACCAATTTTGAATAGAAACGGTCCCTAATCACGAAACTCGTCCACCATCTTAAAGCCGCCATTTTGTTTTTTTCTTAAAAAAACTAATTAAAATGCATTGTCACCGGAATTATGAACACTTGCCAAATTTCACATTAATCGGACAACTAGAAGTGGGTCTAAATTCACTTGCAAGATTTGTGTTTTGTGTGAAGTTATTATAAAGCTTGTAATTAAATAGAGCTCATTGGAGAAATATTAATGGATTAGAGGAATTCTGAGCGGTATATTTTCGCAAAGAAACAAGATGACATTGATAAATAATAATATAAACAGATAGGAAACCAGATCTCTGAACCTAAGCTACCCCATACATCGTCTCGGCTTGACTGCAAGTGCATAAATATTCTACAAGTTACCAAATTCTCTACAATCAATAAAATACTTGAACATCCTGTATATTTGAACTTCTTTTATTCTATGGACGATTCTGAATACAATCACATAGTTTTGAGACGAAAAATTGGTACATTTGACTTTTCAGAAGCTTTTTTATTTTCGCCTCTAGAGTGCACTCAACCCACTTCAACCAATCTGATGGACAAGAATGATGAGTAATAGTTATTTAATGGAACAAATTCGTGAATGTTTATAGACATTTTTACATTTTAATATTTTTATTTTATTATTTATATTGTTCCATTTAAGACTATTCTTTGTGAGGAAAAACTTTCTTTCGACTACTAAGTATATTTGACTTGACTGTCTTTGACACTTTACCAATAAGAATTTATATTTCTTCACACAACAAAGTACATTTTGATTTGATTCTCTGAAAATGACATAAGGTGCTAAATTTTTATATCTGTTTCTTTTGCTTATGTGAATGCATTTTATCTTATTTATAGTAATCTTTTAAATGTTGTGTGACACGTGTTTTTATATGATATATACATTTACTGTTATTTTTTCTTTACAAGACTTTGTTAATGAGATACTAATCTTCAGACAATAAAGTATATTTTGATTTGAAAAAGTAAGTGTTTATTGCACTCGACGTGAAGTTGTCCGAGGAGTCCGTCAGGCCGAACACCCTGTATATTTGAACTTTTTTTATTCTATGGACGATTCTGAATACGATCACATAGTTTTGAGACGAAAAATTGGTACATTTGACTTTTCAGAAGCATTTTTATTTTTGCCTCTAAGAGTGCACTGGACCCACTTCAACCAATCTGATGGACAAGAATGATGAGTAAAGGTTATTTATGCAACAAGTGCAAAAAGTAAGTATTTATTGCACTCGATGTGAAGTTGTCCGACGAGGCCGTCAGGCCAAGTTGGACAACACGTCGAGGGCAATAAACACTTTTTGCATGAGTTGCATGCAATATTTTTTCTACCTTCATGCAAAAATCATAAAATGTTTTATTTAGGTGGCACTAAGTGTGGGAAATAAAAAGTGTAAAATAGCAAAATATTTAATAATTAATTAGCACTAGCGATTTGCATTGAGAAAGTTAGGAACTAATAGGTACCTATGCTAGGAACAAGTTAACTCAAACTCTATTTCTGATAAATTGCATTTCCTAGTAATTCCGTAATCCAGTATGCAATAAATATGATTGAAAATAATATAAAATATGCAAATGTTTGAAATTTAATACAATATCACAGAAAATGGACTAAAAATGTGCGTCGATTTGACGTTTATTTTTGTCATGATCACAAATGACAGATGAGTGCAATAAACATTTTATTGCACAGTGCAATAAAGAACCACTTCTTTCACTAAATATAGTTCAATAGTGTTTTGTTTTTTGCATGAACGTAGAAAAAAAAATTATATCATAGTTTTTTTTTGTCTAGTTGCGTACCTACGGCATTCTGATATTTCCAAAACCACTAATTGTGAAAGTAGTAAGTAATTTTTTTCAAATAACATCTTTTATACACATATTCCCTAGATTCTAATTTTCACTACAAATCCATTGATGGTTTTGAATCGATAATTGGATGGATAACAATCTTAATACACTAATTATTTATCGAATTATCAAATTTAAGTTATGAATCTGGTTTCGTTCAATTTTATATCCACAGTATACTTAATGAATTTTGTCATATAAATTGGGGTATATCGGAAAATGGCAATTAAATAATTTAAAAAGGAGAAAATGCATTTTGGTATCCAACCAGTGCAGAACAATGCAATTTGATGCTGATTTGATGATTATCAGATGAGAAATATATGCTAGCATAAATAGATAAAGCATAATGTAGAGGTAGGCTTTAGGTACTTTTTAAATTTAACTTTTTTCTTAATATCATGTTTATATTGTAGATCACAGTGAGTAAATCAGCTGATATTACCTATGCCACTTGTTCTTGCCCCAGGGGGTTAAAATGTCACCAATTTGCAATTCTGGATTTGTTTGAACATTACAACATATCCGTTACAGATAAAGAGTGTACTTGGAATGCTCCAAAAAATAAAAAAAAATAGTGAAAGTAGCTTGAATTAGAACAAAACAATGACATAACCTCAACTATCATAAATAAGTCATAAATATATTATAATCCTTACCTCTCTATAATATATGATGGGAAATCCTAACTTTAGCCTCACTATAACAAAATATTAATATATCCACCCTTATTTATAACACAATAACATAGAAACTAAAAATTAAAAATTCCTTATGGGCATTTATCATGCATTTGCATTCTCGATGGGATGGTTCGTAAGCTCAGCCCATCGTATTTGATGTCACGACTTAGGTAGTCTATTTCATCTGCCTTCGTTTATATGTTGTACTAATATTTTTATCATCATAGTATTTTCAATTGTTACTGAAACTTCACATTGAAAGAGAGCTTGAATTTATGTTTGGGTTGTAAGAAATAGTATTGACTATCAATATTCCTGAAACAACCATAAGAGGCGCTAGTATTTGGGGGAAGTTATTCAAGTGAAGGTCAAATCGAGTTTGAATTGAGGAGCACTTTTAATCTTGAAAATTTCGACAAAATTTTGGGATCCAAAAAATTATTTTTACAAAATGTAATTTAATATTATTGAAATCATGCGTATTCCCTATTCTCATTGTTTGGTAAAAACTTTAAAAATCAAAAGTGTGCCATGGAAACAAAAATAACTTTGACAAGTAAGAAATTAGTGTACAACAATAACCTAATATGTTCATATAACTAGTGTGCTTTGAGGTCATTAAATTTTTCAACAAAAATGTATACAAGAGTATGGTGAATGCAAGAAAAATTCGAGGAACGAAGCAACTTCCTTTGTATGCTGAAAAGTATCCCAACAGACATCATCCATGTTTTCTATATTTCCCGGTTGTGGAGAAACAACTCGGAGAAGAAACTCCCAACCATGAAACTTTTATCAATGTTGAGGTGTTGGAAATCAATGTTTTAGCATTTGTAGAAGTGAATCCTACCGTTTCTACTAGGGAAATTAGCCATGAGTTATAAATTAGTCATGAGTCAGCAAAAAATATTTTGAAAAAGTATAGGTACAGGTCGTTTCAAGTGCACCAGTATTTGTATGAAAATGATTGAAATCGAAAATTAGTTTATTGTGATGGTTACTTCAGAACAATACTGCTAGTCCCGACTTTGTTCCTACAATATTATTTTCCGAGGAGACAAGATTCACGAACAATGTAATGTTTAACAGACAAAACTGCAAATATTGGGCGAAACAATTTAATGAAGGAAAGAAATGCTCAGGAAAGATTCGGAGTAAATGTATGGGCTGGTATAATCGGAAGTGAAATAATTGGACCAATTGTATTTTAGTTGACCTGGGTAAGGTATTTAGAATTCCTTCTGAATAATATTGAAGAATTGTTAATAGACTTACCACTTGCTGTTTCTGAAGTGGTGTAATTTCAACAAGATGGGGATCCGCCTCATAATACGATCCAAGTCTATTTAATGAACCGATTTAATGAGCGAGTAATTGCAACGAATGGTCTTGTACATTGGCCTGCTCAATCACCTGATCTCAATATTTTAGACTTTTTTGTGTGGGGTGAAAAAACAATTGTTTTATGCACCGCCTCAAACACTTGAAATTTTAGAAAATCGCATTCGTGAATTGTTTGCTACCATAAATTTCCCCTGTTGCAAAATGTCATGCGAAACACAATTGATAGCGCCAGAAACGGTCAGGAAGTTGGCGTAAGGCCCTTCCAACATTTAATTCCCTTGACTGATCCAGGTATTATGAGTTTGTTTATTTTTGTAATGTATTCAGACCTTTTGTTGTGAAAATTTATGTTTCTTTATTCATTTCATTTAATTTTGTATCCACAGCATATACCCCAATTTCGTCATATTTTCGACAAATAATTAGTGTACTAGGATTGTTAATCTATCCGATTTTCGATTCGAGACCATCAATCTTAAAAATTAGAATCTGAGGAATGTGTGTCTAAAATATGTTGTCATTTGAAAAACATTTTTTACAATTAGAAATATCCATCCACCATAGGTATTCAACTAGGCAAAAAACACTGTCATATATTATTTTTACTCACCATTCATGTCAATCAGATTGGTTGAAGTAGGTCCAATAATGCACTCTCTAAAATATACAGGGTGTTCCATTTGAAATTCCCAAGTTGGGGTCATTTCCGTTGAAACCGGAAGTGATGGGAGAGTATGAAATATTGTTTTTTTTCCAATTCTTGATTTTAACACCCATGCTAAGTTTGGATCTCATATCCTTGGAACTCTGCAAACCATGGATTGTCTAAAGAATACGCTGACAATTTTTGAAATAAAAATTATTATTGAATAAGTAATATGTTACACACAGTTCTTTGTAAGCAGTCCCGGTGTGAGGTCGTGTTTTGCTCACTCTTTGTTTTTTACTCCTCAATTTGAATAGAAAGGAAATAAAGTAAATAAACCAACTCACCAAAAACTGGAGAATTCTTATCACTAATTACCGTCTAATTACCAAGGGCCAGTGGTGTAGTCAATTTATTTTATCCATAATGCACTGCATCAAGAGTTGTTAAACTCTGACAAAGGAAGATACTTCGATTACGTGTGATGGTTGCCAAAGGAAGCTACATAAAGATTGCACCAAGCTTAGCGCTTCTGAGCTACGAGTGTTAGACCTTAGGAGCAAAAGAACTCTAAAATTATTTTGGTACTAAACTGCTTCATAGAATACCAGAACTTATTGGAAAAATTGATACCATGCAGAAGGAACTAGCCTGTCTGAAGAATCAACCATTCCGTTTTTCTGAAGAAGAAATCATCAATGAAATTAATGAAAGGCAAACAAGAGCCAAAAATGTTATGGTGTATAACATGCCTGAATCACCTCAAAAACCTGACATTGAGGTAGTCTTACAATTAGTTCAGGATATATGTGGCAGTAATCTAAAGATTATCAAGACTATATGAGTAGGAAAAAGTAACAAAAATGGTAATCGTCCTTTAAAAGCTATATTCCAGTATGCGAATGACGCATTATTGGTCATTCGAAATAGAAAAAAATATTAAAAAAGATATAAAAGTGTATCTGGAGGTAGATATGACTACTGTGCAAAAGAATAATATGATACAGCTGAGGAATGAGGTGAAAGACAGAAGAGATAAAGGTGAAGAAGTTTTCATTAAGTTTAACAGATTGCTTCAAAAAACTAAATTCTAGAAACTCTCCCCCTACCGACTCTGTGCTCCTTCAATATCAAAATGCGGGTGGTCTCAGAACTAAAATTCATAGCTTACAACAAACTGTTTTGTTGATTTGTTGAAAATATAAACAGGATGTTCATAAAATCAGATGTGGAATCATCTGCGACTGAAAGATAAACTTTAGTCACTATCTTCCATCGTCAAGATAACCTCTTGTGGGGTATTCATGTTGAAAAGGGAAACATTCTCAATTGAATATTGATAGAAAGATTTTTCTGTGAATTGAAAAATCCGCGATTAAAATGAAGTTATTTTTTGTGAATGTCTAACAGAAAACAACTACTTCCCCGGCTAAAGCCATGCTGGACATTGAACTACATCTGATAGAAATTCTGAAAAGGCCCTAACTCAAAAGAAAAAATCTGAAATTGAAAATTTGCATTTTTATTCAGATAGTTATTTGATTTTCTATTCCAGTCTTAACTAAGAACTCATAAAGATGAATGAGGCAAAGAAGAATGTTTTCCAATTTTTATTCAGATAGTTATTTGATTTTCTATTCCAGTCTTAATCATTCGTAACATTGACGCAGGAGAGACATCGCATTCACTAGGTCTTCAATACATTTTTGTTGACGAAAATCTATTTCACGCTTCCACGATCATCAGGAAGACCGGAAGAAATGGGAAACACATTTTCAAGAAGCAATCTCACTTTGCAAAGATGGAAAAAGTTAGAATCATTTCTTTTGGAGAGACACTTTGAAATTAGTGTTTTCTGACATTAAAACCTGTCATGGGGTATGGTAGATTGATTTGTTGAAAATATAAACAGGATGTTCATAAAATCAGATGTGGAATCATCTGCGACTGAAAGATAAACTTTAGTCACTGTCTTCCATCATCAAGATAACTTCTTGTGGGGTATTCATGTTGAAAAGGGAAACATTGTCAATTGAATATTGATAGAAATATTTTTCTGTGAATTGAAAAATCCACGATTAAAATGAAGTTATTTTTTGTGAATGTCTAGAAAACAACTACTTCCCCGGCTAAAGCCACGCTGGACATTGAACTACATCTGATAGATATTCTGAAAAGGCCCTAACTCAAAAGAAAAAATCTGAAATTGAAAATTTGCATTTTCATTCAGATATTTATTTGAATTTCTATTCCAGTCTCAATTAAGAACTTATAAAGATGAATGAGGCAAAGAAGAATGTTTTCCAAAAGAGAGTACTCACCAGAAATCATTCGTAACATTGACGCAGGAGAGACATCGCATTCACTAGGTCTTCAATACATTTTTGTCGACGAAAATCTATTTCACTTCATTTTAATCGATACACGATACACATCGATACACTTTTCTGTACACTCCATTAAATTATTATACTGCTCAAATGTTGAATACAACTGTCTCATATGGAATCCTTATAGAAATATCGACACTGACAGAATTGAAAAAATTCAACACAATTTCCTTAGATTAGCTGCATACAAAATGGGTATGATAAAGGGTTCCTATGATTATGATGAGATACTATCAGTTTTAAATTCAAATACTTTGGAGCATTGTAGAATAGAACTATCTCTCCGTTTTCTTCACAAATTAATTAATGGTTCAACCAGAGGACCTGATTTATTGAGAATGGTTAACATTAATGCAAATAATAGAAGAACACGAGTTACAAAAGTTTTTAATATCCCTTTCCATAACACTGATTATGGCCAAAATGAATCCATTACAACAGTAATTAGGATTGCCAACAACCACACATCTAATATGGAATTTTTTTATTCCTCTCTATACTCCTTTAAACGCGAAATAAAATGTGAGTTTTAAAAATGTGATTGGTTTAAATTATGTATATCAAATTTAATTGATTGATTTTTTTTTTATTACAAGCTTTTATTTAATTTCGCCTGTCCAGTGTCTGTCTGTCTGTCTGTCTGTAACAAAATCTTGCAAGTTAAATTTGACCCACTTCTAATCGTCCGATTGAATTGAAATTTGGCAGGTGTACATAATTCCAGTGACAATGCATTATAGTTTTTGTAGTTTTTGTTAGTTAAAAAAAACAAAATGGCGGCTCCAATATGGAGGACAATTTTTGTTATTATGGTCCGATTCTATTCAAAATTGGTATCTAGGGGTTTTCAGGGTTGGAGATTATGATTTTTTTGTCAAAATAAAAAAAATTCAACATGGCGGCTCCAAAATGGCGGACGAGTTTTGTGATTATGGCCCGATTCTATTCAAAATTGGTATGTGGGGGTTTTGGGGTCGAAGATTTTCTTTCACAATCTTTTATTTTTAGTTTCACCTGTCCTGGTGTCTGTCTGTAATCAAATCTTGCAAGTTAAATTTGACCCACTTCTAATCGTCCGATTGATTTGAAATTTGGCAGGTGTATATAATTCCGGTGACAATGCATTATGAATTTTTTGTTAGGAAAAAAACAAAATGGCGGCTCCAATATGGCTGACAATTTTTGTGATTATGGTCCGATTCTATTCAAAATTGGTATTTAGGGGTTTTCGGAGTCGGAGATTATGATTTTTCAATTCAAAAATAAATTAGATAGAAATTACTAAACTAGTTATTCAACATCATAAATACTAAACAATAAAAAATAAACGAAACCTTTTTTTTTAAAAACAAGCTCTTATTAGTTGTTAATAAAAACAGAACTAAAAAGTTAAATATATAAATAAAAAAAAAACATTTTTAAAGACAAGCTTTTATTATACAAATGCACTAAAAAGGAAAAAATAATTTCTTCCATTGTTTGATCTAGGTTATTCTGTGAATAACAGATTCAGTAGTTTGCCGCGGATTCAAAATAGGTAATCTTGCGCGGCAAGATTTTGAATATTCAATTGAGAATGTTTCCCTCTTCAACATGAATACCCCACAAGAGGTTATCTTGAACGATGGAAGGTAGTGACTAAAGTTCTGATTTTATGAACATCCTGTTAATATTTTCACACAAATCAACCTAGATCAAATAATGAAATAAATTATGTTTTCCTTTTTAGGGCATTTGTATAATGAAAACTTGTCTTTAAAAATGTTTTGTTAATAATTTTCATTTCTCTTTCTTTGCAGTCCAATGTTCACTGTATTTATGATTGGCATATGTTCTCTTCTTTTTCTCTGTTTTTATATAAATAACGTAAGTTAAAATAGTGTTACTTCAATTGTTATTCTCACTTACTTTTTAATCTCATACTCAATATACTCTATATTCTGTTTCTCTCTGAATGGCATGCTTTGTGATGTTTCCGTTTCAGGTAAATAGCATAAGTTAAAATATTGTTACCTCAATTGTTATTCTCACTGACTTTTTATTCTCACACTCACTTTACTCTGTATTTAAATTGGTATATCCGTTAAATAAATAAACTATGTGGTCAGAAGACAACCACGAGAACAAAAAGTTGTTTAGCATTGTAGAATGAACCATGAAACAGATTAATAAGATATAGACTGACAGACAATTCTTTTATTTCTATATTTGTTACAATTGAATAATTGACTACATAATTAATAAATTAATCTTTTCACTGCGGTAAGCGAATATAGTTGGAAATCAAAATGGTGCCCATAGTGCGGGAGTCAAATATATTTGAATGCATTGTTTGGGGGTTTACTGCAGAAATCAAGTATATTAAACTGCTAATATAGACAACTGGATATACAAAGAGTTGTTCTGTAGGTTGAGGAAAGTGCTCAGCTGAACACAAGGCTAGTGAATGTAATGCTGAAGAATACTGCCCGGTTTGCAGCTAAAAGGGGCATCAGACTGGGACTAGGGAGTGGCCAGCTTTCAAGATAGCATTAAAGAAAGCTCGACTGCAATCTAGGCCAAGGTGCTTTAGCAGAGGTAATAGAGATGAAGTAGAATTGAGAAAGCAGGAACACATAGGCTTGGAAATGAATAGAGATTTAGTCCCGGAACTTCTGAATCTCACTGATTTTCCCAAAAATGCCCAATAAAACAACAAAAATGCTCCAGATCACAGTGAGAAACAGAGCTCCTGCAGTATCTGTTGTTGTGAGAGTTATAATCTAAAGTGAGGGGTGTGACTAGTATCAAAATATAGCTTGATAAATTTACTTTCAAACTATCCTTTTGATATAGTGGATAACAGCCAACTCAAGTAGCACACAGAGGTCATAATTCGGTTGTACAGACGTCAACTAGACCTTTCGCAAAAGTCCATGACTTATGTCTTGTAATATGCTAAGACGTCGCTATGTATGCCAATACGACAAAAAGGCACACTCTTGCGACGTCACATCGACGTTATAAAGTAGTGGTAATGACTTGCCAATATAGACTTATATAAGCCAGTCACACAAGGGTCGTTCTGTGGTCTTAGTGTAGTCATTATATCATTATGCATGAAGGTTATAATCTTTCTAATATAGTATTACAATATGTATACCATATCAAAAGATTTTATATAATATCAATATAATATATAAGTCACCCTTCCTTTACATGTTCATGATAGTTATAGAGATAGAAATGATTTTCATTTATGTGTCTTTAAGGATTGTTCTGAAACTCTAGTGACCAAGCAAATCCATTTTTACGATCAAAATCCAATTCTACTCACTTAAAATTCATGCACCTCGAAAATTAAGAGAGATAAATATTTATTTTCATTTTAGAAAAAATATATTTCATAAATTTTTCTCATTAATCGTTGAAATATGTAGACCATATTAGGAAATATACTTGATTAGCACATCTCCAATGATTTTTAAATTGATATAACACCCATTTTTGTTCCAATATGGCTACCAGAATGATGTTATCAATCAATCGAAAAACATGGATGCCGTCCTTCTAGTGTTGAAAAGTTGTATGTACTATCATAGAATAGTTTACGAGTGTCTCAAAGACATCGCAATATCTTACATAAAAAAGTTGTAATGTAGTCGCTGTGACCACAAGTAGCAAGTTTTGTTGTACTAACGTCGTAACGCTATCAAAACAGAAAAAGATATACACTGAGTGCATAAGCATTCCGCTAGTTCCGCCTAATGGAAAACGCCAAAAATTACTGACATTTACAATAGAGGTTATGTTGATGTTGAATAGTTATATATAAATATTTTTTATTTATCACTCGAAGTGCACATACATATTATTTATGTCTTTCTTTGTTGTGAAAACAATTGAAGGAACTGGATGAACTCCATTTCTTTGCAGTGTCCCGATAGACTGATTAATTATTTCAGAGGTTAATTTTGGGGTAGGCACTCATCCTTCCCCTTTATATTTTTCTATAAGCTCCAGTTCTCTTGTAAGGCAGATTGGATTTTTCTTTTGGCATTTAAATCATCCATACGGAACTGTATATTCTACATACATAACACAATATACCTATCCAACAAAAATAACATAACCAACAAAAATAATCTAACCATAGATACATAATGTAATCATTACGACCAAAGTAAAATTAAAAAACGTTTCAAAAATCTATTCATAGAACCACATATGTTCATTGTCATAATAACCTCACAGCAACTGCTCTTAAGTTTACTTACAATACTACATACAATTTATTTACATACAAACCACAGTACAACTTTATCTCGAGAATTATTTATTGTACTCTCGTTATATCTACTACACGACATCATAGCAACGCCTGAAGGTTATAAAACGCACATTAACTTTTTGGTTTTAAAACAAACAAATACGTGGTCTTTAAGACGGTATAAGAAGTCATTATGTTAATTTTATGTGCTACTTGGGAATAAGTGGCAAGATTTTTTATTATAAAATGCAATAATTTCCAATCAAGAAACCCAATACTGCAAGTAAAAAACAAGCCTACTGCAAAAAGTTAGCAAACAAAAATTTTTGTTAATTGATTGAAATATGGGCAAACTCAATTGTACAAAGTGTAAAAAGGATCTAGAAGGTGAGGAAATCGTGGTGTGTAACTGTTGTAATGATAAGATAAGATTTTTATTCCTTAAATTTACAAAATTTTATGGAATTCACAACATGATTGTGTAGGTACATCAAAACTATAGCTAAAAGAGAAAAGAGAATAATACTAGCACCCAAAATAGTGTATTTGTACATGTGTATATAAAATAAAAGATTTTATATAAGCTAGCACATTATATATATATATATATATATATATATATATATATATATATATATATATATATAAAAAGTGAAAAAGAGCATGTATATTTCAACTAAAACTGAACTATGAAGTAAGGTGATAGAACAGGCATATTATATCCATTCATGAGAAAAACCATCTTCGATATTCTAGAGTGGGTGTACAAGCAGCGATGTTTTCAAATAGTGTTTGAATTTTTTAGTAGAGTAGGTCTTCCAATCCACTGGAATACAGTTATACAATTTGATTGGCAAATATTCTGCCTGCATCATTGTTTTGGTGAAGTTCACTCGAGGCGGTCTATATAGATCTTTGCTTCGAGTATTGTACTGGTAGGTTTCAAGCCCTGTAATATTCTTATTTTTGTATATACATATACATGGAATTGTCAAGATTTGCATTTGAATACATAAGGATTTTGCATGTTTACTCGGACCTGCCTTAGCCATAGTTCAAACATTTTTTTTTTACTTATCAGTTGTTGTTATAGTGCATCCAACATGTACTGAGCTCACTAGTACTGAACTGAGGGCTATATTTCTGAAAACGGGTAGATGTCTTTCATATTTTCGCAATCAATGCAGGAGTAACTTCAAACAATTGCCTAAATTGATGAAGCAGATAAGTGATATGATGGAAGCCAAGAGGATAACGAAAAACTGCGTCAAAAAATTTATGAATTATCTGCTTCTATAAATCATGATCATACTGAAACAGATGGATTCAATAATGAAGATTTAATATCAGAAATGATAGACAATCCCGAGCATCAAATATTATTATATATATAATGTGAAAGAGCCCCAGGGAAACATAAAATCAGAGTCGTCCAAGAAAAAGAAGCAATCAAAAATATACTTCAAGACTTCAGCATTAATAAAGATGATATCAAGCATTTCAGACTGGGAAAACCAGCAGCAAACAAAAACCGACCTATTAAAGTAAATTTCAAATCACAAGAGGATGCAAAATATGTTCTCAAGAATAAACAGCTGGTGAAAATTCGAATTGTAAAAATATTCGGGTATCAAACTCCAAAACAAAGAAAATATTTTCGTAAAATAAAATCAAGCCTGGATGAAATGATAGCAGCAGGAGACACCTCAAAAACAATCAAATATATAAATGTAAAACCTACAATTATAAAAAGTGAACGAAAAAACTAAGGAATAATCCTAATATACAATTAAACAGTGATATCTTATATCTCAATGCGGAGAGTCTAATAAAACATAAAGACAAAATCCAGGCGAGTATTCTTCGTTATAATCCAAAAATAATTTTACTGAGTAAATCCAGAATAACAGAGGAAATTGAGGATGCCGAACTGAAAATAATCAACTATAAGTGTATTCTATGTGATTCTAAAAGTAGACTGGTGGAGTTGTCATATATATATATATATATATATATATATATATATATATATTTACTTTTTTCTAGAATCCAACTATTGGTGTAAAATTCTAAAAGATGATTTCAAGTCCTCTACTTGGTTAATAGGATGTTTGTATCATTCACCATCTAGCTCCCATGCAAAATTTTTGGACGATTTTGAAGATATATGTTATATATAAGCTTATGTATAATCGTTTCATTTTGGTGGGTGATTTCAACTTGAATTTTCTAGACAATAGCTTCTATTCTCAAAAAATCAAAAAGTTGTTGACAACCTATGGTGTTGAACAACCTATAACTGAACCGACTAGAATAACAATAGATTCACAATCCTTAATTGGTTTTGACGAATCAAGATTACCGACCATTCTGTAATCTCTAAATCTCTCAAGTGAATCAAAATAGTTCAATAAGAAGGTACAGAAATTTCTGTGAAGAGAATCTAAATATCATTAAGAATGAACTTATTTCATGCAATTGGTCCTTACACTCTACTGATGTGAACTTACTTTATAATGAATTAGTGGATAAATGTTCAAATATTATCAATATTGTTGCACCCATTCAAACTAGTCGATTCAAAATTAACATTCCTGTTCTTGATGAAATAAAAAAACGTGATCAAGCCTATACATTATTTGTAAATACAGTGGGTGATGACAATACTATTTATAACGATCAAACTTTTCCAAGTCATATTCAATTTGAAAATAGGGGAGAGCTAAGTTTAATAAAAAATGAGCCCGCCATGGCCGAGAATTTCAATATATATTTTATAGAAAGTATTCAAAATTTGATCCATAGTATTGATAATATTGGTTTAATAATATTGATAATATTGGTTTAACAAGGATAATAACGTATATTTATCCTTTACTACATTTAAATATTTACAGTTATTACTATGAGTGATCTTAAGGAAATAATTATGTCATTGGACAATAAGTGTAGTATACACGAAACCTTGAACTGTAAAATATTGAAACAAGTTTTTGAAAAGCAGGCCATGCGATTCTAATTTAATCAAACTTCTCTGCAAAAAGAACAAATACCTGAAGCTCTTAAAATAAGTTCAGTTATTCCTATTCAAAAAGTCACTAACACAATAATAGCAAATGAATTTGGACCAATAAATACCCTACCACCTATAGAAAAAGTTTTAGAACTAACAGTATATAATCAATTAGTAGAATTTATTGAAAAAAATCAAATTATGTTTGTTAATCAATCCGGTTTTTGAAATAATCATTCATGCGAAATGGCATTACAGTTATCACTCAATAAATTCACAAAGGATGTAGATGAAAATAAATATGTTATTGCGGTATTTTTAGATCTAAAAAGGGCGTTTGAAACTATCGACAGGAGTATCTTGATTCAGTAACTCAGAGGGTATGGTATCGGAAGGATAGTCGATAAATGGTTAGTTGATTATTTGTCAAATAGGAAACAGAAAGTTCGTGTGAATGAATCTTCTTCATTTCAACAGAATAACATGGGAGTGCCCCAAGGAAGTGTACTTGATCCTCTTCTATTCATTTTTCATATTAATGATATCAATTTGTTCACTGACTGCGAATTTGTAAACATATTTGCAGATCTACTGGCCTGCAGCGGAACGGATTTAGAACAAACTTTTGAGAAAATGAATAGAGTATTAATAGAAGTTGAGAAATATCTTAAAATGAAATCAAACGTAATAAAAACCAAAGCTATGATTATCAGTAGTAAATTTAAATGCAATAAAATAAATACATGCGACATGAATATATTATTGGAAGATAAACGTATTGAAATAGTAACAGCATCTGCATCTGCGACTGAAATATAATAATAATATAATGATAATGTTTATTTACATACAAAGACAAAAAGTACAATAGAGTGTATAATGGGGGTAATGTAAATAAACAGTGAATATCACAGAAGCTTTAGTTCCTAGGGAACCATCGCTTGAACGTGATTTCAGGTGATTTTATGTTGTATAATTGATAGACATAAATGAAAATTAGTAATAATAAATAATTTAAAAATGAATAGAATAAACATAATTTGTGATGAAATGATTGTAATTATACATATAAATAGCACATGAAGTGCTATGAGATGAGCAAACGTGTAATTACACATGTGCATATATTTAGGTATATACATAGACACATCCAGATTTACATAATACACTATAATAAGTATTAATTAAAGGACAAGTAGACCATTCATTGTTTCATCGAAGAATATAAGATAATGTACTGAACATTAATTAATTCTTTGATTCACGAAATCGTGTATTTTTTTTCTTCCATAATCCAAAATCCAAATTTTGTTTTCTTGATAAAGAGAAAAAAGGGGGAACAAAAAATATTCAAATAAGTTTGAGTGGTTACTCTACTCTTTGTGAGTTAGAACGCAATCTTGAGATGTTTTTGTCTGGCTTCGCTTCTTTCCTTGTATTTCCAGTGGGTTTTGGTATGTCGTTTAAGTGATTTGTTGTTCGAGTATCTTTGGCGTTTTTTGGTGGTTGTAGTTGGGTTCGTCTTTCAATCTCTTCTTCATGTAAAATGAGTGGCTGAGTTGGGGTTGCTGGGGTACTGTTTGATTCAACAGCCTGGTGTTCTGATTCTTGCAGATCCTGTAAGGTATATTCCTTGTTATCAACAATAAGTTTATTTTCCCTGATATAACAGTTTCTGTTGTTGTGCTTTTCGTGAATCAAGTATTTTCTTAGTTCTTGGTATTCGCTGCGTTGTTGATCAGTTAAATCGTTAGCTATTGCTAAAATGCTTCCTTACAGTTTCTTGGAATTTCTGATGACTTTAGTTTTCTTGAGATGGGATATGAATTCTATTTTCACTGGACGATTTGCTTTTTTTCCAAAGCAATATAAGTTGTTGATATTTTTTTCCTCGACTTCGACTCCTACTAGGTTTTTGAGCTCAGTACAAATAAAGTCCAAAGTTATGTTTTCATTCGGTGCGGACCATCCGAAAACAATAATATTATTTTCCCTATCCTTTCTTTCTAACTTCTCAATTTTTTCCTTGAGATATACATTTTTTTCCTCTAGGTGGTTAACTCTGAACTTCAGTTCTTCTATTTTTAGCAGAATGTTGGCTTCACTAGCTTCGATATAATTTTTCAGCTCAATTTTGCTATTTTTTATCTCGCCTAGAATTTCTTTGATTTTATCATCCATAATTTCTCGTCAGTCACTACAACTATATACTTTTGGCTTATGGTGGAATAGCGCCCAGCCAAATTTCTTATCAGTATTTATAATAACAGTGGCTAGCGATTTACAAATAACGTGAATAATGATTGAAAATGCTCTTTTTACTCACGGATAGAAGTAGCAGATTTCCTAATTTTACTGGAGTAGTGTAGAAGATCAGGACAAGAAGGTCAATTTGTGCTGGATGGTTTTTGCACTGATCTGATAAAAGTTTTGTGAACCTTTTATTTATTCTTATCTACTTTGGTTGTTTTTTCAGCTGAACACCTGTTTGCCTGTGTTGAGGAAATAGTCTTCTTTAAGATTGAATCAACTGAACAAACTGCACTATATGCACTATTTTGGGCCAGAAAAAATTGGACACAATTTTACCCTGCGTATAATAAAGAATTCTGCTTTCTCTGGTATGCAACTTAGCAATTTATTTCACTTTATAACTTCAACAACTGTCCAAATTCGAGAGAGAACTATTTTCACTACCTAACGGTTTGAATACTACTTGAATGAACTTTAGTCACTATCTTCCATCGTTCAAGATAACCTCTTGTGGGGTATTCATGTTGAAAAGGGAAAAATTCTCAATTGAATATTGAATAGAAAGATTTTACAGTGAATTGAAAAATCCACAATAAAAACGAAGTTCTTTTTTGTGAATGTCTAACATAAATCAACGACTTCCCCGGCTAAAGCCACACTGGAGAAAGAACTACATCTGTTTTTATTCACAATATGGCTCTGGTTGTCGTCATATTGAATTTTGTCACAATATGGTTGTAGCTATATTTAATTTTGATTATTACTGTCATGTCTTCATTCAAAATATGGCGTCTGGTTGTCGCCATTTTGAATTTTGATTACTGTCATGTCTTGAGTGACACTAGCAAGATTAAGACAATTCGATTGACGTAAGAATCATCAAAATCGGCCCACGCGTTTGGTCTCTAGAGCGCCACAAAGGAACAAACATACAACATGATAAACACATTACCCTCCTTTGCGTCGCGCAGTCAGATAAAAACAGATTAGAACTAGAGTTAGATCGAAAACGAGGTATCTCACCGATACAGTTTGGATTTAGATCCAAGATGTCCACCATGTCGGCGATAGGGCAGGTAATACTCAAATCCACGCAGGGTACCATGACCTGGGGAGCTGTTATTCTTATCGACGATAAAAACGCTTTTAACACCGCGAAGTGACATCTGATTCTCAATAAATTGCCGGACTTGGAGATCATCAGTTATTTACTGGAAATTATGTGATCCTATCTATCCAATAGAACACTACAAAAAGGAGATTACTCACAGGTCATGTCACAGGGGGTCCCACAAGCCTCAGTCCTCGGGCCAACATTATGGAACGTTCCGTATGACGGGGTCCTGAAATGAGAACTGCTAGCAGAATGCTATACCATAGCATACGCAGACGACTTGGCTGTCATTGTCAAAGCCGTGAATAAACAGGAACTGATAAGGAGAGCGAACACCTCAATGGAACGCATAGGCCAGTGGATGAATGATAACGGACTGAAACTCGCGCCGCATAAGACCGAAGCTATCATCCTACAATGCGATTTTAAAATATCAAACTACTTCATAACCCAGGCATGGTTCCTTTATATCGTATACTGTGAGAATAGGAAGGTCACAAGACAGCAAATGCCCATATTGCCCCGAAATAAATGATGATCCAGAGCATACAATCTTTACATGTCCCAGGTGGACCAGAGAACGAATGGACCTAGAAATAGAATTCGGAGAACTAAATCCAGATGGTATGATAGGTAAATGACCAGAAATCCCAATCAGTGGAACAAAGGTGCAAACTACCTAGAGAAAGCATTGAAACAAAAATAGAGAACTTTTCAAAAACAAGCCAGGAGGTAAATGGAATAATTTGTGAAATGCCACTTATACTCGACGCAATGTCCGATCGGACAGTTCCCCGGATATAAGAGAGGCACGGGGTGGTTTCAGCCGGTAGGAGTCCGACACTGTTGTTTGTTTTGATGGATACCAAACAAGCATCGTTCATGAGGATTTCTCTCTTCTTTATCTTAAGCGTGTATGTTCCGAAGGATCCGTGGCCTGTGAATGCCTATGTCAGGAAGTATTCGAGTCTTCTATGCCCGCGCATGACCCATATCCGCAGGTCCGGAATTAGTTTCTTTGTTCACTGCCCCGTCAGTTCATTTTCCTGCCAGGCCGTTTGCCACTTAACCAAAGTTCCAGTCTAGCCCTCTTCTTGGTGGTCTCGAGATGTCCGTTTCCATCCCTGTCTCTCCTCTACAAGCTTCTCTATCCGCGGGGTTCCTGTTACCACCTGTATTGCCCTTGTGGAGGTCGTTCGGTAGGCGCTCGTCACCCTAAGCAGCATCCTTCGTTGTACCGATTCCAGGCGTTTTCGGTAGATCTCCACCTTCATTGCCTCGTGCCACACCCAGGGCCGGATTAAAAGGTGTGGAGGCCCTGGGGGCAACAAAGAAGTAGAGGCCCCCAATTATTTTTCAAACTAGTTAAAAAAAATAATCTTTCAAGTGTTTGAATAATTCATTGCGGAACAAATGAAATTATTTCAACACAAGCATATGTAGGTATAATAAAATACAAGAAATAAACCTAATTAAATTACAGCATTAACCAATGGATTCTTGTGAGCTTTTTTCGACGAAAAATCATTAATGATTTTGGTGAAATCCTGCTCCCGGAGTAAATCGCTCTCAATGCTAAGAAGGGATAACTTGGATAGGCGGCTTTGTCTCATCGTAGTTTTCAGCCTATTTTTTATAATTTTCATTTTGGAAAATGAGCGCTCTTGTTTTAGATCAGCTAATTTCGATACGATATATTTTTCGATGTGGTTGAATTCATTTCTTCAGTGTATAATAGTGTGATGATTTACTTTGTGATTGTTTACCGCATATACACATGATTTATCGGATCAAAGATTAATATTTACCATTAATTTTGACAAGAATGTTTAAAACGATAAATGAGTGGAAAAAGTCGGAGAACTGCTGCACATCAATCGGTAATCGTCAGGAAATTTTAACTAAAAATTTATATTATGGGGGCCCCTCTCTTGTGGAGGCCCCGGGGCTGCAGCCCCGGTTGCCCCCCTCTTAATCCGTCCCTGGCCACACCGATGTCCCGTATAATATGATGGATTGAACTACCCCGTTTAACATCTCCCTCTTGCCGCTGCCTGGGCCTCCTACATTCGGCATCACCCTTGTCAGTGCGGCCGCGCTCTCTTCCGCCTTTTTGCCACCCTTTTGATGAGCTCTCCGAAACTCCTCCGGTCATCGAAAAACACACCCAGGTAACGTACCGCTTTTGCTGGTCTCACAATTTCGCTCCCTATGTTCAGGGCGAGCTCCTTCCGTGGGCCTCTGAGGATCACCCTCTCAGTCTTATTATGATTTGATTTGATTCGTCGCGAGTTTCTGGTGGTGCTCTTTCATCCATCTACTGATTTGTCCTATGGCTTCCTCCGCCCTGATGATGAGGTCTTCTTGTTATTGGGCGGTGACCATCAAGGTCAGGTCATCGGCATAGGTAATGGACTTTACTCCTACCCCAAGCCCGAAATCCAGTACTCCGTTATAGAGCACGTTCCATAGGTCCGGCCCCAGTATCGAGCCCTATGGGACTCTCGCGGTCGTTGTCATGTCCTTCCCGTATACGCTGATACGTCGGGTCTCCAAGTATTTGTTCACGATTGCTATTAGGTATCTTGGGATTTTTCTTCTAATGAGCTCTCCGATGATGAGGCTCCATGCCGCAGTATTGAAGGCGTTTTGTACATCCAGAGTTACTAGGATGCACCACCGATTGCTTCGTATTCTTGCCACTTTCATGACTGCCTCCACTGCATCTATGGTTGAGTAGCCCTTTCGGAAGCCATGCTGGTTTCGCGATAGTCCGCCGCTGTTTTCTATCGCCTGACGCAGTCTCTCTCGAATCATGCACTCATACAGCTTGCTAATCACGCTCAGCAAGCACAAGTGTCTATAGGCAGTGGGGTCGTCCATTGCCTTTCCTGTTCCTTTTGGTATAAGGACTAGGCGTGCCAGCTTCCAATTTAAGGGGAAGTCCTCTGCCATTCAAGACATTTATCAGCCATTCTGGAGCAGTTTTCGCAGCCACCTCTATAGCCTCCGGTGGAATCCCGTCTGGTCCCGGAGCCTTTCTGCTCTTAAGACTTTATGCCGCCATAAACAGCTCTTTGGTTGTAAAGGGGCTTACTATTTCCTACTCCGTTTCGCTAGGGATATCTGGCTTTTTGTATGCTGCCCGAGGGAACAGTTGTTCGGCAATGCCTTGGACCAGTTCTTCCGCGAGTCGGACTCGATATTCTCAGTATCCTCCAATGCTCTCTCTTGGACGTTTTGATGAGCTTCTCTAGCGTCTTCTTTTCGTTCTTGTAATTGGGCTTCAATTGGGCTTTTACCTGCTCCGGGATATCTCTTCGGCCTAGTGCCCTGCTTGTCTGCCTCCTCAACTGGTTGCACTCCTCGCGTTTAGCCGCTATATCCTGGTTCCACCAGTAAGATTTCTTGTTATTTCTATCCCTTTGTGAGGTGCTGCTTCTATACGCTTCCTTCAGAGATTCCACGCACGCCTCCGGGGAGTTGCTCTGCTCAGTTATGTGCAGGCGCCATTCCAGGGTTTTTTTAAAGGTCTCCCAGTCATGGACGAAGGGCCTGCTTTTCGGCTTTTTTCTTTGCCTTTCCTTTCAGCTCGTCGTCTAGGATTGTCCACTTTTGTAGCTGTCAGAAAATTCCCTGAGTCGAGCAGGTTACATCTATCCATTACTTTTGTTCCCTCCTTAGGAATGTTGGCTTTCCTCCCACGTTGTGGACCACAAGGTTCAACGCGGCTATCCGCTCCACTACATATTCCCCATTGGTGCGCCTTTGCGTTTAAGTCCCCCACTATGCAGAACTATTGGCCGCATTCCTTGCCATACCGCATTGCCTCATCCAATTGTCTCCTGAATGTATCCAGGCCTATGTTCGGCAATCACCTCTACCCCCTTGTTTCGGAAGAGCACTGATACGTTCTCCCTTTTACCTTTCAGCCCCTCCTGGTTCTGTATTAATCTCTTGTTTGGTTCGCTTACTACCACTATATCCACCTCTTTCTCCGCGGCCGCTATCAGGGCCATATCGTGCGCTGCCCTCGATCGGTTCAGGTTACATTGGAATATTTTGAGAAGTTCTATTGCGATTTTGGGGGAAAGCCTCCTCCCCTCGTCTGCATGCTTTCGCTGTTCCTTCCTCCTTCTCTTTTGCGCATTACCATGCCTTTCAACTTACTGCACTTCATCGATGTTGCCTTACGCCCTTCAGTTTTGCAGAGGGGGCTTCGTTTTCGCATTGTTTTGCCTGGTGCCCAGTCTGTCCGCAGATGTGGCAGCTATTCCTTCTCTCCCCCCAGTACACTTGTGGGAGCGGTGCCTAGACCCCAGCATCGGTACCAACGTTCTACCTCTACCCTCTCTTCTATCCTGCAGTTCGTTAGGCCTATCTTAATCATTTTCCCGAGTCTGTTGCAGGCTACCTTCTCGATCTTTAGGGTGATGTTTTGGGTCCCTATGTACCCCGGCCTCAGAGAGGATAGGCCCACTCTCTGTTTTACTGCCTTTTCCACTTCTTCTTGTGTGGCCACCTCGTCTTTATCTCTGATACCTTGTGGGCGTTTCTGGGCTTTCTCGTCCAGGCACCAACACCCGCTTTTTTCTTGATTTTTTCCTTTAGGATGTTTGCGCCCCCTTTCTTAACTTGTATTAGAAGGTCCCCATCATTTGTTTTCTGTAGAGATCTTATCACCACGTCCTTACCCTCGAATCTTACATTTTCTTTCACCTTTTTGAGCAGTTCTCTGGGAGCGAGAATTTTCCATCCCGTCTCCTCCTTTCCCAGCTGGAATTCAAGAGTCTTCTTTATGAGTGCCCTGTTTTCCTCTTCCGGTGCCATCACGGTCACATTTTTTTCTCCCTTGTTTTTTGGCCTCGTTCAGGAGTTGGCTAATCCTGAGGTAGGTCTTTAATCGTGTGATATGACGTATACGTATTTTTCCTTCTCCGTCGAGCCTGTTTTCGAGAATATGCTTCTTGGTTCCGTCTCTTTCAGTAGCTCCTCAGTGTTTTTTCTTGATCAGCTTTAGCAGGCCTGTTTGGGTGTCATCTCAAGGGTCCGCGAATATGGCCCAGTCTTCTTCGTTTTCCAGATCCAGTGGACTCCCTGTTGCCGTTTGCACTTTTTCAAAGACTTCCTCTGGCCAGTTTTGTCTAGCTATCTTTCTCATATCCAGACAGTTGCCCGCCTTGTTTCCCCAAATTCCCTTGTTTGTTCTTTTCTCAGCTCTTCAATTATAGCTGCTTCCTCTGTTTGGGTCACCATTTCCCTAGTGCTTGTGTGCGCTGTTCCGTGGTTTCCCTGGTCTCCATCTAACTCCCTTTCTACTCCTACTCCGATGTTTTCAATGGTCTCCCCTGCCGGCCTCCTGGCTTCATCTTCTGCCCTTCGTTTTTCTTCCTTCAGAGCTTCGTCCAGATCTTTCAGTGCGTCCATTCTTCTCCTCAGGCGGCGGGTTTCCCCGACTATTTCTTTCGAATTCTGTATCTCACCGGATTTATATCCAAGATGTCCTCCACCATCTCGGCGATAGGGCAGGTAATACTCAAATACTCGCAGACTACCATGACCTGGGGAGCTGTAATTCTCATCGACGTTAAAAACGCTTTTAACATCGCGAAGTGGCATCTGATTCTGAATAGACTGACGGACTTGGAGATTAGCAGTTATTTACTGGAAATATTGCGATCTTATCTATACAATAGAACACCACAAAAAGGAGATTACTCACAGGTTATGACACAGCAAGGCTCAGTTCTTGGGCCAACATTATGGTATGTGCTGTATGAGGGGGTCCTGACATTAGAACTACCGACAGAACGCTATACCGTAGCATACGCAGACGACTTGGCTGTCATTGCCAAAGCCGTGAATAAACAGGAACTGATAAGGAGAGCGAATACCTCCATGGAACGCATAGGCCAGTGGATAAATGATAACGGGCTGAAACTCGCGCCGCATAAGACCGAAGCTATCTTCCTAAAAGGCCCGAGAAAGAGGGAGGACGTATTCTTTCAGCTGGAGGGAACACAAATAACGACCAAAAAATACGACAAATACTTTGGTGTCTGGCTGGATGACAATACCAAATGGAACGAACACATCCGAAAAACATGTGAGAAAGCCAATAGACAAACAGGTGCACTAACCAAACCACTACCGAACATTAAGGGGCCAGGTATACAAAAAAAGAGGGTACTATACTGCATGGTGCAGTCGGTACTGCTGTATGCGGCCCAGATCTGGGGCAAAGCAATGAGAGTAGAAAGCTATAGATCGCAGATAACCGCAACGCAAAGGAGGATGGCATACAGCATGGTATCCGCAGACGCTATAAATGTCATTACTGTGATCCCACCTATTCACCTCCTGGTGATGGAACGGATTAGATTAGATGCTAGACCCAATAACGTTGATGAAAATGCAAAAAAAGTGGAGAGGCAGTGAACAAGTGAAGAGTGGCGGGAAAGATGGAACATCAACACAAGTAAGGCACAATGGACAAAGAGCTTGATTCCTGATATCGAAAACTTGGTACAATGCGATTTTAAAATAATCAAACTACTTCATAACCCAGGAACTTAGTGTGCATGGTTCCTTCAAATCGTATATGCTGAGGATAGGGAAGTCACAAGACAGCAAATGCCCATAATATAATAATAATAATCTTTATTTAAATAGGAATGTTAATATACAAAATTCTAATGATTATTACATAATCATTCCATAAAATTGCATTAAAATGAAATTAATGAACAACATCTGCCGTTATTAAAACAATATTTTAGAACAGTAGTACAGATACCTAATAAAGAAAGAACGCAGTGTTTCACTTTCCTTGACATGAGTGGGAAGATTGTTGTATTGGATCAACCCTTTGTGAAATAAAGAATTCATGTCTTTTTTATGGGTTCTGTTTACATGAAAGTTTCAACTTCCTCGCGTCTGATGATTATGAACTTGATTATTGAATTTGATGAATTGATCAAAATAAGTAGGTAATTGTCCTTTTAACATTTAATAAACAAAAATCATTCGAATAAAGAATGAAAAGCAAGGGTCCTAGGACACTGCCCTGCGGATCGCCGGAGGTTATATTTTTTTCGCTGGAGATATCACCATTTACCTTGGTTACTTGAGAATGACCTCTCAGGTAATTTTCAACCCATTTTAAAACTGTCCCATGGATTTCATAATATTGTAGTTTAATTAACACTATATCAATAACGATTGTTTAAAGTACAAAAACACTGCGACTATAAATTTATTGTCGTCCATCAATAACTTCCATTTTGATATTGTGAGTTGCAAGGCAGTCTCACAAAAAACCTGATTGGTAATCCATTAGTAAATTGTTATCATTAATATATTTTCCAAACTGTTCATGAATAGCGACTTCTAATATTTTTTCCAAGGGTCATAGTGTATTGATAGGGCGATAGTTACTAGGATCATGAATAACATTGTTTTTTGGTACTGGGACAATAGTACTTTTTTTCAACTGCAGAGGAATTTCACAGTTGTTAAAGATGTATTTATGAAATTCAGTATAACATGTCTCATTACCTCAAAAATACTTTTGAAATTTTTATTTTTGAGAACATCAGAGTTGCATTTGTTATCCAAACCATTGACAATTAGTTTGAATTCTCTAAGATTTAGTTTTTCAAAGCTCGAGAATGTGCAATTTATGATAGGCAAGTTGGTGTTGTTCCATGCTAATAAAGGTGAAATATTTGATTTGATTTTTAAAATACCTTCAATGAAATATGAGTTGAATCTATCAGCCGTTCCTAGGTCGTTACTTGCAGTTATAAAAAAATCACAACCATAAACTTGATTCGCTGATTTTTGGTTTCAAGAGAAGCTTTAGTGTTTACCACATTTTTTTGGGATTGTTTATATGATTGTCAATTTTGTTGGTGTAGTACTCTTTCTTTTTACGTTTTAAACTATTAAAAACTTAATTCCTAAAGTTTTTATATTCTTCCCACCATATTTGTTTCAGATCTTAGGAAGTACATTTCTTGAAGGTTTTATAAGCTATATCTCTGTTTTTTGTTAAATTTGATATCTTCCAATCATACCATGGAAGCTGAGATGAGTTCATAAAAGATTTTAGAGGCGAAATTATTACAACATTTGATGTGAGATTCTCAATAATATCGGAATAAATTACCTCGACATCCATAGTATCAAGTTGCCAATTACAGTTGATGAGATTGCTATTCAATTCGTCTAATTTATCTTTACTGAAATTTCTGGTATTTTCTGGTGCTCATAGTGCTTACAATATTATTATTATTTATTGTCACTGAAATAACAGAGTGGTCAGTAATTTTTGGCTCATCGTGTACATCTAACATTACCTTGGTTACATAGTACAAAATCAATCAACGTTGTACTGATATTAGTGATTCAGTTGGTCTTTTATCAGCTGTTCAACTCCAATAAGGTTAATTGAAGTCTTTAACATGCCTATTACAGAATCAATAGATTTAAATTGAATAACCTACTAGAAGACATTTATTTCTTTCACTGAAGATTTCCTCATTCCAATTGTCAAACTCTTCCAGGAATATAGTTAGATCCGAACTTGGGGATCGATAAATACACCCAATTAACCAATTTTCACAATGGATTTTTATCTTGATGAAAAGACACCAGTAAATTTAATCGAAAACAAATTTTCTGAAAGTTTTGTAGTCCCTGAAATATATCATAACACCTCCAGTGTACCTGCTTTTCGAGTCACACCGTATCACCTTATAATCATTACTGCCCGGAAATGAATGATGATCCAGAGCATACAATCTTCACAAGCAACCAGCGTCCATGAAGATTTCCACCCTACCCCAATAAAAAAAAAGTTGCTGAAAGCGAATTAATAACATGAACTAAAAGGATGCTCAGCGTGCGGGAATCAACTATATTTTATATTTATATGTCGGCTCATGAGGATTAAGGAACATCATACAATTTGAGACATAAATTGAATAGCTAATTCCACAAATTCAAAAATATTCGCAAACATACAGCGATTTTCATTCGTTACTCTGAATTCCTTGCATTTGTGATATTTTATAACAACTGGCAACATTGCCCGCGTTGTTCTGCAGTTATCTGCGGGAAGCAATTATAATCGTAAACACGCAAATATAGTTTAAAGCGCATACCTCAGCCGCAGTGATGGTACTCCTAATAAAATCGGCAGCCGCTGTGAAAAGGTTGTAAACATTATCCCTCATTGAAATGAAAATAATATTCATTCAATATCTAAAATATACTTAACTGTTGGTCTTCTAGATATTCCGAATTAAGTGTTCACAAAATGCCATCTTGCCAATAATAATAACAGTTATCTTCTTTGACAGTTCTTGAATCGAATACCATTTCGTCCTTCTTGTCAGAGTTCGCAGATTTTTTTTGGGTTTTCTTTTCCCTGGAAGTAAAAAGAATTAGTTTCTATAAATTATGAAAGGGCAAATTAGTTACTTTGCCTTATTAATCTTGTCAGTAACGTACCCTAAAAATATCTTTTGCCTAGGTAAAAACTAATTATATTTTGTTTCAGGGGTGAGAAAACCCAAAAAATGCAGGGGAATGTACTGCAACTTCCCCAAAAAATATTTAGACATCATTTGGAGATGTTTTTTGATCCATCGCTTCCAAGAAAGATTGCTGAATAGGCTTTTTCATTTAGATGACAAATGACTAACTTTGTTTACCTGTCAGAACCAACGCCATTGATGGCGTTTTTTTTTTAAAGGAAATAAAATATTTTCCAGTTTTTTTATGGATAGTTGACTTGAATTTACATGGAGAAGAAAACTCACCATTAGAAAATATTCGTGTACATTATTTTATCTAAGAATGAAAGGTTTTTGACGGTATAAAATAGGTAATAAGTACTCAACCTACAAAGAAAGTTACGAACACCAATGTATGCAGGTGCATTTGTCATGAAGTTGACTGTTGACATAATGTGAAAATACCGCTAATTTTGAACTAAGCCAATCTCAAATTGTTATTTCAAAACTAACCAATGGCTATTCACTTTCCCAATAGCCAATCAGACTTTGGGTCTCAAAACGAGCGGATGTGCCTTAAAAAATCATCTAAATGAAAAAGCCTATTGGGAAGTTCTCCAGTCATTACGGTAACACAAATTATCTCCTGAGGACTTTCCAGTTAGGTTAGCTGAACTGGATGATCCTATCAAAAACTGGTTGGGAGTGAGAGCTTAATCATCTCCAGCTTTTAACTGAACATGTGTTCACAATGTGTTCAGCTTCAATCAAGCATGTGTGGCATATCTCTTCTTTTGTGGCTCTTTCTTTTAAAATAGACTTCAATGCTGCTTTGTAGATTTTGCTAGTCTCTCCCAAATTCATATGGGGGTCAAACGGGCAGTCAAATCTGAAATTGATAGCTTTATGTTTCAGGTTTCTTGAAATTTCATCTTTGTCCATTTCTTCCAAAGTTCTTTCCATTTCTTTTCCTGTTCCGTGAAAGTTAGTAAGTAGCATTATTACTATATATACACAGGGCATGTGAATGATCTTATATAACTTTCAAGTCTGCAAGATGGAAATGATGTCATTTTTGGGTTGGAAGGTGTTGCTCGATTATTCTTGCATAGCTGACAGAAACTCCTACTACTGTTCTGAGTCTTGAAATATAATATTTCTGCCTGAGTTCATTTGTTACTTTATTTTGACTATGACAACCTGTATCAACATGTTAGAAATTCACAATAAGATTAGTACAATTTTTTGGGTCCAGGAAGATGGGATTTTTTGTATAATCTTCTAGATCTTGTGATGCTCCGATTAGTTTTTTTATTCGAAGAATTCCCTCTCAAGTGGGGAAATGATTTAAAGATGGCTCAATTTAGAAATAGATTTTTTTCTTTTTCAATTATTAAGTTCTGGAAAATCAGTCCTCTGGACGAATTTCAGACATTTTTTTTTGCATTGGATATTTCTATAGCATTCAATTCTGATCTTTGTATATTTCCTTTGATCTCCCGAATTCTCAGAACAAGTTATTTCAGGTCTTGGGACTGCATTGAAAACACTTTGAATTATCTCTATATTTCCGAAGACTCCATCTCATATAATTTTTTTACTGTTCCAGTTTTCTTCATTTTCTCAAAAAAATCTCGGTCCAGTGATTTTCCGGGTGTCTCTGTATCTCTTATCACATCGACGGTGGTAATTGCTTTTGTAGAAATCCAATTCTAATTTTGAATGTCCGTAGTTTCCATAGTTTCAGCTATTCTATGTGAACAAACGATTTAAATTTATGACAAGATTTTTATTCAAACCATCCCAGAAACAGTCTTCAAATTTGATTAAAATTGAATGTTACAGATAAAAGATTTTACAATGGATCAGGTACGTCGGACTTAATTTTATATACATATACGTGTAAGATTCACAAACCTATAACTATGTGTAAATTACAATCACAACTCTAAAACTAACAGTGTAACAATTGTGCAGATAAAACAGTACAAATACAATATTTAGCACATCTAAACAACCTTTGCTCATAACATTTCTTAGTTATCTTTTGAATTTAGGGACTTCATTTCTTTGGGAAGTAAGGTTGAAGTAGTAAGTGCCCCTGTATACACCCGTATTTTTATAAAACGTATGTCCAGCTTTTCCAATGTACAAATCATTTGAGATCCTCGTGTCATATTTGGATATTTCACCTACAGTTTTGAACCTGCTTATGTTTGTCTTTACATGTAATACAATTTTCATGAGGTATATGCAGGGCAGAGTGATGATATCATTACCCTTAAATTTTTAAAAAAAAATTTTTAAAAAAATGGTTCTATAGATCTGTTCTATTTCCTATGACATGATGTTATAACTCAGTGCCGAATGCCTAGTACACATTTAACACGGATGTTTTATTGAGTGTGCACTTCAATTATTTCATAGCAAAACATAGGCTAGTGAGTTTGTTGCATGTATGGTCAATCTGGGGGTCCCAGTGTATTCTGAAGTCAATATTCTTACCTAGAAATTTTGTATCATCACACATGTTCACTGTGATATTTTGTATTGGCATTTCATACTCTGATTGCTTTCTTGATGGTCCGGTGAATTCCATGCACGTGGTTTTGTCGATATTCACAAGATGATTCATTTGCCACCATTCGTAAAATCCGTGCATTACTAACTCTGGCATTTGCTTATTCGGGAGTTGTACCATGTACCACAATGGTTGTGTCATCAGCATACATGAAAGTCCTACCTGCGCTTATGTGCAGAGGAGGTCATTAACATATAGGATGAATAATAATGGACCCCGAATACTACCCTGAGGGGTTCCTAATTCACTAGTGAAATTGTCCGAGAGGACATTTTCTACCTGCACAGTTAGTTGCCGGTTACTTATATAGGAGACAATCCAGTCATTCAGTAAACCTCTGATGCCCATGGAATTGTTTTTTTTTTACAGCAACTACTGAGGGTTTAGTGTGTCAAATGCACATGATATATATATATATATATATATATATATATATAAATATGTCGGCATGTTTTGGGAAGTAATACAATTTTACAATCAACTTAATGTAAAGTGTTAAGTTGACATATTGGGTCCCAGCTACATTATTGAGAATGATATGCAGTTAAAATAAGAGACATTTAACAAATAAATAAAACATAGAACACATAAGATAAATGGTGATAAATTATGAAGTATTAAATGATGATATCACCATGTGTCATCAAAATACTCTTGAAAATTATAGTAGGTCCTATCACTTAGATGGTTTTTTTTCCTGAATAGTCTAAGCGACGTTGTTTCTTTGATATTCTTGGGAAGTTTTTTGTATATTTTTATTCCATTGTATATGAGTATATCTTTCACTGAATTTGAGGTTGGAATTGGGAGTCTCAGTTGGTTCATTTTACGTGTGTAATGAGCAGTGGTTGTCGTTTCATAATGTAGTATATTTTTATGTATTATTGATACTGTTTCGACTATGTAAATTGAGATTATTGTTAATATTTTGTGTTGTAGAAAAAGGTGATTCTCCCCATTTCGCCTGACAGAGGTATCTAACTGCTCTCTTTTGCAGGACGAGGACAGACTGCATAAGTTTCTCACTGCAGTACCTTAGCTGATATTCTATAAGTGCATAGTAAACAGATTTTGCATTATGGAATCCGAGTACTTTGGAAACATTCCTCAGCGCATAGCAGCCTGATGCTAACTTTTTATTCAGGTGCTTGATGTGTTTGTCAAATTTCAGATTTTTATCCAGATGGAGACCTAAGAATTTGGATGTGATACAATTTTCTATTGTATTTACTCCTAGAGGGATATCAGGGATAATGCTTTTGAATGCTATTGTTTTTTTAGCATTGAGTGTTAGGAGATTGGAGTCACACCAACTCTTCACTTTATTTATATTTTCACACATCCTTATATGCAGTCTGTCTGCAAAAAGAGTAAATTTACTTGTAATTGGAAGATATATATAATATATATAGGAGAAACAAGAGAGGGCCCAGCACAGAGCCTTGGGGTACACCACATTTTACGTCATTTATATTTGTGTCGGATAACATTCTAACAATTTGCACCCTTTCGGAAAGATAGGATTTGATCCAAGCATGACTGTTATCTCTAAAACCATATATTTCAAATTTGCGAAGTAATATATTATGATTGACACAGTCAAATGCTTTGGAAAAGTCACATAGAATAACGCCAGTGGTTTCCCCATTGTTGATCTCATTATACAACAGCTGCAAAAATGAAGAGATGGCATCGGTGGTGTTCTTTTTATTTTGAAAGCCATATTGATGTGCACTAAAAAAATCTTGTTGTTGCCTACCCAGTAAACACAAATCATCGGTTGAATGTCGGGATTATATCGGCATCATCGGTCCTATGTCGGCATCGGCCACACACTAGCGGGCCAGAGTTGTTTCGCATACCTTATTTATGCATTAGGAGGTTGGCGAATTTGACATGTAGATTCGACGCTGGGCCAACTCATGTATCTATGCTATCACTGACGCTCGGCGGCCGTGCTACGATAATGAAACTATTCAGATTTCAGTATTCGACGACTTTGAAACTCCTTTAACTTTCAAATTTCCCGGGCTGTCCTAAATATAAAAGACAAGCCGACGGCTACCGAATCTGATCGATCGAACAAACAGTTATGGCTGTTATGTGTTGTCGCTGTCTGGTCCTGCCTATGATGGTGTGTGTTTGTGGTTATGTGTTATGTTATGTTGTATAAAAAATGTAATAAGAAGTCTAGGATTTTGTTTAGGTTTCATTCATTTACTTTTCTTACGTGTGTCAACATTAAAGTGGTGGTTGAGTTACGTTTTGCTAATTATGATAAATAGTCATAAGTAGAAAATCATGTTTTGTTTATTGAGCTTCGTAGTCATACCAAAACACTTTATAGATATCTAATGGTGGATTGATATATTGTTCATATACCTTTCTTAGTAAACAGTGTAGATGTACTGCTGAGAAGGTTAATAGTATTTCAGAATCTACTGATGAGTCAATGCCAGAATTCCCAGATGGTCAGGTACGTTCTGGTTATCAAATTGAAAATAAACCTATTTATGAATTGAGTATGGTGGGTTCATGTGATCAAAATGTAGAAACTTGGGAGTGTGAAGGTGATGTAAAAACAATAGTAAATCATCAAATAGAGTTTCCAATTCTGATGATAGTGACAATATTGAGGAGGAGGAGGAGGAGGAGTTGAAAGTTCATGGAAAAAGAATATATTCAGTTTATGTTATTTATTCATAGATTATTTTATTATATGTTGTTTATTTCAACTATGTCTTCCTTATTCTACTTCCAATGAAATATAATTCACTGATACATAATACAGATTGATTGGGTTTTACACCTAATAAAATTTCTCAATATTTTTGTAGAATAATATTGCGTGATATATGCCTATATGTTGGTTCGATTTTCCAACTCGAATGGGTCAATTATTGAATGAAAATTGGGTTTAATTTTGAATTACTGCAATTTGGAAATGGCGACAAAAAAATTGTTTTAATTTCAAATTACTGCAATGTGAAAATCGCGCCAACCAATTGCTGCACCCAATTTCATATATTCGAACCAATAATGGATCCGTTAGAATCCATCCTAACGTCAGCGAAAAAGTGCCTGGCCGACGTCGGGAAGTACCGGAAAACATATTTTTAAATTGTCGGCAAAAACGCGGAGACGCGTTGGTCTATCTGCCGAAAAAGGTATCGCGGTAAACTGTCGGCCGGACGGTCATGGCGAACATTTCACCGACACGGCAAATCGTCAGGCAGATACAGTTTGCCGAGTCTATGTAACGGAATGCAGCAGTGTTTCGGTGTCGCTCCCGACCATTTGTGTTTACTGGGTAAAAATTCCATAATTCTGCGTTTTACCAATTTCGAAATTATTTTAGCTATTGTTGGAATTAAGGATATAGGCTTGAAGTTGGACGGATCTTCTTTATTACCACCCTTATGAATTGGTGTTACTATCGAGGTTTTGAGGAAATGAGGGAATTGTCCTTCTGTAAGTGACAAGTTAATCAGTTCAACTAGGGTAAAAGTGCACCTCAGGAAAGCTTTCAATTTTTTTATAGATTTGTTATCAACCCCAGAAGTTCTTTATTTTTTTATTTCTGTGTTTAATTCGGGTAAAGTTAGAAAAATCGAATTTAAGTGGGTTTTCATAAATAAAGGATTCAATATAAAATTGAACCAGATAAAGGTAGATCTCAGGTGAAAAACAACTACTTTCCTGACAAATACCACGCAGAACGTTGAATGATATTCACCTCAAAATCCATGCATACTTCCATATAATATCAATGGACATTGAATGCAAATGTTTCTTTCTGATAAGCTCGATTATGTTTAATTTATGTCGTGTTCACCTAACAATCCGCATACCGGTTTCAGGCTTCTTAGCCCTCATCAGTACGGAGTAGTCAACCAGCCAAAGGTCCAAAGAACTCTGGCTGAAGTGAGACACACGTAAACAAACCATCATCGATCTTGTAACACCTATAGGTAGCGCGAAAAGATAAACTTTAACTGGCGGTACCTAGTGACAGAAAGAAACACTCGAAATCTCCCACCTCGATAGGTTTCTGAATAAAGATTCCTTCTCAGTAGGAGTGCAAGCCGTCTAGCATATAGTGAGAGAAAAGTGCCATGTGAAGTGGAATGAATAGAAAAATCGAATTTAAACGGTTTCTTACATAAAGGATTCAATATAAATTGAACCAGAGAAAGGTAGATCTCAGGTGAAAACAACTACTTTCCGGCAAATACCACGCAGAACGTTGAATGATATTCACCTGAAAATCCATGCATACTTCCATATAATATCAATGGACATTGAATGCAAATGTTTCTTTCTGATAAGCTCGATTATGTTTAATTTATGCCGGTTCACCTAACAATCGCATACCAGTTTCAGGCTTCTTGGCCTCATCAGTCGAGTGTCAACCAGCCAAAGGTCCAAAGAACTCTGGCTGAAGTGGCACACGTAAACAAACCATCATCGATCTTGTAACACCTATAGGTACGCCGAAAGATAAACTTTAACTGGCGGTACCTAGTGACGAAAGAACACTCGAAAACTCCACCTCGATAGGTTTCTGAATAAAGATTCCTTTCGTAGATGGCAAGCCTGTTAGCATATAGTGAGAGAAAGTGCCATGTGAAGTGGAATGAATAGAAAATCGAATTTAAACGGTTTCTTCACATAAAGGATTCAATATAAATTGAACCAGAAAGGTAGATCTCAGGTGAAAACAACTACTTTCCTGGCAAATACCAGCAGAACGTTGAATGATATTCACCTGAAAATCCATGCATACTTCCATATAATATCAATGGACATTGAATGCAAATGTTTCTTTCTGATAAGCTCGATTATGTTTAATTTATGTCGTGTTCACCTAACAATCCGCGATACCGGTTTCAGGCTTCTTGGCCCTCATCAGTACGGAGTAGTCAACCAGCCAAAAGTCCAAAGAACTCTGGCTGAAGTGAGACACAACGTAAACAATCCATCATCGATCTTGTAACACCTATAGGTACCTATCGAGGTGGGAGATTTTCGGAGTGTTTCTTTCTGTCACTAGGTACCGCCAGTTAAAGTTTATCTTTTCCGGCGTACCTATAGGTGTTACAAGATCGATGATGGTGTCTCACTTCAGCCAGAGGTCTTTGGACCTTTGGCTGGTTGACTACTCCGTACTGATGAGGGCCAAGAAGCCTGAAACCGGTATGCGGATTGTTAGGTGAACACGACATAAATTAAACATAATCGAGCTTATCAGAAAGAAACATTTGCATTCAATGTCCATTGATATTATATGGAAGTATGCATGGATTTTCAGGTGAATATCATTCAACGTTCTGCGTGGTATTTGCTAGAAAGTAGTTGTTTTCACCTGAGATCTACCTTCTCTGGTTCAATTTTATATTGAATCCTTTATGTGAAGAAACCGTTTAAATTCGATTTTTCTATTCATTCCACTTCACATGGCACTTTTCTCTCACTATATGCTAGACGGGCTTGCCAATTCCTACTGAGAAGGAATCTTTATTCAGAAACCTATCGAGGTGGAGATTTTCGAGTGTTTCTTTCTGTCACTAGGTACCGCCAGTTAAAGTTTATCTTTTCCGGCGTACCTATAGGTGTTACAAGATCGATGATGGTTTGTTTACGTTGTGTCTCACTTCAGCCAGAGTTCTTTGGACCTTTGGCTGGTTGACTACTCCGTACTGATGAGGGCCAAGAAGCCTGAAACCGGTATGCGGATTGTTAGGTGAACACGACATAAATTAAACATAATCGAGCTTATCAGAAAGAAACATTTGCATTCAATGTCCATTGATATTATATGGAAGTATGCATGGATTTTCAGGTGAATATCATTCAACATTCTGCGTGGTATTTGCCAGGAAAGTAGTTGTTTTTCACCTGAGATCTACCTTTCTCTGGTTCAATTTTATATTGAATCCTTTATGTGAAGAAAACCGTTTAAATTCGATTTTTCTATTCATTCCACTTCACATGGCACTTTTCTCTCACTATATGCTAGACGGGCTTGCCACTCCTACTGAGAAGGAATCTTTTATTCAGAAACCTATCGAGGTGGGAGATTTTTGGAGTGTTTCTTTCTGTCACTAGGTACCGCCAGTTAAAGTTTATCTTTTCTGGCGTACCTATAGGTGTTACAAGATCGATGATGGTTTGTTTACGTTGTGTCTCACTTCAGCCAGAGTTCTTTGGACCTTTGGCTGGTTGACTACCCGTACTGATGAGGGCCAAGAAGCCTGAAACCGGTATGCGGATTGTTAGGTGAACAGCATAAATTAAAACATAATCGAGCTTATCAGAAAGAAACATTTGCATTCAATGTCCATTGATATTATATGGAAGTATGCATGGATTTTCAGGTGAATATCATTCAACGTTCTGCGTGGTATTTGCCAGGAAAGTAGTTGTTTTTCACCTGAGATCTACCTTTCTCTGGTTCAATTTTATATTGAATCCTTTATGTGAAGAAAACCGTTTAAATTCGATTTTTCTATTCATTCCACTTCACATGGCACTTTTCTCTTGGGTAAAGTTGTTCTGTTCAGAGAGAAGGTATTATTTATGTAAATATCTTTGAGATATGTTAATGGATCAGAAGTTGGGATAATGCTGTTTTTGAGTTTCTCCGATATGGAACAGTAATAGTTGTTCAGGATGTTGGGTTCCAATGTTAAATCCATTGGAATTATTTTTACATCATTTCGCCTTAGTTCGTTAATTATTTCCCAGCTTTTTTCAGATTTGTTTTCTGCTTCAGCTATTCTCTTATTATAATACATACTTTTTGCAATCCCAATTACTTTTCTATATATTTTTCAGTAATTATTGAAGTAGTTATGTACATATATGTCATCTGTAAATTTTCTTATGTGATGTAGCGACCTCAGATTTTTAGATGAAATTCTTATACCTTTGGTGGTCCAAGGATTTTGTGTTTTTTTGTTTAGGGAAAGCTTTCTCAAAGTTGTCTATGTGTTTCATGAAATGCTTGAAAGGCATCTTCTAGTATTAACAAACTGTTCCAATCAGTGTTCACACAAAGTTGATGGAACCTACTATAATTTTTTGGGCAATATATTCTACTGAAGTGGGATTTTTTTGTTTGGGTCTGATTATTATATAGCTTCTTGATCAGACAGACCAGAGGGTATAACAATACATATGATACATAAGTGTGTACACACATAATCCATCATTGTTGATAAATAATAATAATAAATATACTTTATTGCCAAAAAAAATATTAATTTTGTAGACAAAGCATTTACATAATAATAAAAATAAAACTGTCGGAATTCAAGATATATGATGGTATACATACATATAGGTAAGAACAAAACAAATATAAAAATATTGACAGAAGAATATATAAAATGTGACATGACAGGATGGAAAATCAGGGGACTGTATAAGTTTATCATTTTGTATAGAAAAAAATATGCCGCAAGATAGATTTAGGGATAAAAAATAAGAAAAAAATTCTAAATATATTCTATTTTATTTTTTGTTACTGAAAATCCTCTTCAAAAAACTCCTGTATACTATAATATGGTCTGGAGGAGAACAGTTCTTTCAGGGCATGTCTGAAGTAATCACATTGAATAATATCTCTTATCTCTTTGGGTATATGTGATGAAAATAAAACATTCCTGGACAGTTCTATTCATTGTCACCCTGTATTTGTTCCGACCCTTACATCGGTGACCGATCTAACCAATCAGAGTGCCCACTTCAATTTATGACCATATATGGATATATCTCCGTTTCTGACGTGTCATTGGGTCCCCTCCACAAAACCGGTTGTTTTGGCTAGCAGCCCAAAAAAAGCTTCACTCAATTAGAGACACTAATAATAGAAATTTTCTACTTGTTCTGTTGTAAACACAAATTTGGTTTGTTCTGTTTGTCCACTAATTATACTGCTATATAGCAAATGTTGGTGTTTTTGTAACAACCAAAAAAGTAGTGCAAATACAGTCCATTCAACAACATAAAAACGTGGTCTCATCGAACCGGATATATTTATTGGTTATTGAAACATGGTGTTGGTTGTAAAACAGTGAAAAAAAAACGATTGGTATTGGGAAAACAAGACAGTTTACAAACTATTGGTGTTGGAAAACAATTGGCAAATTACTAAACACGACAGAAATAGCAGTGGAAAAGTGAGAACTGAGAAGTAACCAAAAACATTGGCCTATTGAATAAACAGAGTTGTTTGCTGGAAACGTGGAAACGTGGTGTGCAACGGAGATTGGATTCAACGACGAAGGCGTGGTTGCACATCTGGAATATTCTGGAAGTGAGACGCGGAGCAGCAGTTCAGAAGTTGATTGCCAGTAGCGTAACGGTGAAAAGAAGGGTATAAATAAAAGGGAATCAAAAAGGGAGTTTCTCCATTTCCTTATTCTTATTCCTTTTATTTGGTTCATTTGGTGGGTTGACTGTGGGGTCCTAAAATGTCTGAAGAAATGAAAAAGTTTAAAAGAAAACGGGAAATTATTTTGGGGCGTCTGTCAAATTTTTCAAAATTTGTAGAGGAAATTCAACAAAAAATGATGGTTCAAGATCAGGCGGTCGAAGAATCATTATTTGAAGAATTGGAAGCTAGGTTTGACAGAATATCATTGGTAGTAAATGAGTTTGAAGAAGTTCAAAAATATATTGAGGAAAATGAAACGGATTTGCCAAAACGAATTGAGCAAAGAAATTCGTTTGAAGATTCTTATTATAGATCTACCTGTGTTTGTAAAACGTTGTTACAAGAATATCGGAAATTTGTAGACAAAAATGAAGTTGGATCTAATGGGGATACTGGGAACAATGGAAATCAGAATGCATCTCGAGTATCTAATACAATCAATAGTGTAGTGGCAATTCAGTCAAAGCCAAAATTACCATCGATCCCAATTCCAAGCTTTCAGGAATCATTGGGGAACTGGTTAGAGTTCAGGGACACATTCAAATCATCAATTCATGATAATGACAAAATTGGTGATATTGAAAAGTTTCATTTTTTGCGCGGAGCATTGGATGGAGATGCAAAACAGGTGGTCCAGTCAATTGAGTTCTCGGCATTGAATTATAGTGTTGCCTGGGACATTTTAAATGAACGATATAATAACACATCTTTATTAGTGAACAATCACCTGAAATCATTGTTTGGGTTGGCAAATTTTACGAAAGAATCTTCATCAGATGTAAGAACGCTTTTAGATTCCATGGTTAAACATCTTCGTTCCCTTGAGTCACTAGGACAAAAAACAGAATCGTGGGATGTCATTATAATTTTTACCATTAGTGGGAAATTAGATTCGGTAACACGGAGGGAGTGGGAGGAAGAGAAAACTGACGGTGAACTCCCAACGTTGGAAGAGTTCAAATCATTTTAAAAAAAGAAGGCTGCTATTTTGGAAACTATTGAAAGCAGCACTCGAGCAAGCCATTCTAGGGAATCAAAATCAGGGTTCAAGGTTAAATCAAATCCACGGTCATTTTTAGTTTCTCATAATAAATGTTCTGTCTTCCAAGGTGCACACTTCATAGGTAACTGTGAATAATATTTAAAGTTAACTGTTTATAACAGATATGAGCAAGCTAAGAAGCTCAAGCTGTGCTTGAATTGTCTAAAAGGTAATCATTTCAGTAGAGAGTGCACTTCAGTTGGTTCTTGACGGTGCAACTTAAAACATCATACAACATTACATTATGACAAACAATCTTCTTTGGATAATTCAAGGCAATTAAGATCAAATGAACCTCCACAACTAAACAATACCGGGCCACCGTCAACTAATGTGAATAATGATGTGAGGGCGGTGTTGTCAGTTTCAAATGGTGTAAATTGTGATGTTCTTCTTTCAACAGCATTGGTCCAAGTCGTTGATAGTCAATGTCATCCTCATACTTGCCGTGTTTTACTTGATAATGGGTCTCAGTCGAATTTAATTTCAGCAAGGCTATGCGAACAATTGAAGTTGGAAAGAGAAAAGGTCAACTTTTCTATTGTTGATATCAACCATATTGCTTCCGAAATAAATCATAAATGTTTGGTACGACTACGGTCGTTGCAAAGTGGCTTTGAAAATAACATTTCTTGTTTGGTAATTCCAAAAATCAGTGAAGGTCTCCCTGCACAAAAGATCACTATCAATCACCTCAACATTCCAAAGCACTTAAGGTTGGCAGATCCCACGTTCCACCAGCCAGGTCCAATCGATTTACTTTTGAGAGCTGATGTTTTCTATAGTTTGTTGAGTATAGGACAGGTAGCGTTAGGTGGAAATCAACCCATTCTCCAAAAAACCCGTCTTGGTTGGATTGTGGCAGGTCCAATTATGTCAGCAAATTGTCCTCAACGAACTTTCAAGTGTAACTTGACCATAAATTTGGAGATACAAACTCAATTGGAAAAGTTTTGGGCCCTGGAGGAGCCTCCATCATTGGGTCCTTTTCAATCAGATGAGGAACAGCAGTGTGAGAGGTTGTTTATCGAAACTACATGCAGAAATGATGAGGGTAGGTTCATAGTACAAATCCCTTTCAAAATGTCACCCTTAAAATTGGGCGATTCCAGGGAGTACGCCCTGAAGCGGTTTTATAATCTTGAAAGGAAATTTACCAAAAATCCTAATTTGAAAAAAATGTATACAGACTTTATGGAGGAGTATGCACACTTAGGTCATATGTCACTGGTCGAAAATTCTTCTCAAAATGGGGTGTCCTATTATTTGCCTCATCATGGGGTTCTTAATGAGACAAGCACCACAACTCGTTTAAGAGTAGTGTTCAATGGGTCGGCACCATCGAGTAATGGCGTTTCACTCAATGATCTTCAATACACCGGCCCTTACATTCAGGATGATTTGGTAGCGATTCTTCTTAGGTTTCGGGAAAAAAATTTTGTGGTTTGTGCTGATGTGGAAAAAATGTATCGAATGGTGTTAGTGGATCCCGGGCAAAGGTGCTTTCAGAGGATATTTTGGAGGTCAGACGAGGTTGCAGAAGTGCAAGAGTATAATCTCAACACGGTCACTTATGGAACAAGTTCAGCACCCTATCTAGCTGTTCGTTGTTTGAAGCAGTTGGGCTTGGATAATTTGGTCTTCATCCAAAAGCAGCCCAAACGATACTACATAATTTTTATGTCGATGACATGGTTTTCAGTTCAGAGACAATAGATCTGTGATCTGTGTCTGTGAAGAGGTGGCAGAGATTCTCAAATCTGGTTGTTTCCATTTACGGAAATGGATCTCTAACAAGCCGGAAATCATGGAGCAGCTTGGGTGTGATAGTTCATCTCGAGATAAATTTCAATTTGGCGAAAAAGCAGAAAATAAAACCCTTGGTTTATTTTGGTCATTTGGCAAGGATTCTCTAATGTACTTAATATCTTTGGATCCATACCCAAATCGGGTAACAAAACGAAACATTCTGTCTGACATTGCTAGTATTTTTGATCCTCTGGGGTTATTAAGCCCAACTATAATTATCGCAAAAATTATTCTACAGGATTTGTGGGCAGAAAAACTCTCTGGGGATGAGGCACTGCCACTAGAAATATACAATAAATGGATAACCTTTATAAATCAACTTCTGTATTTAAATGAGTTGCAAATTCCTAGACAAGTAGTCTGTACTGAAATGGTAGAGATGGAGGTGCATGGGTTCTGTGATGCAAGTTTAAAAGCATATGGAGCTTGTGTGTATATTCGCAGTATTCGAAAGGATGGGACTATTCTAGTGTCTCTGGCTTGTGCAAAGACAAGGGTAGCTCCAATGAGCATTATAACGGTCCCACGTCTCTGGCGCTCTGGTGTTGGCTCAACTTGTGGATAAACTTCGAAAGTCTCTAGGATTGAATTTAGTCAATTGTTTCTATTGGTCAGATTCTGTGGTGACGTTGAGTTGGATCTCCACTTCAACTCACCGACTACAAATGTTCGTGGGAAACCGAGTAGCACAAATTCAAACCCTTAGTGATTCTAAGGACTGAAGGCACATAAAATTAGGCGACAATCCAGCTGACTTATTATCTCGGGGAGTGCTACCAGGAAATTTGGGTGCGTGCCAGCTATGGTGGAACGGGCCACCATGGCTCTCTAAACCAACATCATTCTGGCCAAAATCAAACGTTCATCTCATTGAAAATTTACCAGAATTAAAAAAGCATGTGAAAGCTTGCAAGATTGTCGATAACCAAGTGATCGACATTAAACGATTCTCAAACTTGAGTAGATTGAAACGGTCAGTTGCCTATGTTTCGATTTATAGAAAATTGCAAGTCAAGAAAATCAGAGTCAGGTTCATTATCACCTGCAGAGTTGCACCAGGCTATGGAATGGTTGGTGAAAATTTCACAACAGGAAACTTTTCCAGACGAGCTCGAAACTCTCAGGAAAGGCAAACAGATTACAAAAGGATGTATTGTATCCTTGAACGCATATGTAGATTCTCGCCATCTTTTGAGGGTGGAGGGTAGACTACAATTGTCCCAGTTAGATTACAATAAAAAACACCCAGTGTTACTATCGTCGAAGCACTATTTCACATACCTTTTGTTGGTGTTCGAACATAAGCGTTTATTACATGCAGGTCCCCAACTATTATTGGCAACAATTAGGGAAAATTATTGGGTTCTGGGGGGACGTAACTTAGCTAGGAAAGTAGTTCGTAATTGTATTCAATGCTTTCGGGCCAAGCCTCCACAGACAAATCAAATGATGGGTATACTGCCAGAATTGCGTGTCCGTCCAATGCCTCCATTTTTTGTAACCGGGGTTGATTATGCTGGCCCAGTGAGTATAAAGTCTAAACAAGGTCGTGGAGCTAAACTATCCAAATGTTATCTTGCTTTATTCGTTTGTTTCGCCACAAAGGCAGTCCACCTTGAACTTGTCTCGGATCTCTCTTCAGACTCATTTATTGCAACTTTCAGAAGATTCATTTCTCGACGAGGGAAACCAAAGATGATTTTTTCTGACAATGGTTCCAACTTCATTGGTGCCAACAAAGAATTGCTAGAGTTGGGAAAATTTCTTCAAACCGATTGCAATAATTTGAAGGAAACCTTCAATAACGAAGGGGTTGAGTGGAAATTTATTCCAGCTCATGCTCCAAATTTCGGTGGGTTATGGGAGGCAGGTATTAAATCTTGTAAACACCATTTGTAACGGGTATTAGCAAATGTATCATTGACATTTGAGGGCTACTGCACTCTGCTCACTCAAGGGAAGCTATCCTCAATTCCCGCCCATTGGTTCCTTTATCATCTGATCCCAATGATTTCTATGTCCTCACACCTTCACACTTCCTCATTGGGCGGCGACTCACTTCCCTGCCAGACCCAGAGGTACAAGATATTCCCGATAATAGACTATCTCGATTCCAACATATCCAAAAGCTCAATCAACACTTTTGGACTCACTGGTCAAAGGAGTACTTGGCAGAACTTCAAACCCGTAATAAATGGAGACACCCAAGGGAGGACCTAAAAATCGGTGATCTCGTGCTGATTCGTGATGACAAGCTGCCCCCACTACAATGGAACCGTGGACGAGTCATAGCAGTGCATCCAGGTCCAGATTCCAAGTGTCGAGTAGCAGACATTAGAACTCAGAATGGTGTCTTTAAACGATCCATCACTAAATTGTCCCCCTTACCAGTGACAAGTGTATCAACAATTGAGTGACTGTAATCAATTTTAGAAAGGTGGCCCTTTCAAGGTGGGGGGTATGATGAAAATAAAACATTCCTGGACAGTTCTATTCATTGCCACCCTGTATTTGTTCCGACCCTTACATCGGTGACCGATCCAACCAATCAGAGTGCCCACTTCAATTTATGACCATATATGGATATATCTCCGTTTCTGACGTGTCATTGGGTCCCCTCCACAAAACCGGTTGTTTTGGCTAGCAGCCCAAAAAAAGCCTCACTCAATTAGAGACACTAATAATAGAAATTTGCTACTTGTTCTGTTGTAAACACAAATTTGGTTTGTTCTGTTTGTCCACTAATTATACCGCTATATAGAAAATGTTGGTGTTTTTGTAACAACCAAAAAAGTAGTGCAAATACAACAATATGATTATACATTTTACGTCCATTACAGTATATTGAGTCCTTTACTAGTTTTGTTTTTGGGATTGGGAGATTTAGTAGGTTATTACTTGTTTGACTGTAACATGATAACCCGGATTACTAGAAAACTTGCACTTATGTTTGTGTATCAGAGAAACAGTTTCCATGATGAAAATCGAAACAACTGTGAGTATTTTGTTTTCTAAAAAGCTCTTTACAAGAATCTCTAGGGTGAGCTTTGCATACATTTCTCACAGCTCATTTTTGTACGACTAAGACTGAACCCAGCAAGCTATCATTACACACCCTCCAAAATGGAATACCATGCCTAAGGTGGGCATCCACTAAGCTGGCTGAAATCCCAGTTCTCTTGCAATAACCCTCACTGCGTAACATCCAGATGCTATTTTATTATTGAGATTATGAACGTGATCTTCAAATTTTAATTTGTTGTCTAGGAGGAGACCTAAAAATGTTGTACAATCTTTCTTTTCAATCACCTTGTTGTTCAATGATATGTTGTCCAGGACACATCTGAAAGATATAACATTCGTTTTTTTAATATTGAATGATAGTTTGTTAGCATCACACCAATCCTTAATTTGTTGAGATCCAATGTGATATTATTTTTCAAGTCTACTACGTTTTGCTATGCCACAATCTTTCTTTTCAATCACCTTGTTGTTCAATGATATGTTGTCCAGGACACATCTGAAAGATATAACATTCGTTTTTTTAATATTGAATGACAGTTTGTTAGCATCACACCAATTCTTAATTTTGTTGAGATCCAATGTGATATTATTTTTCAAGTCTACTACGTTTTGCTATGCCACATGATGGTTATATCATCCGCAAAAAGAGTGAGTTTTCTAATTAAATCGAGGACATTAATATCATTAACATATAAAAGAAACAGTAATGGACCTAACACACATTCTTGAGGAACTCCAAATTTCATATTAATTTCTTGCGAGTGTAATGTTGTTTTCACTATCCATTTTCGACAAGCCAAATATGATTGAAACCAGCTCAGTGTTTTTCCCCTGAAGCCATAGACTTGGAGCTTTTTTAACAATGTACCATGACCTACACAGTTGAAAGCTTTCGACAGATCACAGAACACCGACGCGACAAGTTCTCCATTGTTCATTTCAGAATAAACTTCATAAAAAAAGAAGAAGATAGCATCATGAGTAGTACTTTTGTTACTCTGGAATCCAAATTGATTTGCACTAATTATATTTTGGGTAATTAAAAATGCGCTCATTTTTCTTTTTACAATTTTTTCTATGGTCTTAGCTATTGTTGGGATGAGAGATATTGGGCGAATGTTAGGAGGGTTTTCCAAGTCTCCACCTTTATGTAGAGGAACAACAATGGAAGTTTTTAAGAAATCGGGGAATGTGCCAGATTGAAACGAAAGATTTCTAACCATTACCAATATGTTTAAGGCATTCTCAGGGAGATTCTCTATAATAGATGATATCTCAATACCTGCGGTTTTTTTATTTTTCAATTCGTGGAGAATTTCCACTAATTATATAATGTTCATGTTGTATAAGGTTAATTTCTCATCTATGTCAAATGTTTCTAGATTTCTCAAGGGATCATATAGACTATCATTCAACTTTCCTGCAATAGTGCAGTAAAACTCATTTAATTAATTTGGGTTTAAAGGAGTATCGATCATCTTATGATGTTTCCCTCTAAGATCATTTATTATTGACCATCTTTCCTTAACTTTATTTTTTGCCGATTTAAGTCTTTCTTTCGCGTTTCTAACAGAGCCGGATTAAGAGGGGGGCAAACGGGACTGCAGCCCCGTGGCCTCCACAAGAGAGGGGCCTCCACAATATAAATTTTTAGGTAAAATTTCCTAACAAATACCGAAGGATATGCAAAATTATATATATAAAAAATCTGACAACGAAAGAGCAGTTCTCCCACTTTTTCCTCTCATTTTTCGTTTTAAACATTCAAAAACATGTTTCGTATTCTTGTCAAAATCCATAGTTAATATTAATCTTCGATCTGATGAATCATGTGTATATGCGAGAAACAATCACCAAGTAAACATCATACTATTATACAAAATATTATATCGTATCGAAATTAGCTGTAAAAAGAAGAACAATTGAATTAAAAAAAATATATACTTTTTTTTTATTAAATGAAGGATTTTCTGTCGATGTATTCTTCGAATGACACAAGCGATCTAGATACACAATGAAATTCAGTAATCATAAGCAAAAGAAAATAATATTTCAATTTATGAATATGATTGCATCAAATTATTTATAAGAGCCCTGTGCGCATTCCATAATAGAACAAAAGTTCAAATTCTGTTGACTATTTTTCTACCGATTCTACAAACACTTTGCCCGTCTATACCTGTTTTTCCTATTTATTGGCGTTGACAAGTGTCCGCTGAGTGGCGCGCTTGTAACAGAGAAATCCCCGAAATCTGAAAGTGTGAGTCTAAGAGAAGGATAACATTCCGCAACAAATGAAAATCCTTCTGAAAAAGGACTATCAAAAAGACCAATCTAAAATGTTCTACTATCAAATTCTTGAAAACCAAAATTTCAGAGCTACATTCTCAGACATTGAAATTACAGTGGTTATTTTTTGACATTTCTAGAAACCAATTGAAACGTTCAATTCAAATAATTCATATACGTTTTGGCCAATCAATAATGGGAATATTCTTCCTAGAAAATTGTCGAGGGAATAATTTGAGGTATTTTGTTTTTATTGTCTGACAACCTATATTTTTAATTTGACGTCTGTCATCAATTCGCATGAAAAGTGTGAAATGAATCAAAACCGGTTTAGTACATTATATAATTTTGCAAGGAAATGTGTTTATGATCGTAACATCAAAAAATAATCTAAAGAATACCACACGAGGGTTCGATATAGTAGAAAAAAATTATCTAGATTTCTTTCTCAAACTTGTTGGCAATAGCCACTCGAGCCAGTTGGTCTCTCTTGTCTATTGCCTGGCAACAAGTTTTCGAAAATCTGTCGAATTATTTTCACTCTCTTGTGATATTACAACTGAGAATGTGATGATGTCAAATTGCACTGGAAAGCGCTCATTTTCCAAAATAAAAAAAAATAGGCCAATTACCATGAGACAAAGCCGCCTATCAAAGTTATCGCTTCTTAGCATTGAGAATGATTTTCTCCGAATGCTGGATTTGACCGAAATCATCAATGATTTTTCGTCGAAAAAAGCTTGCAAGAATCCATTCGTTTACGCTGTAATTTAATTTATTTCTTGTATTTTATTATACCTACATATGCTCGTGTCGAAATAATTTGATTTGTTCCGCAATAAATAAAAAAAAAAAAACTTGTTTGAAAAATAATTAGGGGCCTCCACTCCTTTGTTACCCCAGGGCCTCCACACCTTTTAATCCGGCCCTGGTTTCTAATTACTTTTCTATGAATTTTTCGGTAGTCATTGTAATATTGATGGAAGCTTACATTATTAGTAAAAACAAATAAGTAGTGTAGATACCTTAAATTTGTTGATGAGATTTTTAGTCCTTTAGTCAACCATGATTTCTTTTTATTATTCTGTTTGATTTTCTGATAGGGAAAAGATTTATTAAAAATGTAGGTCAGCACGAAAAGAATCCTGTTGGGTTGAGATGTAATCCCACTCACTCCGCAAGCAATTTTCATAAAATTTGTTATAGTTTGAAGTGCTGTACAATCTACCATATTTGAATTTGTTTGGCTTCATTTCCTGGTTGATATCTACAGTGCATTTCACAGCCTCAGTCTGATACTCCAGATATTACCGTACATATACCTTTATTTTCTTCTATGTTACTACAAACGTAGTCTATTCTTGTTGAAGATGATTTAGTGATAGGCGTATCAGAAGTTACTTGCATGTTTAAGTTGAAAGAACTCAGTGAATTTCTCAGAAGAATAGTGGCCTGGCCATTAACATTATTATGATCTATATTTAAATTTTCAGTTAATATAAAAGAAGAATTATCTGGCAAGTCGGTTAAAAGTGATTCAAGACTATGCAGGAATATTGTGAGTTCCGAGGATGGTGTTCTATATAGGCATAATACATATGTGTTTAGAGTATACGAAAACTCAAAATGTTCTTCACTTAAGTATTCATTGTATATGTTAATTTCAATAAAATTTAGAGAATCTTGCAAATGATTATTAATTAGTATCATTGTTCCACCATGAGATAAATTAGTTCTGCAATATTTGGATACCATTGTATAAACAAATTAGTTAGAGATCTAAAATTGCAATTGGATAAAGAATCATCCTTGTTCACAGACTTAGAGGTTTCTCCAAGATTATACGGTCTCCCAAAAATCCATAAACTGAATACACCAATAAGACCAGTTGTTAGTTTTTACAATACTCCTTTATCCAAATTAGCAAAATTCGTGGATAATTTACTTAAAGAGTGGCTTAATTACTCTCCCAAATTCACAGTCATCAATTCTTCTGGCCTGGTAAACAAAATTTCTACCTCGAATCCTCCAAATCTATCTACTATGGTTTCCTTCGATGTCACCAATCTATTCACAAACATTCCTAGATCTGAAACTATACCTATTATTCATAATATCCTTTTGAAAAACAAGATTGAAACCGATAAAATTGATAATCTAATTACCCTACTGAAATTCTGTTTATCACAAGATTTTTTCATTTTCAACCATAAATTCTACAGACAACCCAACGGACTTGCCATGGGTAACCCATTATCCCCACTATTAGCCGATCTATTTCTTGACAACTTGGAAATCCAACATATCCCTACCCTCCATAAAGTTAATTTTTAAGTTAACATGTGCTGATTGCCCAACTACATATATTGGACGAACTATTAGACCTCTGAACCTTCGGATAAAAGAACATCTATCAAGACCTCAAAAATCAAATTTCTGTTTTCATATTCTATTCAACAATCATAACTTCTCACCGACATCCAACAGTAGAATATTACATAATATATCTAATTATAATTTCAAAAGAATGAGTCTACTTGAAGATTTAGAAATTTCACGCGAAATGAAAAATAATGGTACTCATTGCTCTAACACACAAATACACCTAAACTGTCATTTCAAACCCATGTTCAAACACTTCTGGGAATCTCAAGAGAGTTAACCTACTTTTATTCCAAGTCTTTATCTATTTTGTCAACCATCTGCCATTTAACCTAATTTCATTTTATTTTAACGTGATACGTCTAATAGTTATAATTGATTTTACTGCTACTGTTAAGTTAGCCACTCTTTCCTTCCAAACCCAGTTTGTTGTTGAAAGACTGAACACGTATTTACTTTTATTTCATTTTATGTTGTAATATCCATCATGTACACTATGTTTTTGTGTCTCTTGAGAGATGGAATCTCACCCCAATTTGACAGTATGTATTTTGTTGATTGTATAATGTAATTTTCAATATTATTTTCTGTCATAGATTGAAGCTCTGATGATGGCAAATAGCCGAAAGCGCTCAGCTTAACCAAGCCTTGTAATTAAATAAAAAAAATATACACTGAAAAATACTTCTTTCTCAACCTCCCTGTTGTACCATTGTATAGTTTGGAATAACAACTGGTTCGTTACAATCAAATCAGTGTTCCGTCAATAATACCAAACCTGGAAGACTTAAACTGTCCAGGAATAAATACATATGATCAAATTTATTTCTAAGAGATTGACAATTAGCTAAAACGAAAGAAAGACCATTTTCATTTAGGTAAACGAGATTGGAATTGTTAGCCGGGTAACATTTGATGATAGATTTATTGTTATCAACATTTATAGCAATTGAGTAGGCCTAAAAAAGTATTTTCTAGATCACATGACTGCTCATCGTTAAGAGTAAACTCAGAATTCTCAGATAGTTTAACAAAAATTCAGTTCTTACGTACAAAATTATATAATACAAATAGATCAACTAAACTGTCAATTATCTCACTTTTTCTAAAGCTATAACAACCCTCGTTGGTATTCATGAATAAAATGAATACTGTGTGCGGGTTGGAGAGGTTACATGGTTGGTTATGTTGAAGGAATCAAATATGTTCATCAATCTCTGTGTGGTAATAGCCTCTTCGTCCTGAAAGTTGACATTAAAGTCACTAGCTAAAATAATCTTAGAGCAAAGTGGGATTTTTGATAAAAGATATTCTAGTTTATCAAAGAATAAGCGAATATCAGATGTTGGTGTCCTGTAGATACATGCAACAAAAAGGATAATTTTTTTCGAATATACTAATGATATTTTGAAATATTTTTCTTTGTGCATATCACAATCTATGCTTTCGACGCTATCCAAATAGTAATTCTACGTACTGATTACATAGGACAGCAGAAACTTTTGGGCAATCGTTTCCAAATTCCAATGCTTTTTTTCGCATGTAGAAGCTGTCCCAAAGATCATGACGAACATTTCATATTCTTCAATTTCTAGCTCGTGTAAGTAATTTATGATACAAATTTTAAATATGTAGTGTTATGTCTTGTTCTTTTTAGGCAAGTCAAAAATGTTCACGGTTTTTAAATCTTAGAGAAACTTTGGTATTATGGAATCCGTGGAGTTACCTTAGCCCTCATTGAGTCATATCTCTCAAACCGTCACCAAAAAGACATTAACAATTCCTCATCTTCCTTCCAGTTAAATCGTCATGGGGTCCCTCAAGGATCTGTTTTGGGTCCACTGTTATTTATAATCTACATAAATGATCTGGATGAATTTTTGAGACCTGGAAAATGTATCTTATTTGCGGATGACACTTCCCTCATTGTATTAGACAAAAAGGGTAGAAACTTAACAGAAAAAATCGAAAACATAAAATCTCGTACTGAACAATGGTTTTTATTAAATAACCTCATCATGAATACTGAGAAAACACATAATATTACCTATGTTTTCTACCAACCATGCCACACATACTGGTCAGAGTGTGAAACTACCGGGAATAATTCTTGATGAGAAGCTAAGCTGGTGTCACCATATTGACACATTAGGAAAAAAACGGGCTAGTACAATCTTCATGTTACGCCAACTGAAACCCATCAGTAACACATTTACGTTGAAAACGGTATACTTTGCGTTGTTTCATTCACAGATGAACTATGGCATAATCCTTCGGGGCATCTCAAGCGCAGCTATCAAAATTTTCAAACAACAAAACAAAGCTATAAGAATAATAGCCAATGAGAGCACTGCCAGCCATGGTTTGTCAAACTAGGCATCATGCCGCTGCCCTCTTTGTTCATATACAGTGTACTGCAGGAAGTACACAAACAAATTGATCATATCACCACCCAGGGTGACATTCATCATTACAACAAGAAATCCAGCATTTATCAGAAACCCTATCTATCGTCTAGATCGATAAAAAAAAACTCCCTGAATCATGATATATATAACACCCTACCAAATGAAATCAAGTCTCAATTTCTATAGCTTTAAAAAACCAATCAAAAAATATCTTTTGACACAAAGTTTCTATTCAGTAGAAGAGTTCTTGGGGGCTGATCATAGTGATATATGGCATAGGTCTGTGACTTGCTCTCTGCCTTGATTTTAATCGAATATAATTGTTTATATATTTATATTTTTATTCAAATTTAATCAGGCTTATTTAACTGTTTTGTTGTGAATGTTATATGCTATGTACACTATACCTCTAATTTAACGACTATCATTTTATGTATGTGATTTTAATTTTAAAAGTTTATTTTATTTTATATTTACTTAATATGTCTGACAATGCTACAAATTTACAATGTATATAAAGTAGTCAAATAAACTATTATATTTTTTTCTATAATAAAATTCATATTCAGATTTTTCCCGATTGTTCAAGCTTACCCTGGTAGAAATTAGTTCCCCATTTGTCATGGAGTTGATCCATCGTATTTTCGATGGATCTATGGAATCCTGGCGGGTACAATTGTTTTGGCTACGTCTTCATTCAAAAGGCTGACAGTTGATGCTTCATAAAATAACGCATTTGTTGAATAATCTCATTTAGATCTGTGTAAAGCAACGGGAGCTACTCTGAGTGGGACTTCCCTTTCATAGACTTTTCTGAAATAATGACTTACTGTTTGAGAATTCGTACTTTGTTGGGATTTTTCTAGAAATGATGAGAGTTTCTATATGCAAAGGGTAGTGGTGGAATTTATCACAATCATTAACATTACTTTTTCTTTTACACATGAACAACATGATGTTTTGGAATCAGGCAGCCGAAACAAACTTTAATTTTTGGGTCCATTCCCATCTCTATTCATATGTCAACTTCTTGAAAAACATGGTGTTTCAAATTTTATCATGATCTTTTTACAACCGGTGCAGTATGTTTTCTTGTTTGTATTATTTTCGCAGTCAATCATGGAACGTTATAGTGTCAGCAGCATCTACCATATACGAAATATGCTGTAAGGAGTATACCTAAATTGGGTTTTAGGGACTCTTTGTCGATATTCCTCTGAAATATTCAATATATTTACTCTTATTGGGCATATATCTTTGAAGCTTGTATTTATGCTTTAGAAAAAAGAGCTCTCTGCGTGAGAAATATTGCATTACATGCATATAATACTAGAATGATAGACTAGCTGCTGCCTATTGAACATATCGCACCTTTTTTTTAATATTTAATATATACATTATTTTGAATGTGTTATTTCGACATAGTTATCAATTATTATATTTATACAATTCTTTGTCCCTATTTAATTTGATTGGAAAATAAATATTCTATTATTATTAACAGAACTTTTTGTGACGGGATTATCCTTTATTGCTAGAAGTTGTAGATTAGGTATTTCATGATCAAGATTATTGGTGTAAAAATTATTAGAGTTTGTTTCAACAAAAATCTATATTTTTCTAGGTTATTGTTAATCCTGGTATATGAGAGCCCAAACACATGTTTATTGTTAGATCACTTGAAAAGGGGCCAGGCCACTACAGTGTGTAATTTGAGATTTCATTGTTTGACCAACAACATTTCTCAAGCTATTGGAAACCACTTTACTGTCTTTTCATATTACTCGCAATATAGACATTTGCAAGAATATCTGGAGTGTTTCAGGAAAGCATTGGCAAAGGTAAGAATTTGAACAAATTATTGACTGAAGGTACATCTCGTAAATATTGTATATATGGAAATGACTGGTATGTCAACATGATCAATTATTTTGAACTCAAGTATTCTCTGAAACCCATTATATCAAATATTTGTCTTTGTTAGTATTTAGTTAAACCAGGGATTTTACTTAGTATTATAACATAATATAATTTTTTATTCCAAAAATACCTACTTTATATTTAAACTGAAAGCTTTCGAAGCTGTTTATTCATCGGAACCAAACAGATTAACTAGGAACACGATTCAACCCCATTCCAGGAAATCGCTTTTTTGTTAAATCAAACCATAAATGATAAAACTTCACCATCCCAAAACCCTATAAATAACAATTTCGAATTGAAGAATAAATAAATGAGAAAAGCATTTGCAATCCTGGATCTACCATTTCACATTCTCAAATTTCTAAAAAAACACGAATTCAGAACAATGCACATGCTTTAAAATTCCCCAGATACCGATTTGGAATAGAATCAAAAATAAATCCCAAAATTTGTTCACCATATTATTTGAAAAAAAAAACGGTACCTATGTAATGTTATTAGTGTAAGGCCCATTTGATTGCAATTCCATCGGAATTAAAATAGAAAACATAAGTAATATAAGCACGTCACCATTTCCTTCAAGAAACTATTTCGAAATGAACTTATTTTAAAAGGCAAAAATATGTATAAAAATGGTTGACGAAAAATTTCAAAAAACCTTTGTTTTATAAATCCACTGAGTTTTTAAGTTGAATTTATAAACGAATCTGTGATTGGCAGAAAATCATTTTTCATTCTGCGTCAAGTCATAAGATGGTAAAGTGGGCGGAATTTTATATATTTTTCATATTCACGGAGTAGAAAGTAATTGGAGGTCATCAAGTTTTAGATTTTTTCTGTAGTCATTAAGTTAATTACTCTGAGTATGTAATAGTTTTAAGAAGTACATGTTGTTGGAGGGGCGAGAAGGTCTCACTATCCTTAATAAGTCGATTTTTTATCAAAAATAACCAATTTTTATGTACTATTCAAGAAATATAACTTCAATCGAATACCTTATTTCAGTAGTTCAACAGGTTTCATCTATTATATTTTATCTTCACTGTCAATGAAGAGGTATATTCACTATTGGCTACTTCAATTCAATTCGAAATATACTTTATTGTTCAAGAAAATATCTCATTGACAAAGCATTCTGAAATAAAATAGTTAATAAAAAACCTTTTTAAAGACAAGCTTTTATTCAAATGCACTGAAAATTTAAAAATAATAGCTTATGATGTGTGACGTAGGTTATTCCGCGAGTTATAGATTCAAAAGCTTGTCGCTTTTGTATTTGAACTGAAAACTTTTGAATCTCTAACTCACGGAATAACCTACGTCACACATCCTAAGCAATTCTTTTTTTACTTTTTAGTGCATTTGAATAAAAGCTTGTCTTTAAAAATATGTTTTATTAATTATTCTATTTTGTGCTTTTTAGTGCTTAAGTATGCCTTAACCTATGCATTTTTGTTGAAGCATTGTTATTATGAGGCGTTTTTTCCTGTAAGTTCTGAGCTATCTAGTCCTTCAATGAGGAGACTATCTAATGATCAACTCATCCGCCATCTTGGAGTTGCCACATCTTCAATTTATAAATTTCAACTACAGAACAATAATCTACGACTAAATTCATAATCTCCGACCCCAAAAACCCTGACATACCAATTTTGAATCGAATCTGGTCATAATTACAAAACTCGTCCGTCATCTTGAATTTGTGAATTTTGATAAAAACTTCATAATCTCCGACCCCGGAAACCCCCACATACCAAATTTGAATAGAAGCGGACTATAACCACAGAGCTCATCAGCCATCTTGGAGCCGCCATTTTGACTTTATGAATTTTGAAGAAAAATTTCATAATTTGCCACCCTGAAAACCCCCACATACCAATTTCGAATCGAATCTGACCATAAACCTGAATCTCGTCCGCCATCTTAGAGCGCCATTTTGTTTTTTTCTCTAACAAAAATTCCATGAGCCGCCATTTCAATTTTATAGATTTTGACAAAAAATTCATAATCTCCAATTCCGAAAATCCCCACATACAAAGTTTGAATAGAATCGGACCATAATCACAAAACTCCTCCGACATTTTGGAGCCGCCATCTTGAATATATAAATTTTGAAAAAAAAACATAATCTCCGACCCCGAAAAACCCCACTTAACCAATTTTGAATCGAATCGTAGTCACAAAACTTGTCTGCCATGTTGGAGTTGCCACATCTTCAATTTATGAATTTCAACTACAAATCTTCGACTAAATTCATAATCTCCTACCCCAAAAACCCCCACATACCAATTTTGAATAGAATCGGACCATAAGCACAGAGATCATCGGCCATCTTGGAGCCGCCATTTTGATTTTGAGAATTTTGAGGAAAAATATATAATCTTCCACCTTGAAAACCCCCACATACCAATTTTGAATCGAATCTGACCATAAACCTGAATCTCGTCCGCCATCTTGTAGCGCCATTTTGTTCCCCTTTAATTTCATAAATTTTGACAAAAAATTCATAATCTCCGACTCCGACAACCCCCACATACAAATTTTGAATAGAATCGGACCGAAATCACAAAACTCCTCCGACATTTTGGAGCCGCCATCTTGAATTTATAAATTTTGAAAAAAAAACATAATCTCCGACCCCGAAAACCCCCCCACATACCAATTTTGATTCAAATCGGACCATAATCACAAAACTTGTTCGCCATCTTGAACTTTTTAATTTCGAAATTTACAATCTCCGTCCCCCAAAACCCCCACATACCAATTTTGAATCGAATCGTACCATAAACACAAAACCCGTGCGCCATTTTGGAGCCGCCAATTTGTTTTGTTCTCTAACAAAAATTTCATAATGCATTGTCTCCGGAATTATGAACACCTGCCAAATTTCAGCTCAATCAGATGTCGGCAAGTGCTCCAAACATGGATTACAAATTTTGAACTGGAAAGAAACACATATGAACGAAGCATGTTAAATAAAAGCTTGTGAAAAGAAAGGAAAATTATAGAATATATAAAAAAACACACAATAAAAAAATATACAAGATTTCCTCTCTCTCTTTTCTAGTGTATATGATTATTGTAATATCTTTATTATGTTTTTGTAGGGTTGTGATGAATTACTTGAAGACTGTGATAATAAAATAGAGGAGTTCAGATGCAAAGCTAAGCTTGCCCCGACCAATTTAGAAGAAAGTGATGAAGATACCCTGGTATCGTCGAGAATAACAAGTACAGACTTGGCTTTATCTCTCATAGATATGGATAAATTCACATGAAATAATTCACCACTCATTGGAGACGGTTGGCGACATGGATTGACGGCCAGTTTTCAGTAGAAATTCATGAATATATGTTTCACACCACTGATTCTATTGATGGCTTGCAGAGAGCAAGAAGTGCATATTTTTTGCCTAATGAAAACTCATTATGAAGTGTGAACTGATACAGTGTTTAAGTTTGTTATAATTTGAATGTTAGTCAACCCATTCTAAAAAAAAACTTTACTCAAGTTCTACATTTTCTTAGAGTTGCAAATATATTTATTAAAAGTGCATTTTGATTAAATATGGCTGTGCCATTTCTGAAGTCATTTTCAAGTACAATACCCCAAATCAAAGCAAAACTGTATTTATTTATGTTGTAGTCATGGTTGGCAGACTTCTCTTGGGTTTGTTGATATATCTCTGTCACATTCACTGCTAGAAATGAAATATTATTTTCACTACCATCATCAGAAATGATCATTATTGATATAATTTTTATACCGGAAATATTTTTCTAAAACAAGTGGTTATTAATGATTTTATTATTGACCAATGTTAATAATATACCGGGTTATTCACTATAAATTACCCACCCCTTATCATCGTTATTATTGCCTATAGACAAAAAAATTAAATGTAAAAGTTGTGTGGTTATGACTGAATTTTGCCAGCTTGAATTCCTTGGCACTAGCAACCTCGAAGTAATAAACTAGAGCTCGGTACCAACGTACTTAACACCAAGGTGAAAATCAGTGATAGATCTCACACTATGTACTCGTGACTTAACGAGTAAAGTTCAGTCATGGAAGGTATCACAAGATGAATCATTATCAGATCATCGACACATTGGTGGATAGGTGACATAAACCTATCGAAAAAAAAGTCTACAGGAATCCAAGGGCCACCAAATGGGACTTCTTTAGGGAGGAACTAAAAGGTAGACTCGTAGGATTACCGTCCAAGTACGGAAATGGACTCGAAATAGATACCGCAGTAAGGTATCTAAACAAGGCGATAATTTCCTCGTACGAAAACAGCTGCCCCCTCAAAGAGAGGACAGAGAACACCCTGGTGGAATTCGGAAATCGAGAACCACCGCAGGATAACAAGAAAGCTTCTAAACAAGGCAAAAAGAACGAAAGTACCACTCAACTGGGAAAACTATTGGTCTGCCCAGAGAGAGAGAGCGGGCCTGCTGCGAGGACATTGACATAATGCTCTCAGAAGCAAAGTTCTCTCTAAAGATCCAGGGAGGGGAGTGGGTAAGCTGTCCCTGCCTGATGGACGGGGAACTGCATCAGCGGAGGAGACTCCACAATACCTGATCTCCATACACTTCCCTGAATCAAAACCAATCACAGCCAGCCTTGAGGACGAGCCCAATGAGGAAAACTCATATGGACTACGAAACGGCTGCAAGAGTGGTAACGTACGAAAAGGTGAGATGGGCCGTAAAGACCTCACCATTCAAATCACCAGGGGAGGATGTTATTTTTCCCGTCCTCCTCCAAGAGGGACTGAATACTATTATTCTCCTACTTATAAGAATACTTCGATCATGTCTGGCCCTGGGCTACATACCAGAGGTATGGAGGTCAGTTAGAATCGTATTTATTTCAAAACCAGGAAAAACCGACTACTCCCAAGCCAAGGCGTACCGACCCATCAGCCTAACGTCCTCTTTCTTATGAAAACACTCGAAAGGCTGGTAGATCGGTACATCAGAGAACAATCGCTGGAGAGTAATCCACTGCAGAAGCAACAGTATGCCTACCAAGCAGGAAAGTTCACAGACACAGCGCTCTACCATCTGACACACAGGATAGAGAGAGTACTGACTAGTGGACAATTCGCAATGGGGGTCTTCATTGATATAGAAGGAGCATTTGAGAACACGTCATTTGAGTCTATCTGCCACGCCGCGCGGCATGGGGTCATGCTATCGCATCAAGTGGTAACGACAGAGCTAAACGGGATAACCGTCGCTGCCAAGGTGTCAAGAGGGTGTCCTCAGAGAGGAGTACTGTCACCCCTATTATGGAGCCTCGTGGTCCACGAGCTTCTCACGGAGCTAAATGAGTCAGGACAAGTGTATGCAGACAACTTGGTCTTGCTGGTTCAACACCAACCGGTAAACCTGCTGGGAGAAATCATTATGAAAGCTCTTAGCAGAGTAGAATAGTGGTGTTCTACTGGAGGGTTGAGAGTCAATCCAGAAAAAGCGGACTCTTCCAGAGATACGTATCTAGGATCAGTGCTGGGCCCTCTGTTGTATATACTTCATACCAATAATGTTCCTGAAGTTGTTAGTGAATATATGGTTCAATATGCTGATGACTGCTCAATTATTTTCAGTTCTGATGATCAAGAATCAATACGATACAATATCACTAAAACTCTGATTACACTGGAGGAATACTTTACAATGCATAATCTGAAGCTAAATACCAATAAAACTCGAATAATTCCCTTCTCTCAAAAAATTAATATGGACTGCTTCAACCACGGCATAACTTCCTTAAATCCAGTATCTAAACTTTCTTTTCTTGGTATCAAGCTCGATTCGAAACTAGACTGGAAAATTCATATAAGAGAACTCTCTAAAAATCCATCGATATACTGCTATGCTTTGAAAGTCATCTCACAAAACATATCCTCTGATGCTAGCATATTAGATATGGTATCATTTTCTGGGGAACATCCACTGATGTTAAGAAGATATCCATACTACAAAAGCGCTGCTTAAGAAATATTTTTAATGTTCCACAAAGAGTCACTTGTAAGTCTTTCCTCATAGATAAGAAGATTCATATTGATCTATGAACCAGTTATATTTGTAGCTGAAAATATGGCCCTCTACACATGTTATGACAGAAATCACAGACATAATACTCGAAATAAAAACAATCTTCTGAATATTAGGCCCAACTTCACGTATATACAGAAAAATATTTCCTTCTCAGTATATATATATATATATATATATATATATAACAAATTACCTGAATCATTAAGAACACAGCTCATTGGGAAGCTAAAAATTAATTTGAAAAACTTTTTTTTTTGGTGGGGGGAAACCGCATGGCACCAAAGCCTCTGGCTTTTGTCTATCAACTCTGGTAGTGTCGGGCACTACTCTGACAAAAACCCCCCGTGCCCTTTCCTATACCTGGAACTGTTTGGTGGACATAGCGTCAGGCATAGGCGGCGTCACAATTACTCATTCGCTAGGAGTAAGATGTCTAAAAACCATGGTGTATCCACTTATACCTGAAAAATATTGGGACAAACTGGGGGACACCAGCCCACTTGATAAAAGGAGTTATCTAGAGTTTCAGATGGCGCCGACGTCGTTTCTTCCCATAATTCAGTAAACTGCAATTACATACCACACAGGGTGTTTTTGTGATTTGTGTCTCTGATCCGTTCTGTGATTGTGCTTTTGTCGCCTTCAAGGTTATGTCAATTCGTTGTGAAATAGTTTCAGGTTTTTATTTTAGAACAAACTACTCCATGTACTTAGGTCAGTGTTATATAGAATTTTCTAATTATGAACCGTACCAATTTATTTTGTATGGTTAATTTTCTATTGATACGGCTCCACCGAGGTGGTACTTATGTATTTCTGTCCCTGTTTGCTCATGATAAATTTTTTATGATAGAGCGGATAATGATTTTATGAAGTGCTGTAAATTACATACAATTACTTAATTTATCTTTCAAACCAATAAAAGTACGGGAGATGCAATCTCTTTCGTTTTCTGAAAAATCTATATTCTAGTCTGAAGGAAGTGTTTTGCGACATATCTAAAGCTTTTGACTGTTACATAAGCTTCATCTCTACAGTTTCAGAGGACGAAGCTTCAATTGGTTCGAATCCTATCTGAGTGAAAGAACCTCTCAGCTTTTGGACAAATCAAGAGGTGTTCACTATTTTGGCAGACAACATGACTATCTTATCGCAAGAACTCAAATTACCTTCATATAGCGGAGTAAAACATTTTGGAATCCTGAAGGACTCCATGGATTTTCCTAAAACCTTCTGATATTACTTAGAAATTGCTTGCAGAAAAAAGTTATAAACTTATATTTGTGCGCTGCTTGTTTATTAATTGTTTAAACAATGAAAAACAATTTTGTTAGGCAAATTTTACCCAAATTGATGCTATAGAAGTTTTTGAGGTCACTGAACCAGAATATGACATTGAAAAAAAGATGGCGTGGCCAGTCGTAAAGGTAGATTTCATAAATGATAATTTACAGCTATCTATTTTTTATTTATGTGTACATCTCGGAGAAAAAATTGTCGGGTGAAAGTTGTGGAGCTAATGAAGCAAACAACTTATAGTTTGCCGATATTGGGTACGTAAATGAAATATTGCGAATTTTTTTAAATCTTTCAACAGGCCATTTTGAGACTATTGGACCATTTTCAAAATTAGCCGAGGTATTCATGAGAAGTATTTTTGTTTCATTCGGTTGAAAACTGTGGCCTCTACTTAACAAATTTCGTTATATCCCATATATAAGTTTCAATATCACATTTTAAACTAGAGTTTTTGAAGCTTGGCCTCATAATTCAAATTTGTATTTTTTTTAAATTATTCAATATTTAAGCTCTGTATTTTTCGAAATATTTTTTTTTTTAATTGTTCTTTTTTTATTTGTTATTTTGAGAGTAATCTGTGATAATTTCAGATGTTTACCTTGAAAATAAAATAAAAAAAGGTTTCAGACAGAATTCTGCTTGGACGTAATTTCATTTACTTACTATTCACATACATATTTTTTCACTTTTAAAAACATGACTTCTCGTTAGCTCCATTTTTCTTCTTTCAGTTAAATTTTTGTTATGTTAATTTAATCAATTAGATCAATATCAATATACAAATATACAAATTCAGTATAAAGCGCTCGTGGCTGTGTGCTCCTCCAGCGCTGAACTTCAGAGTCGCCGCCTCACACTTTTTTCGCAAGTTAGCAAAAAAATTCTGCAGCTTAGTTTTTATTCGCATTTTTAATGTAAAATTTTCCATTTTTGCGAGTGGCTCCATTATTTATTCATTGTTTTCAATATTCAATATACAATGTAATTGGTAACTCATTTGTTAAATGATTGATTAAGGACACACTTTACGGTTGGTAACTTTTCATATGTTGTTCCCAACATCATCACTAATGTACAGTAAAAAGTTACCATCATCCCCCAACTTCTCAAAGCTAAAATCTAATATTACTCCACTAGTATAAGTGGAGTGTCAGGTGAGCACTAAACTTACCGATCAAGTGTTCTCTGATGTTTAATCTCTCTCTAACATTCAAATATGATATTTTCGATCCAATATACAAGTACATCAGAAAATAAACTTATATTTCTATTCTAAACAAAAATTTTAAGCAGGAACTCATTTATAAAAATGAACAATTTGTCAATTTACTGAAAAACATAATATTTTCGTATTTGATACAATTTACACATTATATTAAAAAAAATAAAAATTATACGCTGCGTATACCTTGTTTGAGGTCGTAATATAAATATATGTTGGTTAGGTAAACTTTTTTTTTTTTCTATATTAACGTTATTAAATTTTATTTAACAAAAAGTTTTATGGATTTTGGAGCAACATTTGTTTATTTTTGTCGAAATTTTATTTTAATTTAATTTTTTTAATAAAACCAATCAAACCTTTTGAAGTAGATTACAATTTAAATTTAAAAATCTTATATAATTTTGAACTAAGTTTTTGGTTTTTAAAGCAAATTATTCAATATTCTGACAACTGTATTTTTTGAAATAACATTTTATGATTCTTCTTCATTTGCACACCTTCTCAAGTGTCATTTTGGGACTAAACTGTACAAATTTCAGATGCTTATCTTGAAAATTTAAAGAATGGCAGATCTTTAATTGATTTTATATAAAATTCTACTTTGACGTAACTTTATATATGTACTATTCCTATTCATTTTTTTACATTTGAAAACAAGACATCTCGTTAGCTACTTTTTCCTCCTTCCATTTAAATTTTTGTTAGCTTAATTTTATTAATTAGATCAAAAGTTTTAACAAATTAAGTGAAGCGCGCTCGTGGACACATGCTCCTCAAGAGATGCACTTCAGTGTCGCTACCTCACGTTTTCGTACGCTAGAAAAAAAAATCTGCAGTTTAGTTTTCATTTAAAAAAAATATTTATATACCTTTTTATATAAAATCTTCCATTCTTTCGAATGGCAGTATCAGTTTAAAAAAAAAATTTTCAAGATATTCAATAAACAATGTAATGTTGCAACTTATTTGTTAAATAATAAATTAAGCACACACTTTACGGTTGCTAATTTTTTATGTTATTCCTTAATCATCACTATTGTACAGTAAAAAGTTCCCACAGTCCCTTAACTTTCTGAAACTAAAATCTAATATTACTCCACTACTAGTAAAATGACTCCTATATGTATAAATTAATTTGAATCTTCTCTGAACTACCTTTGCCCATTGTAATAATGTTTTTCAACTTGTGATTGTAATGTATCTAGTAACTAGCAAGTCACTTTTATATTTATTTTTTATATTATATGTATTTTGTATGAAAAATTTCCCATGAGATGATAATCTTCTGACAAAAGTATTGGAAAATTCTAAATATAGTGGATATTTCCTTCCAAAGAGCTCTGTGGCGGTTCGGAATTCACTAACCAAAATCATAGAATGAAAAGTCCACGCTTACTTGTGAAATTCATGTGTTTATTAAAAAGTGATAATTATCCTAATCATAGTCATGCCTTAATGATCTTGGGAGTGGGCCTTGTTATTTCGAACAACTGCTTGGTTTAGATCGCCCTCCTTCTCCGATTATCTCATGCAGAGTGTTACTGAAAAATAAAAGAGAAGCATTTAGATTATTGTTTTCTCCCCTTTCCTTTGTTAGTAGGGCTCACCTTTTCCTGAGAAGTCATTCTAAGATAGCTGGAAGCAGCCTAGACTGTCGCATACCAGGATTCATCGATTTCTCAACTTCATCAACAGATTTTATGATATCTACAATGAACTCTCTGATTTTGTTCATATCAGAAGATTGTTAGAGAGATAATAGTCCGGCAAAGATGGGCAGTGAATGGTTTGTATCGGAAAGTTTAATGGAACAATGTCATCGGGGACATTTTCCAATCCCCTCAATTTTCAAGTTAATTCATGATGTAGAAACATCAGTCCACTTTCCTACCTTTTTTCATTCCTTCGTGGAAGTTTCCATGATCCCAAAAAGGCCATTTGAGAAGAAATCACTTCGAAAAAATCGCCAGGTAGACTTCAATAAAAATCTGATTTTTGACAGACAGATGTAAACATTGTAGTAAGTTTCGAGGATTTCATTTAATTTTCGCGCCAACTGTTCTGAGCGGGATCTTGTTCGTAGAACTATAATTCACAATTTTTTGCATGGAGTAATGTTGACAGAAAAAAAAATTTCCTAGGTTTGAAGTTTGACATTTTGCGTGACACAAACAACAAACATTCCTTAACCGCGCCATCTACTAATGAAGTTCTAAGCAGAATTTAACGTTTTTCATTTGTTGTCCCCCAAAAATTCTCAACAAAATCGAATCAGTGAATACACCAGGGTTTTTAGGCATCTTAGCTAAGAGTCTTTCTCTATGTTGGTGTTCTCTCTCTTCATCTCCATTCTTTCCTTTCCATTATACTCCATATCTTGAGAATGCAATCATAAATATAAACAACTCACTGAAAAATATCGAAAAATACCTAAAAGTGAATAAACTAAAACTAAATGTCAACAAAACGAAAGCAATGATCATAGCATCTGAATATGAGCTGTGTAACTTGGGTAATTTGAATACTATCAATATAAATGGAGAAAATATCGAAATTGTATCCGAAATTAAATATCTTGGTTTTATTATTGATAGTACTTTGACATTAAATAACCACGCTGAGTATATTATTAAGAAAATATCAAAAAAGCTCTTTTTCTTTCTAGAATTTCAAATTGTTTGAGCACATATTCTAAAATAACAACTTTCAATTGCATTATCCAACCTCATTTCGATTATTGTGCTTCCTTACTGTTTTTATTCAATCAAAATAAAGTGTCTCAATTACAGAAACTTCAAAATCGTGGAATGCGTATGATTCTTAAATGTAGTCGCTATACTTCAATTTTGTATATGTTAAATTCACTTCAGTGGTTGTCAGTAAAAAAGAGGCTTTATTTTTCAACAATGGTTTTTATTTTTAAGATTGTTAAAGGTTTTCAACCAACTTATTTCAATGAATTTGTGATTTTAAATAGAGATATTCATCATTATAACACTAGGCAAAATAATGACTTCCACATTAATAGAACTAGTTCGAGACCATGCATGAATAACTCATTTTTCAAAAGTTTGAATGAATTCAATAAACTCCCCATACACTTGAAAGAGTCCAATACTGTTATAAGTTTTAAGAAAAGTCTATTGGCTTTTTTAGAACAAGATTTGTGATGTATTACTGTTTAATATTTTATTACTATTATTATTTATTTTAGAATTATTAGATTATCTGTATTTTTAATGATTATGTGACTGTTTGTTTGTAAATTAGATTTATCTATTTCAATAAATTACTACTACTATAAAGGCTACGGCCTCTTCCCAGTCATTCCCTGATCTGAGCATATGGGACATTATGTTTTTCGGGGTTACTGCGAATCCTGCTTCAGTTTCGAAGTCGTTTCTCTCCCTGTGCCATCTGTCACAGGAGCTCAGCGTATGTTCCAAGTCGTCCAGGAGTTGACAATACCTGTTATCCGCAGGTTTGTTAATTCGCAAGGTGAACGTTTTGAAGGAGCCGTGACCAGTCAAGTACTGGGTTACGCAGTAATCCGTGTGTTTGTGGTTACAGGCCAGCCAGGTAGCGATGTCCTCTTCGTCCACTGTGCCGTTAAGGTGTTGTTTGTCCATCTCGATTGCCAGTCTAGGATGGTCGTCTGTCTTTCGGTGGTCTTGTGGTCTTCTGTCATGTCCGCTATGTTATTTAAGCGACGCCTTTCTTTAACCAACATATCAAACTTGCTGTATCTTTCGACGTCCATCTTCTGGTACCATATCAGAACGGCATATGAAATAACCGATTGTATGACGCCGTACAGGAGCTTTCTTTTTGCGTGTTAGGGCCTCTCATGTTTGGGAGTGTCTTCGCCAGGGCTGCCGTTTGTCTGTCTGCTTTCTCGCACTGCCTTCGTATGTGTTCATTGAAAATGAGCTTAATATCGAGCCATACACCGAGATCTTTAACGAACTTGTTGGGGGTAATGCGGGTTCCTGCTAGTTCGAAGTATATTCTGTCCCTTTTTCGTGGTCCCTTAATCACGATGGCCTCTGTCTTATTAGCGGAAATTTCTAGCCCCTCTGTGGTCATCCACCTCTCGACGTATCTGAGGGCCTGGTTTTCTTTACTAATAAGGAGCTCCTTCTTGTCGGCTCTTACAACCAGCGCGAGGTCGTCGGCGTATGAGGCCGTGCAGCAGCCTTGTGAGAGATCAAGATTTAATACGCTGTCGTACAAGATGTTCCCAAAGGTAGGGCCAATTATTGAGTCTTGCGGTACTCCCTGTGTCATACCTTGGGTGTGTTTGCCGCATTTGAGGGCTCTTTCAAACAGGTAATTACTAGTGGTCTTGATTAAGTAGTCACTGACTCCAATACGCCGCATCTTCCCAATTATCCTGTCCCATTTGGCGGTGTTAAAGGCATTTTTTACGTCAATAAGGATGATGCTGCCCCATGTGCATTACCTTCGTAGGCCTTTGCGAGGACATACTTGATGGCCTGTACGGTGGACCTTCCCCCTGAAACCGAACTGCGTCTCTGAGATGTTCTATTTCCAGTCTGCTTTCCAGCAGGTATTCGTAAAATTCTATATTTCTGGTCGGCGGGGTTACCTTTAGGTATAAGTATAATCTTTGCCAGTTTCCATCTCTCCGGGAACGCGGTAGTAGTACGTTGGATTTCTGTACCAGGGCAATATCGATACCATCTTCTTCCACCGCCTTGACCAGCAGGTGGTGTGCAGCTCTTTGTCAGTCGAGGTTTATTTGAATTACTTCAAGTGGCAATGTGAGGGGAATGAGTACCGGGTTGTGGGGTGTCATCTATGATGTCGGTGACGGCACTCATCGTGGTGCTCAGAACAGTAAATTGCTCATGGAACTCCTTAGCATTGTCGTCTGCCTTTTCAAAAAAGATCTCCGGTGGGCGGTTCGTGCCAGTAAGGCTTCGCTGAATAATTGCAAAATATCGGATCTATATATTGACTTTTAAATATATATAATGGCATTGAAGACACTTGTCATCAACTACAAAATCTCAACTAATATATATAGGGTCATATAAATAATGACTCCTGATATGATCAAAACTGAGTTCTTAGTTCATTTCAACAATTTAGAAGAACAACTTCAACACTTTCCCTTGTTGAATGAAACTAAGACTATGAATTCAGAATCACATCAATCCTATTTGATTGCATAATATTTGAAGACGTGGTCTTGGTAAACTCTTCGTCATCATGTCGGCAATCTGTTCTTCTGTGGGTATTTGTTGAACACCCAATTTTCCGTCTGAAATCTTCTCTCGTATGAAGAAATATTTGATTGAAATATGTTTGGTTCTGCGGTGAAATTCGGGATTTTGAGCTAACCTCACTGCTGCAGAATTATCCCCAGGTTGGAACATGTTTCAATCTGATAATTCCTCTGCTCAACCAAATTATTTCTTTGGTTGCTTCATTTGCGGCTACAATATCAACCAGTTGTAGATGTCGCTACCATCGCTTGCAGTTGACTAAGCCATGAAATTGCACCACCTGCATGAGAATAGAATAGAATATCTTTATTTGACTATATTTTACACAGTTGTATATTCATAGCACGTCACAAAGAAAGAAATTGTATATAGGTAAAATTTAGGATACAAATAGCAATGCACACAATAATTACAATTAAGAGTTGATATAAATAAAACAATTTAAAACAGTCAACACATTATAAATTAAAAATTATTAATTAAAAATTATTGGATTTGGTAAGAGTGAGAAGTCAAACCACCTTCTTCCACACTTTTCAGATATTCCTCTACAGAGTAGAAAGAATTTTCCAATAGAAATGATTTTATAGCTTTTTTGAAGCAGTACATGGTTAAAGTCTTTAATGATTCAGGTAGAATGTTGTAGAGATGGTAATTCAAAGAATTATTCATGGACTTTGTGAGTCTATATCTAGGTACTCTAATTTTATGTGATTCTCTTGTATCATGTTCATGGATATCAGATTGGGTAATTAGGTTTGGCAAATTCTTATGGACCTCAGTTAAAGTACTCGGAATAAATAAAGATGGGAGGGTCATGATTTTCAGCGCTTTAAACAACGGTCTGCAGGTATCACGATATTTGGCATTTGCCAGGATTCTAATAGCCTTCTTTTGTTTCCTGAATACAGTTGGGGCTTCCGAGGAGTTACCCCAGAGTAGTATACCGTAATCTAGGTGGGACTGGAATAGCGAGAAATAGACCGTTCTCAGAGTACTTGTATTTGTAATATGCCTCAACTGGCGAATGCCGAATAGTGAGCTAGATAGCTTCTGATTCAAGATTTTGATGTGACTTGACCAGTTGAGTTTATGATCAATGGTTATACCTAATAGTTTGACGTTGGAGTTTTCATGGGTAGATGTATTGGTGGTAAATGCCACTCTTTGTGTTTTGTCATTATTTATTTTGAGTCGGTTGGCAATAAACCAGTTCTCAGCTTTATGCTCTGCCTCTGCAGCCATCAAAGTTAGGGAATCATAGTCCTTGTGAGAATATATGAGGGTGGTGTCGTCCGCGAACAGAACCCCATCATGGGGTGTTAAAGTTTGCGTCAAGTCATTTACATAGATAATGAAGAGTAGTGGCCTCAAAACAGAACCTTGAGGGACTCCGAACTCTACTTCTCTAAAATTAGATAAACCATTGTTATGAGATACTGTTTGGAATCGATTTGTTAGGTAGGATTTAATGAGGTTTAGAGTAACTCCCCTAATTCCATAGAAATTCAGTTTTTCGAGGAGGATATTGTGAGAAACGCAATCAAAAGCCTTGGACAGGTCACACAGTGTAATACCCATATGGTTTCCCTGTTCAAGGCCCTGGATCAGTCTCTCCACAACGTATATGATACTGCACCAATGGTGGAGCGATTTGACCTAAATCCGAATTGTGAATTATTAAAAAAGAATTTGTCTTCAAAATACCTTGTTAGTCTGTGTTTTATTATTATTTCGATTATTTTTGAAAAAATGCAGATGATTGATATTGGTCTGTAATTTCCAGTATCATTCCTGTCACCCTTTTTAAATATGGGAATAATTTTAGAGAATTTAAAGCTATCTGGGAATATTCCTGTCAAGACGATTAGGTTAATCAGGTCGGTTAAAGGTTCAGTAATATTGTCGCTTACTGCTTTTATTATTTTACTATTACAGTTATAGATATCTGGACAAGAGGAGTTTTTCAGAGAAGCAATTGCGTCTGCAACTTCACTTGGCTCAGCGGGTTTCATAAAAAAAGAGGAAGATGGTACAGGAAAGCACTTGAAGCTCAATAATTGAGTGTTCGTTGCTGACGGTAATGATTTAATGATATTTTCCGCGACATTGCTGAAATATTCAATGAACTGGTCTGATGATAGGTCATCGGTTGGGTTTACACATTTAGTTTTAAGATGATTTCGTTCATGGTTGACTAATTGCCAGACTGCTTTCGGTTTGTTTTCAGAAGCAAGAAGATAATTGTCATAAGCTGATCTTTTTGTTGATATTAGTTGTTTTTCATAATATTTTTTTATAGTCTTTGTATGCTTTCATATCCACTGGGTCTTTGGTTGAGTCACAGATAGTTTTAATGGACATTAGAATGTTTCTCTGTGATCTGAGTTCATCGTTGAACCAAACTACAGGTTGGGTTTTCTTAGAATTGTCTGTTGATTTCACTGGAAATGTATTTTCTATCAGTTCAGAGAAAGAAGTTATTATGGAGGAAGCTAGAAAGTTTACATCTGTATTGGATTTAAATATTTCCCAGTCTAATTGAGAGAGTTTTTCCTTGAAAATACTCAATTTGTGATTTGTAATTCTTCTGTAAGTATTTTTGACTATTTCTGTGTGTTTAGTGTCAATTACTATATACTGGCCTCTATGATCTGACAGGCAAGGGTCCAGTACACCTGTTTTGCAAGTAGATTGGTTCAAATTTGTGATGATATTATCTAAACAACTGGATTTCTCCAAAGATACTCTAGTAAAATCGTCTATTGTTACAGAGAGACCATAAGAACCCACCAAACCCAAAAAATCACAAAGTAACAACGAGTTTCCTTTAAAATCAATATTAAAATCGCCCAATAATATGAGCTTCTTATCACATTTTAGGCATTGTTCAAGGATAGCTTCTAAATTCTTGTAGAAATTATTGAAATTACCATTTCTACTAGATCTATAAACGGTTATTAACAGTGTCCTTAATTCAACAAGTTCAATACCACAGAATTCAGCATTGATTTCTTCACAGTAGACATTCAATGGTACGGGTTTGAAGCGAATTCTATCGTTTAGGAAAATTGCAACACCTCCATGTACTCTTTGACTTCTACAAAAGTAGCTAGCCAATTTGTAGCCAGGGATATTAATAAGTTTTAGGTTTTCTTCCTTTTGCCAGTGTTCGGAGACACATAAGACATTGAACTGGTAGTCATTTAAAAACGATTCAAATCTTTCCAGTTTGTTAGATAGACATTGGGTGTTTATGTGAAATATACTCACTGAATTATCATAACTGATCAGTTCAATTAAACTTGCTTCGTTCAACTTCCTGTAATTAGCTGTATTTACATCACTGTTTCCTTGGGGTTTGTCAACCCTAAAAAAGAGGTAGGTTGACGACTGCTTTCGGCGACGTTTCCATCTTTTTTGAAGTCATATCTTCTGTAGCCGACTCCTCTTGGCCAGAACAGAGGCTTGTAGAAGTCTTCTTTAAATTTAATATCCGCAGCTATCATGAAAGACTTCGAGTTGTTTTCAGTTTTTATATTTTTAACAATGAAGTTTTCCTTGGGTTGTCCCGTTTTGTCATTTAAAAATGTTTTGATGTCATCTTCCTCGACTTCTTCTTCGACGCGGTAAATGTACATCCATACTTTAGGCTTAGCTCCTTTGAATTTACCTCCGTCATCGTCCGATGTAAGTTTTTTTCCTCTGGACAGTTTGCCAGTCGGAATTGCTAGTGTGGTATGGAACCCCATTTAAAGATGTAGTAGCTCCTGCGTCGTGTATGTTTTTGGTCTCTAAATTCATTATTTCATGGATTTTTTGCTGAGTTTGTACTCTCATAATTTCGTTAGCCATCAACTTTACATTTAGTGGTGGTCCACCCTGTATATTTGAAATGTTTGATAATGAATCATAATCACTCCTGAAGTTGATCGGCCCGTTTTTGTGCATCCACCAAACTCTGCATCGCTATAGCATTCGAGAGTGCATCTTTTAAAATTAGGACGGTTGATTATTCCCAAGTCAAGAGTGCCAGCTATATATCGAAAAACTCTTTTTACTTTCGCAACGCCCTCTGCAGTTGGGTTTTCCAGTGATCTTGATAAGAACCCTATACTGTAGGCTAGATCTGGTCTTGTACCAAGCATCAGGTACATTAGAGCACCGACTGCCTGCCTATAAGGAAAGTTAGACACTTTTTTACTTTCTTTCCCTGTTTCCAAAATTTCTCTTCCCTTCAACATCGGTGTAGAAATCGGTTTGTAGTCAGAAAAATTGAATCTTTCGAGAATCTTCCTTGCATGTGTATTTTGACTGATTTTTATGCTTCCATCCTCCCCCTGATCAATTTCCAGCCCTAAATAATACACAGCAGACTTCCAAGTGATTCTGAATTCCGATTCAAGTTATCTCATGAAATCTTCCAAATCATGCTTTTCATTCGCTACTGTCAATCCATCATCGACGTAGAGAACTATAATGAGCCTTCTACCATTTCTGTCCCGAGTATACAAACATGGATCAGCTTCACTGACTGTGAACCCTAGGTTTGACAGGAAGTTTCAAATCGCTTATACCAACACTTGGTGCCTGCTTCAAACCATAGAGACTCCTATTTCAGCATACACATCCTATCTGTACCATCTTTGAATCCATCTGGTTGATTCATGTAGATATTTTCTTCAAGCTCTCCATACAGAAATGCTGTAGATACATCAAACTGTGCAAGATGCATTCTCGCGCTTGCTGCAATGCTCAGGATGGAACGGATGGTACTCAGTTTTGCTACAGGACTGAATGTTTGACTGTAATCAATACCTTGACGTTGATTAAAAACTTTCACAACTAATCTGGCCTTGTATTTATCAATACTTCCGTCTGAATCAGTTTTAATTCGAAAAATCCATCTACAGGGTAAAGCTTTAACTCCCTCTGGCAAAGTTGTAAATTCCCAAGTGTTGTTTTCCTTCAATGAAGTTATTTCTCTTTCCATAGCCTCTTTCCACCTGTCACTTTCTTTACTTTGGAGTGCTTCTTCAATAGTCTCAGGATTTGCTATATTGGCCAAATCTTCTAGCATAATGTAATATTTCAAGCGAGTGGGTTTCATGAGCGAAGATCTTCCTCTTAGGCTTCGTGTTGATGTTTCTTGGAAATATCTATCATTCTGCTCCTCTGGGGAACTCTCCTCTTCTATTTCATTTTCCTGTTCTTCGTCATCTTTTTCTTCATCTTCACAGTCTCGTAGTGGCAATTTGACTTCGTCATAACATTCTCCTGTTTTCTCTTGAAATTTCACATCTCTGGATAGAATTACTTTGTGACTTTCTTTCACCCATATTCTATAATTTCATTTCTATCATATCCTATAAGATACCCCTTTATCGCCTTTCTATCCATTTTCCTTCGTTTTTGGATTGCATCATGGGTGTAACAAACAGAACCAATGATTCGAAGATGTTTGATCCTAGGTTTCTTGCCCAACCACAACTCGTATGGGCTGACACCTTCGACAGATGATTTCAGAATATAGATTGCAGTGTTTACCAACTCAGCCCATATTCCTTCTGGAAATGCTATTTCTGGATTTGAATACTTGAAAGTCCTAGCCATTTCAATGATTGTGCGGTTTTCTCTCTTGCTACAACCATTCTGCTCTGGCGTATGGAGATCCCGTTTTGGAAAAGGATCTTTCTAACATCGTCGATGTCAAATTCCCCACCATTGTCACTCAAGAACTCTTTTATGGTATGACCTGATGTCTTCGTATGTGCAACCATATTTTCGAGAGCATTTTTTACTTCAGACTTCTCCTTAATGAGATAGCCATAACGGAATTTCGTGTAATTATCTTTGAATATAAATAAGTTACGCTTTTTCTGGAAGGACTCGTCGAATGGCCCACATACATCTGATGAAATTAGTTCACCTGGTCTTGTTGCTGCCATTCTTGTACCAAATGGTTGTCAATGTGATTTCCCATATATACAGGGTTCACAAAGGTCTTCACCCACTAAACATGATACATAACAAAAATATTTTCCACAGATAACTTTTGTGATATTGGCAAACTGATATTGCATTAATGTCGTCATGAAGTTGCCAGCACAGTGTTTCCACCTACATGTTTATGTCACATCGAAATAACATAACCAATAATATTCATTATATAATATATAAAATGTTGATTTTATGTTTTCCATATATGTCTCATACAGAGTGGTTATGTTATTTGTTCGATGTTTTTGTTTAACCACCTCAAAACATTATTCACATGTGTACAGGAGACTTAGAATTGACATTATCTTAAAATGTTCCTTAATTGTATTTTTCGGGTAATCATCATGTCATTCATGTGATATTTCAACATAACCATAATACAATATATCATAAATGTTGACAGAAACTCAAAATCTACATAACTTGTGAAAATGATATCCACATTCAAACAATATTGTCCAGTAAACACAAAATAAATCTCACCGTCACATTTACACTATTTTTTGAAATTCGCGGGTCATGTTAGTTCATTTTTAACACAGAACATACGTGTCATGTGTGAAGTGTACACTGTCTTTGACACACGACGTTCATGTTTGTTTACTAGCTGTGATTACTGATGAGCGTCTATTTGTTCATAATTCCTATGAGTGCTCTGCGATTTATTGTGCATCTTCCATGTTATTGTAGAATAACGTCTTTATTATTGAATTTGACTTATCTTCACTTGAGTTTTTTGTCGTGCAATTCGCCACTGATATAATTCGCGTGGAAGTATGAGTAAGAATGGAATGAAAATGTTGACAAAAAGTGTGGAGAGGATGATAAGGTGAGTTTCCATATATTCTATCAATACTACAATAAGTTTTGAATATGTTTTACTTTTCATTTCCAAATCACACACTGCTGTGAATACAATGATTATATATGAATGTGTTTTTTCAGCAAAAAAAGGTGAAGATGAGTAAGATGAAAGAGTACTATCCGCTTTAGCTCAAAAGGTTGATTAAAAAAGGTACTGTATCAATAGCTTCCCCTGCTCAAGTTTAAACCAGTCAAAACCATAATTCAAACTACTATGAATTCAATGAAATAATAATCACTGATTCATTTCAGTATGATGTTCAATTCATAGAAAACAAGAAGTTAGGAGAAGTATCAGTTATTCCTACAAATTGGTTGGTAGGTGAACATAGATGTGATGAATAAAATAGAAAAAATTACTGCAGAATATGAAAGCATTGTCAATCTACCTTCTGTCTGTTCGGACTTATTCAGTTAAGATAAACTCCGGGCAGGTGGAGGTGAGTTAGAAAATAAATTCAATTCCAACAAATTTTATTATTTGTTTTTATTTAGTTCAGTAAAATAGTTCTGGCAAATATTAATATATGAATAGTGATATAGAAGATATCCCTTTCATAGAGGATCCACATGATACAACAGATGTAACAATAATAGAAAATCTACCAGTTGTGGTTCCGGCTAATCAGATATCAGACATTATGGAAATGGTTGCTGACATCAGGAGCATGTGTCAAATTACTTTGAATAAAGTAAATTCCATAGTGGAACATTCGATAGATAGAAGTGATGTGATCAAAGAATGTTTGCCACTGCCTCCAATAGATTGAAAATGAAGATGAGCTTGCACAGTATTGTTCATGGACTGGGCATAAACGGAAATTTAAAATTTCTGATTAAAAAATGATGGACATACTCAAACGTAAGTGATTTTTTTCTTCAACTCCAAGTTAGTTGCATAAGCCATTTGTTAACTTAAGGATTACACTGCTACCTGATGCCTTGCCATAGTAATAAACAAATTGAAAATTTAATCGTCTGTTGAATTCTTTATGCAACCGGCCCTATGTCTTGTAAAATAGGCATCTATTATTAGTTTCATTTTGTATTTACTTTCTTCCGTTGAATTGAAATATATGTCCATAAATCCATAGCAATATTATAAGTGATACTTACTACATGAAATACATCACCTGAGATTTTTTGACAATACATCATCAAGATCAATTTGAGTTTTCAGTGACTATATATTTACTATATTTTCAGAATCTGTAAAGGGGTATTCAATGCAACTACCGATATAGAGTTTGAACTCATTGTGATGGATTGGAAGAGATTCGCCAAACAGAGGCCAAAGAGGAAGTAGTAGTGACAGAGGCTAAAGAGAAAGGAGTAGTGACAGAGACTAAAGAGGAAGGAGTAGTAAAGAGACTTGATAGATCGATTCCGTGATACATTTGTTAATTTTTTTATGGAGTATTTGTAATTTTTTTGAGTGACATTATATATTTTATGCAGATTTTTTATTATTTTCAATTGTCCCAGTAATATTTAGTCGTGCTTATGGTATATCTTCTCTTTCTATGTTTATTAAGTTATTCACCTACAAAAAGTGACGATTTAACTTCCAGAAATGTATAAATATAGAGAAAAGTATACCATGAGTATCTGCTCCACCCTGTATACCACGAAACGAAATATTGATATAAAAGGGTAACGATGATGTAACGTTACACAAATGTTGTTCCATAAATGTTTTGAGCAACATTAAATGTATGTAATAAAGTTACATTAAAGTTATGCAAAATATGATACATTTATGTAATAATTATCATTGAACATTACATTGTAATATTTATAAGAGGCACAAAGTATATATTTATAAGAGGCACGATGTATCTGTTATATCAAGCATATCTCAGAATAACATCACAAAGTTACAATGTGATATAACATTTATGTTAAAAACATGTTTTTATGTTTAGTGGGCATCCAGTTTAACATTGATACCTAGCTTACTCTCAAGCATCTTTTTGACATGACGCTTGTCCTAATACAGCTGTAATAATGAACGATTCGCTACTACTGTATTTACTTCGGCTCTTATTTCTGGTACGATTGACTTGATGGCTACTTTATACAGGGTTCCACCTACTTCACGACTTCCATAAATCACTTTTTTATCACCAATCTCGAACCAGCATTCTGTAGGTGATGATCTGAACTCGCCAATTGGATTTCTGTCGTGGGCGGCCAAAACAGAGAACAGATTTTTTGAAATATCTGGAACGTACCATATGTCGTTTAACGTCATCTCCTGACATTTGTCTCCTATTGTAGATATTACATTTATGGTACCTTTCCCAATTGCATTAAGACTCTCCTTTCCAGCAGCTTTTATGGTACAGGGGTGTTCAAATTTAACGAACACATTTGAACAATTTGTTAGATGCTTTGTTGCCCCATTGTCTATCCACTATTCTGTGGAATCAGTCCCGACCGCTGAACTGTCTTCATTGGTAATGGACGTGAGTGCCACAGTAGTGGCCGCAGCTACTTTGGATTGACCCTTCGCTTGCTCATTTTTAGCTGGTCTTCCATCTGCTACCCACTTCTTGCAGTTTTTTACCTAATGTCCCTTTTCTTTGCAGTAGTTACATATATTAGTATTTCTATTGAGTTTCTTTTTGTTGATCGAAATACTACTTCTTGAAATTAAAGCCTCTTTAACAAAATTTCCGTTGCCTTCACTTCGTGTGAAATTTCTGTCATACATGCACCACTGAGATATCAGTTCTTCAAATGTTTTATCATCTTCTTTCGCTAACATCATCCAACTATTTTTGAATGTTTCGAAAGATTTTGGCAAAATGTGAAGAGTTTCACAAATTAGCATCAAATCTGGTAGTTCTGCTAAACTACCAGATGTTCTGCTAAATTTTTAGATTTGAGTCCGTTATTAAGTTCATTCCACAAACTCCTTAACTTTGCTATATAATAATAATAATAATGATTTATTTGCCGTAAGAACAGTACATTCATTATAGATACTACATATATTACATTTTATGCACACTGCAAATAAAAAACGTGATACACTAAAGGCTTAGCCTTGAAAGTGGTTTCACATGGTTACCGCATTGTATAAAGTAAAAAAATAAAAATAAAGTCATAATATACCTTATTGAGTGAATGCCAACGTAGCGGTAGAGTGAATAATTAATGAACTAACAAAATTGAAGAATAACTAACTAACAAAGTACAAGTAACAGTAACAAATTAGTAACAAAATAGAGACAGAATAGAAAAAAACATCGTAGAACAATCGGTTTTATGTATTATAAAAATAAACATTAAAATTTAAAAGTTTGAAAGTGGATTGATTTTCGATTTCTTGATATTAAAATCCATGTGTACAAGGAGTGCGATCAGTTCAGAAATAATATGTATTATTAACATCCACAAATTGATGCACCTGCAGTCGTGGAAGACTTCTAATCCATTTCTTTATTTTTGATTTGAATGTGAATATTGATAGGATTGATTTAATTTCTGATGGTATAACATTGTAGAAATATGAGTAGAAACATCTTCACCTGGTGTCCAAACAAACGCGAAAAACTCTGTACATATTTTAAAAAGCTGATCTCTTGATGTCGCTTCAAACTGCTGTTTTAATGCTTCCGAAGATTCATGTGCTGTTTCTTTGTCCATGATCTTCTGATAAACTGAATCAGTAACTGAAGAAGATATCATTGATTTGGCATAACTATTAGCTTTGCGGTACATATCGGATTTCTCTTTGTGTTCTTCAGTCTGAGCTTACATTGCGTTCTGCTCCAATGGTATAGCCTTCTGTAGCTTTCCATCGATAACATCTAAAGCTCATTCTGATAATCAAGCAGATCCCTGATTTTTCTCTTCTACATAGGCCAGTCTGACTCACCGGTCAATGGTTTGATGTGCTTCGCTAAATCCATTCTGATATGGTTTTTCAACGACACAACTAATTCAACTATTATTCACAACACAACTAGAAGCTACCTGGGCCCATAACCTGTTATATTTACTGATGAATAATCGAAAAATATCGGATCTATATATTGTCTTTCAAATATATATATACATGACATTAAAGACACTTGTCATCAACATACAAAATCTCAACTAATATATATTTATATATATATATATATATATATATATATAGGGTCATATAAATAATGACTCCTGATATGATCAAAACTGAGTTCTTAGTTCATTTCAACAATTTAGAAGAACAACTTCAACAGTGCGCATTGGTTTTGGCTGGGTGCCTTTCTACTTCTCTACTGGGAGATATCTAGCCATTTCTTGACCAGGCTCCTTTGGAACATATTTGTATTGTTTCTCATTTTGGTGGTTATCTCCTTGATGCGCCTGTGCATATTAGGGTTCCCGCATCACTTTTACAAGTGCAGACGTCAGTATTTTGTTGGTTTCTATTGCCTCCGTGATTGTAAATACCTCCGGGCTCTCTATTTTCCTGTATGGGTCCTCGGAATCGAGGGAAGTCCCGAGTATTTTTCTTTTTTTCTTTTCGTTGGGCAGGGACAGGCTAGCTTGGTACTTTGAGTCTGCTCGGAGTGGTTGGTGTAAGGATTTCCGCAGTAAGGTCTACTACCTGGTTTGCTTTTGCATTTGGTTTCATGCATTTTATTCCCTCGAGGAGCTAGGGAAGAAATCGGTCCGCCCCTGCAGAGCCCCGCTTGCAGGGGTAAGGCGTTCCGTTCCGGCGGGCATCGTTTGGGGCACACCTGGTCACCCCTGTGCCATGCGCGATGGTGATGCACCTTAGGATTGGGGGAAGCGGTAGCCCCGGCTGCCTCTGCACCCCGGTTTGGGGCGCAAGAAACAAAAGGGACTGGAAGAAGAGAAAACATATCCGCCTCCCCTATGTTCTTGTAGTGTGAAGTGGAAATGCCCCCTGGCCCTCGAATGCTCTAATAGCGTCGGGGTCGGAAGAGAGCAAAAGTTGCACAAGAGAGTCCGACAGGAAATGATAAAGCGAAGGAGTCTGACCCAAGGGTAGTTGAAGATGGGTCAGAGACAGCTCGAGAAACCCGGGAATTTGAAAAATCTGCTTTTTTAAAAAGCATACTATGCACTGGACGAGTATTCCACAGATTGGTATAATATATCTCATTTTATCTTGTGAATTGTAAGACTGATTTCATTTTAACCTCTGATTTTATCTATAAGCTAACTTTTACATATTTGTGTGTGTGCTTTCATTTGTAAGAATAAGTGCTTTATCTTTGATCTTATCTTTAATCTAATTTTTACATATGTGTGTGTGGGTGCTTTCATGTGAGAGAGTGTATATACATATATATATATATATATACATATATATATATATATGTCAAGCGATCAGTTCCAGGACATTTCCAATGACGAATCGATGAGTTCCAGGACATTTGGTGACTTCCGGGACTGGTCCGGAATTTTTATATGTTTAATGAATACTTCCAGGACAGTACCGGAATTCACTTTGATGTATTTTGTAGAATGATAACTTCCAGGACCATTTGGTGACTTCCGGGACTTGT